>LR738713.1:543114807-543133988 GCA_902687465.1 Secale cereale
TCCCTAGGGACAAGAACAGGTTTTTTCCTTTTGCCATCAAAGGGAGTGATCAACCAAGGGGCAGGAAATATTGCATCTGCCATCAAAGGAAGGTTCCCTAGGGACAAGAACATGTTTTTTTTTCTTTTGCCATCAAAGGGAGTGATCAACCAAGGGGCAGGAAATATTGCATCTGCCATCAAAGGAAGGTTCCCTAGGGACAAGAACAGTTTTTTGCCAATCGATGGAGTTTATCCAAAGGGCGCTTGATGTGAAGATAATCATGTAGACCGGACCAGACAAGACTTTTTAGCGAGGATTCACATGTGATCCGTAGCCCCCTAGTTTGGTCCTTTCTGCATAAAATAGTTTGTTTAGAAATATCTGTAATAATTTCACAGGACATATATTTAGAAGAAAAAGGCTGACCCCCGGTTTACCAAGGGTGTCGGTTTACTTATTAATCATAATATATACATAGGATACAGCAGAGCCCACGGCTCAAGTGTAGTAGGGCCGCAAGAGAGCAATGTTCCACGGCCTCTTCGTCTGTTCTTCTGATGTCCGTGAGTCCTTGTGCTCCCGAACGTCCACCAGGTAGTATGAACCATTGTGTAAGTTCTTGCTGACCACAAAGGGCCCTTCCCAAGGTGGGGATAGCTTCTGTATATCTGTTTGGTCCTGGATGAGCCAGAGTACCAAGTCCCCCTCCTGGAACGTCCTGGTTTTAACCCGACGGCTGTGATATCTGCGCAAGTCCTGCTGATAAATCGCGGATCGTGTTGCTGCTATGTCACGCTCTTCATCTAGCCGGTCCAAACTGTCCTGTCTTGCCTGCTCGTTGTCTGCTTCAACATAAGCTGTCACCCGTGGTGAATCATGGCGGATATCGCTTGGAAGAACCGCTTCAGCACCGTACACCATGAAGAAAGGCGTGTAACCTATGGACCTGTTTGGTGTAGTATTGATGCTCCAGAGGACAGAGGGCAGTTCCTCAACCCAACAACCTGGTGTTCTTTGCAAGGGAGTCATAAGCCGGGGCTTGATACCTCGCAAAATTTCCTTATTGGCCCTTTCAGCTTGACCATTGGATTGAGGGTGAGCTACAGAAGACACATCTAGGCGAATATGCTCCCTTTGACAAAACTCTTCCATCTCTCCTTTAGATAAATTGGTGCCATTGTCAGTGATGATGCTGTGTGGAAAACCAAACCAGAAAATTACCTTCTTGATGAATTTAACCGCTGTTGCCGCATCACACTTGCTCACAGGCTCTGCCTCAATCCACTTTGTAAACTTATCCACAGCCACCAGCAGATGAGTTTTTTGATCTTGGGATCGTTTAAAAGGCCCAACCATATCAAGGCCCCAAGTCGCAAACGGCCAAGTAATCGATATCATCCACAGCTCATGCGCCGGAACAAGAGCACGCCGTGAAAATTTCTGACATGCATCGCACTTCCGGACTAGATCCTCCGCATCAGCATGGGCTGTCAGCCAATAGAACCCATGACGGAAAGCTTTAGCCACCAAAAATTTTGAACCGGCGTCATGACCACAATCCCCTTCATGAATCTCTCGAAGGATGTCACAGCCTTCCTCGGATGATACACATCGCTGAAACGCTCCAGAAACACTGCGATGGTGAAGTTCCCCGTTTACAATTGTCTTGGATTTGGATCGCCGGATTATCTGTCTTGCTTCAGTCTCATCATCTGGCAACTCTCCATGGCTTAGATATGCCAAGTACGGGAGCGTCCAATCCGGAATAACATGAAGTGCCGCGACCAACTGCGCTTCCGGATCAGGAACAACCAAATCCTCCTCCGATGGTACCTGAACTGATGGATTGTGTAGCTCATCCAAAAAAGTATTCGGTGGCACCGGTTTACGCTGAGAACCTAGCCGGCTTAGAGCATCGGCCACTTCATTTTTCCACCGATCTATGTGATCCACCTGATATCCTTTGAAATATCCTGCGACTGCCTCCACCTCTCGTGTGTAGGCTGCCATGAGAGGGTCTTTAGAATCCTACTTGACGGATACTTGCTGTGCCACTAAGTCTGAATCACCAAAACACTTGATTCGGCTCAAGTTCATCTTCTTAGCCATCCGCAGGCCATGAAGTAATGCTTCATATTCTGCTGCATTATTAGTACAAGGAAACATTAGACGGAGGACATAACAGAATTTGTCACCTCGTGGGGAAGTTAACACAACTCCAGCCCCCGAGCCTTCTAATTGTCTTGAACCTTCGAAGTGAATAGTCCAGTATGTATGATCCGGCTTTTACTCTAGCGCTTGCAACTCTGTCCAATCATTGATAAAATCTACCAATGCTTGCGATTTGATAGCGGTGCGTAGCACATACTTCAACCCGTGTGGGCTAAGCTCAATGGCCCACTTTGCGACTCTGCCAGTAGCTTCTCTGTTCTGGATTATATCCCCCAACGGAGCTAAACTAACGACAGTTATTTGGTGACCTTGGAAGTAATGCTTCAACTTCCGGTTTGCCATGAACACACCATATACCAGCTTCTGCCAATGTGGGTACCTTTGTTTGGATTCAATAAGAACCTCACTGACATAATAAACAGGACGTTGAACCGGATACTCCTTTCCTGCTTCCTTGCGCTCGACCACGATTGCCACACTAACTGCCTGTGCATTGGCAGCCACGTATAACAGCAGCGGCTCCTTATCAACGGGGGCAGCAAGGACCGGTGGTTCTACCAGTTGCCGCTTTAAATCCTCAAACGCAGCGTTTGCCTCATCGCTCCATATAAACCGGTCTGTCTTTTTTAGCATCTGATAAAGCGGAATTGCCTTCTCCCCCAGACGACTGATGAATCGGCTCAACGCTGTAATCCGGCCGACGATACGCTGAACGTCATTGATGCAAGCTAGTTTAGTCAGGGACGTGATTGCCTTGATCTTCTCCGGATTGGCTTCTATTCCTCTGTTCGACACCAAGAATCCAAGGAGCTTGCCCGCCGGAACACCGAAAGCACACTTCTCCGGATTAAGCATCATTTTATAGGCCCGAAGGTTATCAAAGGTCTCCTTGAGGTCTTCTATCAATGTCTCCTCCTTCCTTGACTTCACCACGATATCATCCACATAGGCGTGAACATTTTTCCCTATCTGCCCCTTAAGACAATTCTGTACGCAACGCTGGTAAGTTGCTTGGGCACTCTTGAGCCCAAAAGGCATAGATACATAACAAAAGGCACCGAAAGGAGTTATGAAAGATGTCTTCTCTTGGTCCTTAACTGCCATCTTGATCTGGTGATACCCTGAATATGCATCCAAAAAACTTAGCCGCTCACATCCTGCCGTAGCATCAATGATCTGATCAATACGAGGGAGAGCAAAAGGATCGGTTGGACAGGCTTTGTTTAGGTCTGTGTAGTCCACACACATTCTCCACTTTCCATTCTTCTTTAACACCAGCACCGGATTAGCCAACCACTCCGGGTGGAACACTTCAACTATGAATCCTGCGGCCAAAAGCCTGGCCACTTCTTCACCTATAGCCTTGCGCCTTTCTTCGTTGAAGCGGCGCAGATACTGCTTGACCAGTTTGAACTTCGGATCAATGTTAAGACTATGCTCAGCGAGTTCCCTCGGTATACCTGGCATGTCAGAAGGTTTCCATGCAAAGATATCCCGGTTCTCACGGATGAACTCGATGAGCGTGCTTTCCTATTTAGGGTCAAGGTTAGCGCTGATAGTGAACTGCTTGGATGAATCGCCTGGCACAAAGTCGGCTTGCTTGGTTTCCTCTGCCGATTTAAACTTCAACGCCGGATCATGCTTTGTAGTTGGCTTCTTCAATGGGGACATATCCGCCGGATCAACATTGTCTTTATAAAACTTCAATTCCTCCGTAGCACATACTACCTCTGCATAAGCAGCGTCTCCTTCCTCGCACTCCAATGCGATTTTGCGACTTCCATGAACCGTGATGGTTCCCTTGTGATCCGGCATCTTGAGCTGTAGATAAACATAGCACGGTCTAGCCATAAACTTAGCGTAAACCGACCGTCCAAATAGCGCATGGTATGGGCTCCGGATCTTAACCACTTCAAAGGTTATCGTCTCTGACCTGGAATCCTATTCATCTCCAAAAGTAACTTCTAGGTCAATTTTCCCAACTGGGTAAGCTGATTTACCTGGTACTACTCCATGGAATACCGTGTTTGACTGTCTTAGCTTCTTATCCGTCAGCCCCATGCGACGGAAGGTCTCGTAATATAAGATATTGATGCTGCTGCCGCCGTCCATGAGAACCTTGGTTAATTTGTAGCCACCCACCTGTGGTGCCACTACTAAGGCCAATTGGCCCGGATTGTCGACCCGCGGCGGGTGATCCTCTCTGCTCCACACAATAGGTTGTTCCGACCAGCGCAGGAATCGAGGTATTGCCGGTTCAATCGTGTGGACCACCCGCTTTCAAACTTTTTGATCTCGTTTGCACAAACTCGTAGTGAACACATGATACTGTCCACTACTCAGTTCCTTCGGATTACTCTGATATCCGGATTGCTGCTGCTGCTGACGCTGCTGATTGCCTTGGTTGTTGTGATTACCATGGCCCTGCTGTTGGTTGCCTTGGTTATTGTAACCTCCCTGACCATACTGATGGCTGCCTTGGTTATTGTAACCGCCCTGACCATACTGATGATTGCCTTGGTTGTAACCATTGTTGCCGCCATGATATCCTGATCCGGAGCCATTACCCTGGTGACCCGGACCATGAAATCCGGGGCCTGAACCGCCGCCCGGTGGTCCGTTGTTGAATCTGGCCTGGTTCATGGCCTCCATCATGACCCGGCATTCCCCCCATGTGTGTTTAGCTGGGCGTTCCTCTGTGCTGTGCTTCGGGCAAGGCTCGTTCAACTGTCGCTCTAGATTAATGAATCCTCTGCCGCCCTATGGAGGCGGTCTACTCTTGTTGCGTTGAAAGCTTCCTTGAACCTTGGTATTGGCCACAAAATCAGAGCCACCTTCTGCCTTTCGCTTACCGTTGAAGCTTGTTCCAACCGGATTAGCCTGCGCCGATTTACTAGGCTTACTTGCTTTTCCGGACTTATCCCCATCCGCTTCTAGGTATTTAGTGTTGTCAGAGTCCCCGTACTTTACCAAAGCGTTCATGAGTGTTCCCATGTCATTACAATCCCGCTTGAAGCGTCCCAGCTTCAGCTTCAGAGACTCGAACCGGAAATTGTTTTCCAGTGTTACTATCGCCGTACTGGGACTGATTCTGTTCGAAGAGTGTAAGATTTCTGACACTCGCCGCACCCATGCGCTCGTAGGCTTCTGCTCTCCTTGCATACACGCCGCTAGGTCTACTACTGACATTGGTTGTTTGCACGTGTCTTTGAAATTTTTGATAAACTGGCGGCGCAATTCACCCCATGATCCGATGGAGTTGGGTGGTAAGCCCTTTAACCATGTCCGGGCTGTACCCTCAAGCATCATGGTAAAATATTTTGCGCATGCCGCTTCATCTACGTCCAGCATTTCCATAGCCATCTCATAACTCTCGATCCAAGCCTCGAGAGCCAAATCTGCTGTGTAGTTAGGCACCTTACGTGGACCTTTGAAGTCCTTGGGTAACCTTACGCTTCGTAAAGTGGGAATGAGACACTGAACTCGTTGTGACTCCCGTCTCTGGTGTGGTTGTGTGAACCGGTGTCGTCTGGCGAACGTCCTCACGGGCCGTAGGTCTAGCCCGGTTTATCGCCTCCTGCGCTTGCGCCTCTGCTCCTGCCGGATTATCCTGTCTGTGACGGTGACACCTCCGTTCACTACTGGATACCTCCGGTTCATCCCAATGCCTAGTATAACTCCGGCTATGACGAGGTGTTGAATGAAGTATCTCCCTGCTGTAGGAGTATGCCTGCTGCTGTGTCAATGCCGTGTCAAGCAGATCCTTGACCCTGCGTGCTTCCACCGCCACAGGGGATGTTCCCTCAATGGGTAAAGCGGCCAGGCGTGAAGCAGCGGCGACAATGTTATCCAGGGGGTTTGAGTAATGGCCACGAGGAGTGGGGACGTGCGGCGTGGGTATGACCCGACGATCTTGCTCCGCGGTAGGTTGTTGAACCGGTGTGCCCGTCGCTGGGGCTCCCCTCCGGTTTACTTCTAGATTATTGCTGGCTCCCGCTCCTGGCGTGCCAAAAAGATTCATCGCCTCATAGACCGACGGTAGACGAGTCTGATACCTTCTATTCCTTACTCCCTGCGCAGAGACCTGATCCATCCTGAGCTGGAAAGCCCGAGAATCCAGCTCTGTCTGCCTTGTTGCTATCGCAGCATTCTCTGCATTTAGCTCTTGTCTGGCTTGTTCGATCCGGCCCTTCAGCTGAAGGATTTCTGCATCGTGCTGCGCCTTGTCAGCAGGAGCCACCACTGCTACTGCCCGTGTTGTCAACTCCTCTACTAAGGCGGATAGAGCGTCGGAGGGCGAGGGGACTTGGCCGCTCCCCCCTGCACCAGCTGTGAACGCCCCGGTCACCGTGGGCTGCGGCGCAGATTGCGATCCGGCCATAAAGACAGCCACCCGGTTTGGCAGATCAAAAGGGTCCGGAATACTATCACCATCGGACACACCCTCGGATCGGCCGTCCCGCAACAGATACAAGGATTCAGTCTCTCCGGATGAGGATTCATCGTCGGAATAGACAATTGTCTCGCCCCCAGAATACGACCCGTCCTCGGCTTGGACTCCATGTATTGCTCCAACGAAAACGCGCTTCACGGCAGGCTGAATCCGGGCTCAGGTCCCGGTTCACCAATCTTGCCGATGAAGACGTGGATGCCGCCGAAGGGAACCCGGTACCCGTATTCGATTGAATCGGCCTCCGGGCCCCAGCCTGCGTCATCGATGTAGATCCGGCCGCGGCGACTTTTGGTCATCCGGCCGACCGCGTAGCCCTTGACTCCTTCAAAGCTGCCCTTCAAGAACTCGAAACCATCGTGCGATAGCCCCACGGTGGGCGCCAACTGTCGTGGAATTAACACGTCAGATGTCCGGTTTAGAGGACTTAGGTGTGGAGCCATCGCGCGGGTTAGCTTGAAGAGGTTAAAAGCACACAAAGGACACAGAGGGTTTATACTAGTTCGGCCCCTTCGATGAAGGTAAAAGCCTACGTCTAGTTTGATTTGGTATTGCTTGGGCATCGATGAACAGGGAGCAGATTGCTTGCCTGTCTCTCGACGGATTGTTGCTTGCCCTTGAACCGTCGCCGGGCCGTTCCTTTATATAGGAGGCAACGCCCGGTCCGGTTTACAGAGTCCCGAGGCCGGCTCATAATCGTGTCCGCCTCGGTCTCTATTCTTTCTTCCTTGTGTCTCAAGTTACATGATAGGACGGTCTACAAACCGTAAACTTTACACATGGGCCCTAAGCCTTCATGGGCCGTAACCTCTACTGAGTTTATAACTACACAGCTACATTACCATAATCCGGATCTCCCTAGCCGGTTTATATCTGCTAGTAATATCCCTGACACAACCCAACTTTATTTATTTTATTTGTTTTTGCTTCTATTTAGGAATAAATATTGCATCTAGCTTCTTTTAGATGTGGTTTTGTGTTTTAATTAGTGTTTGTGCCAAGAAGAACCTTTGGGAAGACTTGTGTGAAGTTTATATGATCTTGCTGTGAAAAAACAGAATCATTTGCGCTCGCTAGAATGGTCATCAGATTTTACTGGAGCGTGCTATTTAATTGATTCTTTTTGCAGATGATTAATAGACAAATTCCTCACGTTTACCAATTTAGTTTGAATTTTTTGGAGTTACAGAAGTATGCGAAACCTGTAGATTACTACAGACTGTTTTGTTTTTGACAGATTCTGTTTTTCGTGTGTTGTTGGCTTATTTCAATGCATCTATGAGTAATATTGGGAGGTATGAACCATATAGAAGTTGGAATACAGTAGGTTTAACACCAATATAAACAAAGAATGAATTCATCGCAGTACCTTTGAGTAGTGGTTTGCTTTCTTATACTAATGGAGCTCATGAGATTTTTGTCTAAGTTTTGTGTTGTGAAGTTTTCAAGTTTTGAGTATTGCTTTGATGGACTATGGAACAAAGAGTGGCAAGAGCCTAAGCTTGGGGATGCCCAAGGCACCCCAAGGTAAAATTCAAGGACAACCAAAAGCCTAAGCTTGGGGATGCCCCGGGAAGGCATCCCCTCTTTCGTCTTCATCTATCGGTAAATATACTCGGAGCTATATTTTTATTCACCACATGATATGTGTTTTGCTTGGAGCATCAATTTAGTTTATTTTGTTTTGCTTGCTATTTGAATAATATCCCAAGATCTGAAGTTCTTAAATGTTAGAGAGTCTTCACATAGTTACATAATTAATCAACTACTCATTGATCTTCACATATATCTCTCGGAGTAGTTTGTTATTTGCTCTAATGCTTCACTTTATCTTTTAGAGCACGGCAGTGGTTTTATTTTGAAGAAATAGATGAACTTTCATGCTTCACTTACATCCTTTTGAGAGTCTATTAAAACAGCATGGTAATGTGCTTTGGCTATAAAACTAGCCTTTGCATGATAGGCATCCAATATCAATGTAGTAAAAACTTTCACACTAAGTGCATTGAATATGATGAGAAGTTGGAGGCTTGATAATTGTTTTGAGATATGAGGATAGTGATATTAGAGTCATGCTAGTGGAGTTATTATGAAATTGAGAAATCCTTGTGTTAAAGTTAGTGATTCCCGTAGCATGCACATATTGTGAACCGCTATATGACGAAGTTAGAGCATGAGGTATTTGTAAAGTGTCAACCTTTGTGTGGAGGTCGGGGGCGCGCGATGGTTAACTCCTACCAACCTCCCCCCTAGGAGCATGCGTTGATTGCTTTGTTTTGATGACTCATAGATTTTTGCAATAAGTATATGAGTTCTTATGACTAATGTTGAGTCCATGGATTATACGCACTCTCACCCTTCCACCATTCCTAGCCTCTCTTGTACCGCGCAACTTTCACTGGTACCATACACCCACTATATATCCTTCCTCAAAACAGCCACCATATATCTTCCTCAAAACAACCACCATACCTACCTATCATGGCATTTCCATAGCCATTCCGAGATATATTGCCATGCAACTTTCCACCGTTCCGTTCATATGACATGCTTCATATTGTCATATTGCCATGCATGATCATGTAATTGACATCGTATTTGTGGCAAAGCCACCATGCATATTTTTCCATACATGTCACTCTTGATTCATTGCACATCCCGGTACACCGCTGGAGGCATTCATGTAGAGTCATACTTTGTTCTAGTATCGAGTTGTAATATCGAGTTGTAAATAAATAAAAGTGTGATGATCTTCATTATTAGAGCATTGTCCTGTGTGAGGAAATAAACAAAAAATAAAGGCCAAAAATAGAGATGGCCCCAAAAAATAGAGAGGGGCTAAAAAAGGAGGAAATTCCCTCCAAAAAATGAGAGAAAAGAGAGAAGGGACAATTGCTACTATCATTTTTCCACACTTGTGCTTCAAAGTAGCACCATGTTCTTCATGATAGAGAGTCTCATGTTTAGTCACTTTCATATACTAGTGGGAATTTTCGTTATAGAACTTGGCTTGTATATTCCAATGGTGGGCTTCCTCAAATGCCCTAGGTCTTCGTGAGCAAGCAAGTTGGATGCACACACACTAGTTTCTTTTGTTGAGCTTTCATTCATACTTAGCTCTAGTGCATCCGTTGCATGGCAATCCCTACTCACTCACATTGATATCTATTGATGGGCATCTCCATAGCCCGTTGAGACGCCTAGTTGATGTGAGACTATCTCCCTCCTTTTTGTCTTCTCCACAACCACCTCTATTCCACCCATAGTGCTATATCCATGGCTCACACTCATGTATTGCGTGAAAGTTGAAAGGTTTGAAAGAATAGAGTATGAAAACAAGTGCTTGGCTGAAATCGGGGTTGTGCATGATATGAATATTTTGTGTGATGAAGAGGTAGCATAGCCAGACTATATGATTTTGTAGGGATAACTTTCTTTAGCCATAGTATTTTGAGAAGACATGATTGCTTTGTTAGTATGCTTGAAGTATTATTATTTCTTATGTCAATATAGACTGTTGTCTTGAATCTTTCAGATCTGAACATTCATGCCACAATTAAAAGAATTACATTGAAAATTATGTTGGTTAGCATTCCACATCAAAAATTCTGTTTTTATCATTTACCTACTTGAGGACGAGCATGAATTAAGCTTGGGGATGCTGATACATCTCCAACGTATCTATAATTTTTTATTGTTCCATGCTATTATATTATCCTTCTAGGATGTCTTATGGGCTTTTATATACTCTTTTATATGATTTTTGGGACTAACCTATTAACCCAGAGCCCAGTGCCAGTTTCTGTTTTTCTCCTGTTTTAGGGTTTTACAGAAAAGGAATATCAAACGGAGTCCAATTGACGTGCCAATTTTTGATGATTTTTTCTTGACCAAAAGAAGCCCCTGAAGTAAAAGAGTTGGGCCAGGAGAGCCACGGGCTGCCCACGAGGGTGGGGGCGCGCCCTGGGCAGGGGGCGCGCCCTCCTATCTCGTGGACAGCCCAGAAGCACCTTGACTTGTGCCCTACGCCAAAAAATCCTATAATACTGAAACCTTCGGAAATTAACCTAGATCAGGAGTTCCGCTGCCGAAAGCCTCTGGTGCCATCAAAAACCAATCTGGACCCTTTTTCGGCACCCTGCCAGAGGCGGAATCCCTCTCCGATGGCCATCTTCATCATCCCGGCGCTCTCCATGACGAGAAGGGAGTAGTCCACCCTCGGGGCTGAGGGTATGTACCATTAGTTATGTGTTTGATCTCTCTCTCTCTCTCTCTCTCTCTCTCTCTCTCTCTCTCTCTCGTTCTTGAGATGGCACGATCTTGATGTATCGCGAGCTTTGCTATTTTAGTTGGATCTTATGATGCTTCTCCCCCTCTACTCTCTTGTAATGGATTGAGTTTTCCCTGTGAAGCACTACAAGAGATCAGGCCTACTATGACGAGCCAAAATATGTCATTGAATTGTTAATAACGTCACAAATTACCCCTGGGTGACGTTTTATGGGTGTCACAAGCACCGTCACAGAATCCCCGTCACAGATTACTCCTAGTGACGGCGCACACAAAAGAATGTCACCGAATATGGGACCTTCAGTGACGTTTTCTTGAACGTCAACAACTTGTTATTTCTATGACGGACAATTAATGTCACGTGTTAGAAGTAAATATGCCATATTATACCATATTCGGTGACGAGGCATCATCACCCGCACATATATTCCCACTATTAGCTTCACTACTTTCATTATTGATGAAGGCGACATCATCAAATTTCAAACAATTCGCAATGAATTATCGAATCCACTATATAGCAAATGCTTATCGCAGAAAGTATTTATTCACATCACATCACATTATACAAATAAGTCAAGAGCCAAATCACATTATAAATAGGAATTAAAGACAATTCATAGTATTATTTATCCCATCTGTCAGCCAAATCATCTTCTAAATAGAAATGACAATAACAAATATCACAGACTCAAGTCTGACACGAGAATAGATAAGATGAAAAGTAATATTTAAATAACTAAAAGACCACTTATGTTGTCCTGATGATTGCAATGTATGATTAAACAACTATCTTTCTTTCACAAAATGACGGCCTTCTTGCACCATCAGGTTGGACTGATTTGCTTGTTGAGTTGCTTGAGCCCTTAAAAGAAATACAATCAGGTTATCCATCTCATGTTGCTTGTTTTGCCAGGCTTCATTCTTCTCTTGTTGGCTCTTCTTTGTATCTCTTCAAATTCACTATCTTGTGCTTCATGTCTTGCGGCTAAATCCTCCTGGTGCCTATAAATTGATGAAACATAAAAGCGTGTTGCACCTTAATGAGATGAAAACATATAGATAACAAGGTACAAGGGTACCACTAAGAAACTTACAATCTATCGAATTATGAATCTTAGTACATTATTCACTAGATTTGCTGGCGGATGGGTCAATAAAACAGTAAGTTAGTTTAGCAGAACAAGAATACACAAACTTGTATAAAAAAATTGTTAGTCAAAATATTTTACATGGAACACTGCTGCACTTTTAACTAGTGCGGCACTTATAGTTTTAAGTAGTATCTGAATAACTAGTGAGGGCACTTGGGCAGCAGATGGTAATGCACTATAGTGATCTACTAAAGATATTTCATAATTAGTTGCAAAAGTATAGTTGTTTGACGCTTTGGTTACTACAGAAGTTTAGATCAGCACATCACAAAAAAAAAAATCAGTAATGTACTACAAAATCACAGAGCAAAATGTTTCTTTAGTAAGTAGTGACATCCATTCATCCATTCAATATATTGAACAATCTCAAAACAATGCAATATCCAAAGTTCAGCACCCAACCATAGTAGGCCACCTTATTCTTATTAACTGTGTGTTTTCTCATCTCTGAATTGATTCAAACATGCTATGAATTTGGTAGTTCATCACTATATAGTACTAGTACTGTAAGCTACACTATTTGAAACGGTTGTGTGCTTACTCATCTTCTGCAGCCACAGCTAATTGTGGGTAAGCCTCCATTTCCAAAAACAGCTACTTGTGTACTCGCACTGTTGTTGTATGATGCTCCCTCAATCTAAATATAACAAATAAAAATATAAGTTATGGGCAAAGGAAGTACACGATGAGCTTTAATGTTAGGCGTACACAACCAGGTAAGGAATTATCCAGTATTGCATTGTAAGGAAATAGAAAGTGGAGAAGCAAGTAGTAATGAGAACAGGCTTCAGACTGTACCAACATAGCAAGGCTGATAAGATTATCTTGATATTGCAAACCCAATCTGCTACCTACAGTAAGCAGTCGACTAATGCACCTATGTTTACGGAATAAAATAGAGAAGAGAAACAATATAATGACAAGTCTTCACATGCAGAAAAATATTACAGAATGACATAATCATTTTCTCTTTTACCGAGCAGTATTAGCCCATGATAGGAGCCCTCGACATATCTATACCTTGTTAACTTTTATCACAGAATATTAATTTATTGTCCATAACTACTAATAAAAGGCAATTCCTAGTACAGTTTCATTGTTAAATGTTAATGCTCTGAACGTAGAGTCTAGTCACATATTAAATGTTCTGGAGACTACAGGATCTTGCAGCTTAAAGTGGAAACGCGAGTTGAAATTATTCATTGTATAAATTTAGAGACAGGGAGGAACATATACATATAAACCATACCTTTGAGAAGAGCAAATGGCATTGATCTTACTCCTTATCTAGATGAACTGCGACAAGGAAAAGGATATCTTAAATACTCCCTCCGTCCCAAAATAAGTGTCTCAAGGTTAGTACAACTTTGTACTAGAGCTAGTACAAAGTTGAGACACTTATTTTGAGACGGAGGAAGTAGGTCGTTAGAAGAATCAAATTACAGATCACAAATCTTACATCCGAAAATTATTGAAGAAACAAGGAAGCAGGGAAATATACCCTCAAATAGTTGGAAGGGGGCCAGATCTACTGGTATTGCAGCGGGGTTCCTTGCAGAGTTTCTCACCCATCCCCTAGCCTCACTGCATCATCGGGTTGCCTCTCCCAAACCTGTTGTCTCCAGCCGCCGCCATCTTGTTGGTCGCTGGATGAAACCAAACTTCTAAATCAGCATCAAATCTCAAGTAGTGGGTGATGGAGGGGTGGTCAGGCAACGTCCAGATCTTGGTAAGGCACTGGAGTGGGCGATGGTGAGGATGAGGCGAGCGGCTATGATTTTGCCTGTAGAGGTTGTTGACTTTGATGTCGCGGTTGGCGGATCTGATCTTGGCTGGTGAAGCGTGGCGGCCGATCCTTGTGCAGAGCGAGTGCGGCGGCCGGGGCTTGATGGGAGAGCGGGCGAGCAGTCGTCATTGAGGAAGGATTACGTGACTGGTGCCACAGGGTGCGCCGGCGGCGTGATCCTCAAATCTCGCTGCTGGATGCAGTCGTGGGGTAGATGGGGTGGAGATGGGGATAGAAATTGGAGGGACTTGGTTCCGCGCAGCTGAAAAAACAAGGGCGAATAATTAACTGGATGCGACAATAATTTAGAAAAGTGAAGCCAAAAGTGTTTTTAGTGGAAAGGGGATGGTTTATTTTTTAGTTAAATACAGTAGTGTGTAAATGAAATGGCAAATGATTTAAAAGTGGTGTAACTCGTACAAAAACATTATGATGTGGTTTGTTGCATGTAAATTATTATTTTGAAAGAACTCTACCTAAATATACGTGGAAAGTTGTACATAGCGACCTTATAATTATGAAAAAGAAGTACTTCAAAGTGGTAGCATGAACATATTGTTTTCAAATAGTAATGTTACAAGAGTTTGCACTAAAAAATGTGAACTTATAGAGACATTTGTATGACACTGATATAGGCCAATGTTAAAATATATGAGATAAATGGCATGAAATTGACCAATTTTCAAATTTCGAGATAAAACGAAACAAGTGATGTGCCATACGCATCATCTCACGAACATCCATACAAAAAAATTTCATCCACTCTTATTTCCATTTTCTTGAGATAGAACGAAACAACTATAGCGCCATGGGCACCAGTTCACGAAAATATAAAATAACTTTCTTCCCGACAACTATTTACTTCCATTAGACAGAAAAAAATAAGTTAAGTGTTAAATAACATGTGAAGAAACTGGGGCGAATCCCATTACAGACACCATCGTGTGGGTCCTATCACTCAATAAATCGCGAAGGGGTTGTGGTAGGCCCCAGTGCTAGACATTACATGACGAAAGAAAGAACGACACACATTCATAGATATTCGTGACTCATCATGGAAATTACCGAACCGTCACAGAAATTGGTAGCCGGGTGGAGCTCAACGACCGCGTCATTCAGTGACATTAAACGTCACCGATTTGTTGTAATAAGTGACGCCACTTAAAAAATGTCACATATTAGGTATTTCTGTGATGTTCTCAACCATTGTCATCAGGATTTTCGTCACAGTATGTCAATTTTCTTGTAGTGAAGTTATCTTATCGGATTGAGTCTTTAAGGATTTGAGAACACTTGATGTATGTCTTGCACGTGCTTATCTGTGGTGACAATGGGATATCATGTGATCCACTTGATGTATGTTTTGGTGATCAACTTGCGGGTTCCGTGACCTTGGGAATCTATGCATAGGAGTTGGCACACGTTTTCTTCTTGACTCTCCGGTAGAAACTTTGAGGCACTCTTTGAAGTTCTATGTATTGGTTGAATAGATGTTTCTGAGATTGTGTGATGCATATCGTATAATCATGCCCACAGATACTTGAGGTGACAATGAAGTATATAGGTGACATTAGGGTTTTGGTTGATTTGTGTCTTAAGGTGTTATTCTAGTACGAACTCTATGATAGATTGAACGTTATTACGGACTCTTGAATAGATCGATCAGAAAGAATAATTTTGAGGTGGTTTCGTACCCTACCATAATGTCTTCGTTTGTTCTCCGCTATTAGTGACTTTGGAGTGACTCTTTGTTGCATGTTGAGGGCTAGTAATATGATCCAATTATGTTATCCTTGTTGAGAGAACTTGCACTAGTGAAAGTATGAACCCTAGGCCTTGTTTCCTATCATTGCAATACCATTTATGCTCACGTTTACCACTTGCTACCTTGCTGTTTTTATATTTTCAGTTTACAAAAACCTATATCTACCATCCATATTGCACTTGTATCACCATCTCTTCGCCGAACTAGTGCACCTATACAATTTACCATTGTATTGGGTGTGTTGGGGACACAAGAGACTCTTTGTTATTTGGTTGCAGGGTTGTTTGAGAGAGACCATCTTCATCCTACGCCTCCCACGGATTGATAAACCTTAGGTCATCCACTTGAGGGAAATTTGCTACTGTCCTACAAACCTCTGCACTTGGAGGCCCAACAACGTCTACAAGAAGAAGGTTGTGTAGTAGACATCATTGTGCTTGTTGTGTTTTCAGGGAAAGGACTATTGAACAAGCTGAGGAATTATTGAATAATATACTGAAAAATTATGATGATCGAACCTTTCCTGAACAATCACCTGAACCAACTCCGAAGAAGAGAGGAATCTTATATCTTAGCCCCGAAGATATGCAGGAGGAAAAGAAAAGTATGAAGAAAAAAGGTATTAAAGCTAAGGATGTCAAGAATTTACCACCTATCGAAGAAATACATGTGCTTAACATACCACCACCGAAGGTAGTTGTGGTAAATTCTTTGTTAAAATTTGATGAAGGTGATATTCCTTATAATAAGCATCCTAGTCGGTGCCTTTATGAGTTTGATAACTATATTATGAAACAAGATCACTTCAATGCCAATGTCATGAAACAATTGAAATACAACTCTAAAGGGCCTGCTCGTTCCTGCGTTGCAATTCTTCTCTGTTCCACAGCGAGGTCCTGCGCGTAGTGCTCGTCATTGCCGCGCGACGGACAACCGCTTTCACCTTCACCATGGGGAAATCTAGGTGGGCTACGCTGGGAGCAAACCATGAGGACTTGCGTCGCATGATCATTGCTCTCGCACTCGGAAAGTGTGTCCGAGTGACCTGATGACAGATCGAACAAACCATAAAGGGATTCATTGGGCTCGATCCCCGCGACCTGAGGAGTAGACGACTGACGAGCCATTGCGTGCTTCAGCCGCCGCTGGAGCCGCGAGCGACCGGATCTCTTGTGACGGCGAGCAACGGGGAGGGAAGACGCAGCTGGAGCCGACTGATACTGAATCGACGGCTGCAGTAGGAGGACGTCGGAGGCACTCGCACGAAAGTGCGCTGCTCCGCGAATTGGGAGCGCCTCGACGTCGAGGGGGGCTTCTTGGAGCCAAGCCGAATCGTCAGCGATGAAGCTGAGCGTGCCGAGATGGATCTCGCGGCACAGGAACAATTCACCGCCGAAATCCATGTTGAATGAGTTCGAAGAACGCAACCTCGTCGGAAGTCGCTTATACTCCTGCTCCACGGTGGGTGCCAACTGTCGTGGGAACAAGTCTGACAGTAGAAGTAGGGGGTACATAGGAGAGGGCAGATCTAGCTACGACGAGATTGTACACTCGGATTTACGAGTTCCGGCCCCTCTCGGAGGAGGTAACAACCCTACGTCTCGGTGCCGCGGAGGCTTTGTTGATGAGAGTGTTGAGTTACAGATGGTGCGTACCCTTGTGCAAGAGGGAATGCGTGGCTTATATAGATTTCGCCGATCCCTCGCAGTCCCCAGTTACGCAAGGGTTCAATGAGAGAATAAAGACATAGACGTTACTGGAAACACATGTATTTAATGATCATTACAGCAACAGAGTGAATGCCTGACCGTTGCCATCTTGGGGCGGCTCTTGATCTGATGTACTCCGAGTGGAATCATATACTCCGAGTGAATGTTGCTGTCGAGTGGCGGTAGAGTAACCGAGTGGATCTTCTGTCGAGTAACTTGCATCATGCGGTAATTTCAGTCGGTATCTCCTCTCTGACTTCGCAGGTCTTGGGTTCTTTAAGTGGTGTCCTGGGGTAGGACGTGTAGGTCAGGCCTATGACCCTACCCCAGGTACATGTCATCGTCACTCCGCTCGACATTCCTCCGCTTAAAAGGGGGTGTGCGCGCAAGAATCGACAACGAGAGTGGGTGGATTTGACGCCAGAGATAGGGGAATTGCGGCGGAGACGGGTGCGTGATATGACACATAGGAACCATAAATCGATGGGAATCCGGTAAATATAGCGGCGGAGTCGGGGATATACGGGTCATTGTATATTTTTTAGAGGACGAATTTCATTTACCGGATCTGCGCGGGCCAAAATTTATCCATTTGATGTAAATCGGCCGAAATTATAAGAGCATCTCCAGCCGCCGCCCCTGAGTGCCCCATCACGAGCCCTTTTTCTCCGCCGACAAAGCGAAATCCTTCCAGCCGCCCCAGGGACCCGATTTCTGCCGGATTGGGCTGAAAATTCATCCGGCGAACCCAAGCCGAACCTAGAGCGCTAGGGGCGCATGAGAGCGCCGACGAAAGCGGAAAGACGCATGAGTCAGCTTTGTCGGCGAGCCTGCCCCAGATTCGCCCTCCTGCGCGACGAACTATCACTTTTTCCTTCGCCGTCACGTCGCTGCTAGCACCGCCCCTATACCTGAAAATCGCATGCCCCCCACGCTGAAATTAGCGCCATCACCTTTACCGCCGAAAACCGGCCTTGGTGGTGTGGGGGGGGGGGGCCTAAACGGGTGGAGATGCCCCATGGGCCGGCGAGGTTATATAGGATCTGCCCGAGATGCTTTTAGATGGCCGATCCCGCATTACTGACAGCTCCGGATCAGTCCGATTGGTTATGCGATTTGGAGTTTGCGTCGGAGATGCGGTGTAGTAAAAAACATACGTACCCAAGTCCTGATTAAAAAAGTCACATCTCTGGACTTTTGGAAAAGGGAAAAGAACCGTACCCGATCCAGCTGGCCCCGCACGGTGCTTACCAGATGCAGCAACAGTCGCATATATGTACACTGCAGCAGTCACATGCTTACGGCGTACGCTTCCTCTGTACGCAAAAGTAAATGCCAGAACACGAAACGAGCAGGGCAGCAGCAGCACCGTGCGGCGCCGCTGCCCCGCACGAGCGGCCCGTGAGCCCGGATCCAACACAGATCCAACACAGATAATTCACCAATCACCGGTTTTTCGCTAAGAAAAAAAGATAAATCACCGGGGAACCACGAACGCGGAGTCAGGAAGGAACGGGAGTTCCACGCCACACCGTCCCCGTATCCGTATCCTTCCAGAAGCATCCGTCGCGAGAAAAAGATCTCGCCACAATCGCCATCAGCCGGGGCATCAAATCGGGGCGATACCCGCACCCGCACCGGAAACGGCAAAAAGCCCAGGCGACGGAACGTTGCGTGATTTCCCCGCAGACCACCACCGTCGCCCACCCGCCCCAGCCCGAACCGTGCCCGCCTTCCTTCCCCTTCTCTCCCTCCCGTGCTCCCGATCCCGAGCGGCCGAACCGACACACCCCACCCGCGGGAGGGACACGAGTCCAACAAAGGCGGCCCCTACCCCCACCCCCCCCACCACCGTCCTCATCTCCTCCTCGAG
>LR738713.1:543134312-543162574 GCA_902687465.1 Secale cereale
CCCCGATCCCCAACCCCCATGATCCGCA
Source organism: Secale cereale (assembly GCA_902687465.1). Taxonomy (NCBI): domain Eukaryota; kingdom Viridiplantae; phylum Streptophyta; class Magnoliopsida; order Poales; family Poaceae; genus Secale; species Secale cereale. The sequence goes on from LR738713.1 coordinate 543,134,341, forward strand.
GGAGGCGCGGGCACGCCGCCTAGGGTTTCAACCAATCGCCCCCCCCCCGATGGAGTCGCTGCCGCGGAAGCGCAAGGGCGCGCGCTCCCTCGCCGGCTCCCTCCACGACGCCTCCGCGGACCGCAAGCGCACCTGCCGGGAGCGGAAGCCCCGCCCCGATAAGAAGAAAAAGAAGCCCTCCACCGCCGGCGATGACGCCGCCATCGCCTCAGGCCGGGGCGGCGTGGTCATGACGGCGCCGCCGGCCAGCGGCCGGGCCACCCCGGACAGCCCCGGGCGGGGCCTCAAGCGCAAGGTCGGCTGCATCGAGTCCGCCACGCGCATAGGCCGCAAGAAGCGCCTCGAGGCCGAGTACGAGCTCGGCGACGAGATCGGCCAGGGCAAGTTCGGCTCCGTCCGGATCTGCCGCGCCAAGGCCGGCGGCGAGGAGTTCGCCTGCAAGGCGCTCCCCAAGAACGGCGAGGAGACGGTCCACCGCGAGGTCGAGATCATGCAGCACCTCTCCGGCCACCCCGGCGTCGTCACGCTCAAGGCCGTCTTCGAGGACGCCGACAAGTTCTACCTCGTCATGGAGCTCTGCAGCGGCGGCCGCTTGCTGGACGACATGGCCAGGGACGGCACCTTCTCCGAGCAGCGAGCCGCCCTTGTCATCAAGGATCTAATGTCGGTCGTCAAGTACTGCCACGAAATGGGCGTCATCCACAGGGACATTAAGCCCGAGAATATTTTGCTCACCAAGACTGGCAAGATGAAACTAGCAGATTTTGGATTGGCAGCTCGAGTTACTAACGGTAAATTCTTGCTAATATTTCACTTTGAAGATCTAGTACAGTAGATGATAAATAAGTTGGGTTCCTGGGGGTACTCTATGTTTACACAAGTTGCAATTTTGAGTTCCTCCAGTGCAAAAAGATAGCAATTAGTACTAGTTGAAGATCGACTGGAAGTCCAACATTTGACCATACAATGTTTTATAATCTTTAGTAATTATTAGTATGATGGTACGGCATTTAGAGTTGATGGTTGTACATAGTTGATCTGTGATACGAGTAATTTACCATGTTAGCCGAATTACTGTGGGTTTCAGGTTTCAATCACAGCATTTTTGCAGGTTGCTCATATTTGTGACCATGCATGTCATCTAATCTAATGTCTTCTAAACTTCTATACAAGTCAGTTGGATAGCTTTCAATTGTTGAGTCATGAGTTGGTAGGAAATGTATTCATGTGTATGCTCTTCTTACCGGATATGCTTAGAGAATTGGGGTGATTTGAACGGAGTCTCAAAGTCGAGCGCCCATCTGGTATCTCTTAGTGCATTCATCTGCAAGTACCCCCTCCGTCCCAAATTATTTGTCGCAGAAATGAATGTCTAGACGTAATTTAGTTCTAGACACATCCATTTTTATCCATTTCTCTGACAAGTATTTCCGGACGGAGGGAGTATTGTCTGAGACCCAATATAGCACTCTTAAAGTACTGAGTATTCAAGGCAGTCTCATGTTTCATACTTACACAATCGATACTGATTATATTCACTGAATTGGGCCACTTGGTTATGATGGTTGCGTAACTAATAAGATGGTACCAGTTCTGCATCAAGAGTTAGGTGCTCTCATTTCTTAAGTCCTTGTGGAATCGGAAGTGGTGAATGTTTAGCTCAGATTCTTATTTAAACGATGATTTCTGCATACTGATTCAGTGTTATGCATGGTATTGCAAATTAAGAAATGTTTTGTGTCGTACCAATTAATATGTTAAAGGTTTTTTAAGTCATGAATTGGTAGCATGTGGTGCCTTCGTTGGTAATATTTTGCTAGATATCCAAGGTAATTGAGGCATTGCGCTAATTGATAGTTGGTTTCATTCTACTTGTGGTGGTGCTGATACTAATTTTTCATATTTGCGTGGAATGTGGATGTTAAGAATCTACACTGATCAATTTAATCCTTGTATTGCTATTAATTTATGGTATGCTCCTGCAAGTACCTGTTGTGACGAGTCTGAGGGCCAGAATAGTCTTTTTGAGCATACCAAACAGGCTGTGTAATGTTTTGAATATGGTCTTGAGTCATTTTGATGAATTAGGAAGTGGTGTGATGTCTGTCTGAATGGAGTCATATAGTCTATGAGTTGGAGTTGTCAGCATGGCTTCAGGGGCACTGGTTCTTATAAACAGCTGCTTATATTTTGTAAGGTAATATTTAGATCATAGTAATTCTGCAGTATTTATCTATTGTTACCCATGTCTCTATCCTCTGTTCCAGCTCTAGTTATCAGTTATCACTCTAATGCAATGCAGTAAGCCACTGCTGTCTTAGTACTTGTTATTAGACACTTACCGATTCAGTTCAGAGTCTCTTCTGTCATGCTAGAGTGATGCATGTGTTGTCTTAACCGCCCTAGGCTAAAACACATACTCCCTCCGTCCGAAAATACTTGTCATCAAAATGGACAAAAAGGGATGTATCTAGAACTAAAATACGTCTAGATACATCCCCTTTTATTCATTTTGATGACAAGTATTTCCGGACGGAGGGAGTACATCCCATGGTGCTGAGGCGGAGCAGAATGAGAGGAATTAGCTGCATGAACATTGAGTGGCGGACAGTTTATCTAATGCCGCAATGCTCTAAACCTAGCAAATGATGATAAGTGACAACAATAATGTTACTGTACGATATTTTACCTTATGCATCGAAGTTCTAAAAATCCAGTATCACCTAATTTGTGCCAAGGGATGCAGATGTTTAGAGCTCTGATGCTATTTTGTGTAGTCTGTTATGCTTGTATAATTGACTTAACTGTGGTTCCTGAATAGCCCCAAATCATCTTTTTAGGGTTTTACTTGGACAGTCAGATGTATAAATGTGTGTTTACTAGAAGTAGCTGATGTTTTTGGTCACCACTAAACAGGTCAGAAATTGTGTGGCGTTGCTGGGAGCCCAGCCTATGTGGCGCCTGAGGTGTTGTCAGGAAGCTATTCTGAGAAAGTAGACATATGGGGTGCTGGGGTGCTCCTCCATGTACTACTGCTTGGTTCACTTCCATTTCAAGGGGGCTCTCTGGAAGCTGTCTTTGAAGCTATAAAGACAGTTGAGCTTGATTTCAACAGCGGTCCATGGGAATCAATGTCAGTTCTTGGACGGGATCTTATAAGTCGAATGTTGGATCGAGATGTCTCTTCTAGAATAACTGCTGATCAAGTTCTTTGTAAGTCCAGGCAATTTCTCATCCAGCATAACTTTATGTTTATATTTTATAAGGTTTTAATTAATTTTTTGCTGATACTATTTCAGGTCATCCATGGGTGTTGTTCTACACGGAATGTACCCTGAAGGCTGTAACTCCTAATGACACTAACAAGATTGTAGCACCCAAAATTTCATGGGACAGAATTAGATCACATTGTGAGTCGTCAGCTTCAGATTCGTCGAGCCAGAGGTCGGAGGACCAGGATGAATGTGGGATAGTCGACGCACTGACAGCGGCAATAACACATGTTAGAATATCGGAGCCGAAAAGGACCCGGCTTTGCAGCCCTGGCCTTCCCATACAGCAGGAGTGCTCCTCAAACTTGAAGAGCAACCTGTGCACGGCGTTCTGACATGACCCCAATGTATAGCTCCTTGTGTGTTGGTCTGATGTCAGTGATGGCTCGGCCTGCTGGTTGTCTCTCTGCTGAGGATAATAACTCGGGTTTTCCTGTCAGAGCAAGCAAGCGTTTGAAATGGTGATGCTGTAGATTGCGGTGATGGCTGATGAACCCGACATGGTAGCTGATGCTGTAAATTTTGTAAATAGAATGATCCATGTAGCTAATTTATATCTTGAGAGAGTTGAGAATAATTTCAGTCTATGTTGGTAAACATAGTGTGCGCCATCATCCTTGCTCCATTCTTTGTTTCTCCCGGTTCCTCCTAGTCTATTGAGGTCAGATTTTTGCATGGATTTCCTGCATTCGATTTTTTTTACTAGATCTTTTTGCCCTGAATGTATTTTCCAGAAGCTGTACTCTTAATTTGATGCTTGTGACTAAGATATTACACCAGAGAAAAAAACAATATGGTAAATGCTAAGGTGGAGGAAAGAGAAAAAATAGGCTTATCTTCTTTTAATTATTATCTCTGTTTCATAATGCGGTGTGTATAGATTTTTTGAAATGTCAAATATGCAAATTTTGATTAAGTTTATTTAGGTAACTTTTTTATCTACATTACCAAATCTACTATTTCTAAATAGCTAGCCCGCACTACTAGGAATTCTCTTGCTTCTCCTTAAGCCACATCACTCAAATTAATTTAGCCATTGGATGTACTAGATGAGTCCACAATAGCCATCCGATCTGCACATTAAGAGCTGCTGAACCAATCACATGTATTACTATAATCGAGGATACGCAAATTGTGTACCATAGCTTTGTAGGAGGAGAGAAATTAGTACATGATATCTACCACTCGCTGCGAACAACGAGCCACACACGACAACACAACTACAACACGGAAAAACCTGCCCAAAACCGAAAAACCTCACCGCGTCTTGATCGACACCGAACACCTTCGAAGAACATCAACTCCAGCTTCCTTGGATTCATCCGCGACGATCATACATAGCGCCGGAGGAGAGCGATCAGGGCCACGACGAACATCGGAGGAGCGCCAACAGGAAACTCAGTCTCCTCGCACGATGCTCCCAACAGAGAAACGACGTCGCAGACGCCGCCATCATGCCGCTCCAGAGAACCAAGGCTTTCGCCCGGAGACAACACCAAGGACGAGGGAGATGGCGACACACTCGACGTCGCCTCCAGAGAGGGGAACGACACCCGCGGGTGCCATCGACGCTGGCCGGCCAAAACCGGACATGATTTTCATCCGTAATGTGGAGCTCTTGATGGTTGGTGGAGGTGTTAGCCAAGCACACAGCGGGAGAGTTTCGTCAGCATGACGGCGTGGAGACGGAGATGATGAAGTTACCGTCGCAGGGCTTCGCCTAAGTGCTGCAACAGTATGACCGAGGTGTGTTTCTGTGGAGGGGGACACCGCACACGGTTGGGAGAGATCAAGTGATCAACTTGTGTGTCTATGGGGTGCCTCTACCCCCGTATATAAATGAGTGGAGGAGGGGGAGGGCCGGCCCTCTCTATGGCGCGCCCTAGGGGAGTCCTACTCCCACCGGGAGTAGGATTCCCGCTTTCCTAGTAGAACTAGGAGCCCTTCCAAGTAGTAGGAGTAGGAGAGAAGGAAAGGGAAAAGAGAAGAGAAGGAAGGAGGGGGCGCAACCCCTCCCCCTAGTCCAATTCGGACTAAGCCTGGGGGGGGGGGGGGCAGCCTCCTTTCTCTCTTTCCCCTAAAGCCCAATAAGGCCCATATACTCCCCGGCGAGTTCCCGTAACTCTCTGGTACTCCGAAAAATACCCGAATCACTCGGAACCTTTCCGATATCCGAATATAGTCGTCCAATATATCGATCTTTACGTCTCGACCATTTCGAGACTCCTCGTCATGTCCCCGATCTCATCAGGGACTCCGAACTACCTTCGGTACATCAAAACACATAAACTCATAATACCGATCGTCATCAAACGTTAAGCGTGCGGACCCTACGGGTTCGAGAACTCTGTAGACATGACCGAGACTCATCTCCGGTAAATAACCAATAGCGGAACCTGGATGCTCATATTGGCTCCTACATATTCTACGAAGATCTTTATCGGTCAAACCGCATAACAACATACGTTGTTCCCTTTGTCATCGGTATGTTACTTGCCAGAGATAGTTAATCTCGTTACCGGCAAGTCTCTTTACTCGTGCCGTAATACATCATCTCATGACTAACTCATTAGTCATTTGCTTGCAAGGCTTATTATGATGTGCATTACCGAGAGGGCCCAGAGATACCTCTCTAACACTCGGAGTGACAAATCCTATTCTTGATCTATGCCAACACCACGAACACCTTCGGAGACACCTGTAGAGCATCTTTATAATCACCCAGTTACGTTGTGACATTTGATAGCACACAAGGTGTTCCTCCGGTATTCGGGAGTTGCATAATCTCATAGTCATAGGAACATGTATAAGTCATGAAGAAAGCAATACCAGTAAAACTAAACGATCATAGTGCTAAGCTAACAGATGGTTCTAGTCCATCACATCATTCTCCTAATGATTTGATCCCGTTGATCAAATGACAACTCATGTCTATGGTTAGGAAACATAGCCATCTTTGATCAATGAGCTAGTCTAGTAGAGGCATACTAGGGACACTCTGTTTTGTCTATGTATTCACACATGTACTAAGTTTCCGGTTAATACAATTCTAGCATGAATAATAAACATTTATCATGATATAAGGAAATGAATAATACCTTTATTATTGCCTCTGGGGCATATTTCCTTCAGTCTCCCACTTGCACTAGAGTCAATAATCTAGTTCACATCGCCATGTGATTTAATACCGATAGTTCACATCGTTATGTGAATAACAACCATAGTTCACATCACCATGTGACCAACACCCAAAGGGTTTACTAGAATCAATAATCTAGTTCACATCGCTATGTGATTAAGACCCAAGAATAATAAGGTGTGATCATGTTTTGCTTGTGAGAGAAGTTTAGTCAACGGGTCTGTCATATTCAGATCCGTATGTATTTCGCAAATTTCTTTGTCTACAATGCTCTGCATGGAGCTACTCTAGCTAATTGCTCCCACTTTCAATATGCATCCAGATTGATACTTAGAGTCATCTGGATTAGTGTAAAGCTTGCGTCGGTGTAACTCTTTACGACGAACTCTTTATCACCTCCATAATCGAGAAACATTTCCTTAGTCATCCAATAACTAAGGATAATTTTGATCGTGGTCCAGTGATCTACTCCTGGATCACTTTTGTACCTCCTTGCCAAACTCATGGTAAGGTACACAATAGGTTTGGTACACAACATGGCATACTTTATAGAACCTATGGCTGAGGCATAGGGAATGACTTTCATTCTTTCTCTATCTTCTGCCGAGGTCGGGCTTTGAGTCTTACTCAACTTCATACCTTACAACTCAGGCAAGAACTCATTCTCTGACTGATCCATTTTGAACTACTTCAAAAACTTGTCAAGGTATGTACTCATTGAAAAAACTTATCAAGCATCTCTATCTATCTCTATACATCTTGATGCTCAATATGTAAGCAGCTTCACCGAGGTCTTTCTTTGAAAAAACTCCTTTCAAACACTCCTTTATGCTTTCGAGAAAATTCTACATCATTTCCGATCGACAATATGTCATTCACATATACTTATCAGAAAAGGATGTAGTGCTCCCACTCACTTTCTTGTAAATACATGCTTCTCCAAAAAGTCTGTATAAAACCATATGCTTTGATCACCTTATCAAAGCGTATATTCTAACTCCAAGATGCTTGCACCAGTCCATAGATGGATCGCTGGAGCTTGCACACTTTGTTAGCACCTTTAGGATCGACAAAACCTTCTACTTGCATCATATACAACTTTCTTTAAGATATCCATTTAGGAATGCAGTTTTGAGATCCATTTGCCAGATCTCATAATCATAAAATGCGGCAATTGCTAACATGATTCGGACAGACTTAAGCATCGCTACGGGTGAGAAAGTCTCATCGCAGTCAACTCCTTGAACTTGTCAAAAACCTTTCGCAACAAGTCGAGCTTTGTAAACAGTAACATTACCATCAACGTCGGTCTTCCTCTTGAAGATCCATTTATTTTCGATCGCTTGCTGATCATCGGGCAAGTCAACCAAAGTCCACACTTTGTTCTCATACATGAATCCCATCTCAGATTTCATGGCCTCAAGCCATTTTGCGGAATCTGGGCTCATCATCGCTTCCTCATAGTTCGTAGGTTCATCATGGTCTAGTAACATGACTTCCAGTACCAGGTTGCCGTACCACTCTGGCGCAGAACGTACTCTGGTTGATCTATGAAGTTCAGTAGTAACTTGATCCGAAGTTTCATGATCATCATCATGTAACGCCCCGGACACACCCGCCAGTGGTCGTTACTCCTGGCGGGATATAGACTGGCCCCACATATCAATACTAGTCTTTTCTGCGCACTTTGTCCTCACTCGTGCGCACCCGGGAGCAACTTTCCGGTCGGTCACCCATCCTGAAACTACTCCAAGCCGAGCACACTTAACTTTGGAGTTCTATCCGAATGGGATCCCGGAAAAGAAGGAATTCCTTATTGATATGAGTAGTCTATCATCCCTAATAAGCCAGGCTATCACACATCATTAGCTTCCTCACTAATTGGTGTAGGAATCACTGGAACTAGTTTCTTTGATGTACTACTTTCCAATTCGGGAGAAGGTACAATTACCTCATCAAGTTCCACTTTCCTCCCACTCACTTCTTTCGAGAGAAACTCCTTCTCTAGAAAGGATCCATTCTTAGCAACGAATATCTTGCCTTCGGATCTGTGATAGAAGGTGTACCCAACAGTCTCCTTTGGGTATCCTATGAAGACACATTTCTCCAACTTGGGTTCGAGCTTATCAGGTTGAAGCTTTTTCACATAAGCATCGCAGCCCCAAACTTTAAGAAACAACAACTTTGGTTTCTTGCCAAACCACATTTCATAAGGCGTCGTCTCAACGGATTTAGATGATGCCCTTATTTATCGTGAATGCAGCTATCTCTAATGCATAACCCAAAACGATAGTGGTAAATCGGTAAGAGACATCACAGATCGCACCATATCTAATAAAGTACGGTTACGACGTCCGGACACACCATTACGCTGTGGTGTTTCGGGTGGCGTGAGTTGTGAAACTATTCCACATTGTTTCAAATAAAGACCAAACTCGTAACTCAAATATTCACCTCCACGATCAGATCGTAGAAACTTTATTTTCTTGTTATGATGATTCTCTACTTCACTCTGAAATTCTTTGAACTTTTCAAATGTTTCAGACTTGTTCTTCATTAAGTAGATATACCCATATCTGCTTAAATCATCAGTGAAGGTTAGAAAATAACGATACCCGCCGCGAGATTCAACACTCATTGGCCCACATACATCAGTATGTATGATTTCCAACAAATCTGTTGCTCGCTCCATTGTTCTGGAGAACGGATTTTTAGTCATCTTGCCCATGAGGCATGGTTCGCAAGCACTAAGTGATTCATAATCAAGTGATTCCAAAAGTCCATCACTATGGAGTTTCTTCATGCGCTTTACACCAATATGTCCTAAACGGCAGTGCCACAAATAAGTTGCACCATCATTATTAACCTTGCATCTTTTGGCTTCAATATTATGAATATGTGCATCACTATGATTGAGATCCAACAAACTATTTTCATTGGGTGTATGACCATCGAAGGCTTTATTCATGTAAACAGAATAACAATTATTCTATGACTTTAAATGAATAACCGTATTGCAACAAACATGATCAAATCATATTCATGCTCAACGCAAATGCCAAATAACATTTATTTAGGTTCTACACTAATCCCGAAAGTATAGGGAGTGTGCGATGATGATCATATCAATCTTGGAACCACATCCAACACACATCGGTATTTCACCTTTAACTAGTCTCTGTTCATTCTGCAACTCTCGTTTCGAGTTACTAACTTTAGCAACTGAACTGGTATCAAATACCCAGTGGTTGCTATGAACACAAGTAAAATACACATTAATGATCTGTATATCAAATATACCTTTGTTCACTTTGCCATCCTTCTTATCCGCCAAGTATCTAGGGCAGTTCCACTTCCAGTGACCATTTCCTTTGCAGTAGAAACACTTAGTTTCAGGCTTGAGTTTAGCTTTGGGTTTCTTCACGGGAGTGACAACTTGCTTGTCATTCTTCTTGAAGTTCCCCTTCTATCCCTTTGCCCCTTTACTTGAAACAAGTGGTCATGTTAACCATCAACACTTGATGTCCTTTCTTGATTTCTACCTTCGTCGATTTCGGTATCGCGAAGAGCTCGAGAATTACTTTCGTCATCCCTTGCGTATTATAGTTCATCACGAAGTTCTACGAACTTGGTGATAGTGACTAGAGAACTTTGTCAATTACTATCTTATCTAGAAGATTAACTCCCACTTGATTCAAGCAATTGTAGTGCCCAGACAATTTGAGCACATGCTCACTGGTTGAGCTATTCTCCTCCATCTTGTAGGCAAAGTACTGTCAGAGGTCTCATACCTCTCAACACGGGCATGAGTATGAAATACTAATTTCAACTCTTGGAACATCTCATATGCTCTGTGGCGTTCAAAACGTTTTTGAAGTCCCGGTTCTAAGCCGTAAAGCATGGTGCACTAAACTATCAAGTAGTCATCATACCGAGCTTTTATCAAAATGTTCATAATGTCTGTATCTGCTCCTGCAATAGGTCTGTCACCTAGTGGTGCATCAAGGACATAATTCTTCTGTGCAGCAATGAGGAAAATCCTCAGATCATGCACCTAGTCCGCATCATTGCTACTAAAATCTTTCAACTTAGTTTTCTCTAGGAACATATACAAACCAACGGGGAGCTACATCGCGAGCTATTGATCTACAACATAGATATGCTAATACTGCCAGGACTAAGTTCATGATAAATTAAAGTTCAATTAATCAGATTACTAAAGAACTCCCACTTAGATAGACATCCCTCTAGTCATCTAAATGATCACGTGATCCAAATCAACTAAACCATGTCCGATCATCACGTGAGATGGAGTAGTTTTCAATGGTGAACATCTTATGTTGATCATATCTACTATATGATTCACGCTCGACCTTTCGGTGTCCAGTGTTCCGAGGCCATGTCTGTACATGCTAGGCTCGTCAAGTTTAACCCGAGTATTCTGCGTGTGCAAAACTGGCTTACACCCGTTGTATGTGAACGTAGAGCTTATCACACCCGATCATCACGTGGTGTCTCGGCACGACGAACTTTCGCAACGGTCCATACTCAGGGAGAACACTTGTACCTTGAAATTTTGTAAGGGATAATCTTATAATGCTACCGCCGTACTAAGCAAAATAAGAAGCATAATAAAATAAACATCACATGCAATCAAAATATGTGACATGATATGGCCATCATCATCTTGTGCTTTTGATCTCCATCTCCAAGGCACCGTCATGATCACCATCGTCACCGGCGCGACACCTTGATCTCCATCGTAGCATCGTTGTCGTCTTGCCAACTATTGCTTCTACGACTATCGCTACCGCTTAGTGATAAAGTAAATCAATTACATGGCAATTGTATTTCATACAATAAAGCGACAACCATATGGCTCCTGCCAGTTGCCGATAACTTTACAAAACATGATCATCTCATACAATAACGTATAACTCATCATGTCTTGACCATATCACATCACAACATGCCCTGCAAAAACAAGTTAGACGTCCTCTACTTTGTTGTTGCAAGTTTTACGTGGCTGCTACGGGATTAGCAAGAACCGTTCTTACCTACGCATACAAAAACCACAACGATTTTTCGTCAAGTATGTGTTGTTTTAACCTTCACAAGGACCGGGCGTGGCCACACTCGATTCAGCTAAAGTGAGAGAGACAGACACCCGCCAGTCACCTTTAAGCAACGAGTGCTCATAACGGTGAAACCAGTCTCGCTTAAGCGTACGCATAATGTCGGTCCGGGCTGCTTCATCTCACAATACCGCCGAACCAAAGTATGACATGCTGGTAAGCAGTATGACTATTATCGCCCACAACTCATTGTGTTCTACTCGTGCATATCATCTACGCATAGACCTGGCTCATGATGCCACTGTTGGGGAACATAGTATTTCAAAAAAAATCATACGATCACGCAAGATCTATCTACCAGATGCATAGCAACGAGAGGGGAGAGTGTGTCTACGTACCCTCGTAGACCGAAAGCGGAAGCTGTCTAGTGACGCGGTTGATGTAGTCGAACTGCTTTGTGATCCAACCAATCAAGCACCGAACGCACGGCACCTCCGCGTTTAGCACACGTTCAGCTTGATGACGTCCCACGAGCTCTTGATCCAGTAGAACCTCCCGAGAGAGTTTCGTCAGCACGACAGCTTGGTGACGGAGATGATGAAGTTACCGTCGCAGGGCTTCGCCTAAGCGCTGCAACAGTATGACCGAGGTGTGTTTCTGTGGAGGAGGACACCACACATGGTTGGGAGAGATCAAGTGATCAACTTGTGTGTCTATGGGGTGCCTCTACCCCCGTATATAAAGGAGTGGAGGAGGGGGAGGGCCGGCCCTCTCTATGGCGCGCCCTAGGGGAGTCCTACTCCCACCGGGAGTAGGATTCCCGCTTTCCTAGTAGAACTAGGAGCCCTTCCAAGTAGTAGGAGTAGGAGAGAAGGAAAAGGAAAAGAGAAGAGAAGGAAGGAGGGGGAGTAGCCCCTCCCCCTAGTCCAATTCGGACTAAGCCTTGGGGGAGGGGGGGGGGCGCAGCCTCCTTTCTCTCTTCCCCCTAAAGCCCAATAAGGCCCATATACTCCTCGGCGAATTCCCGTAACTCTCCGATAGTCCGAAAAATACCCGAATCACTCGAAACCTTTCCGATGTCCGAATATTGTCGTCCAATATATCGATATTTACGTCTCGACCATTTCGAGACTCCTCGTCATGTCCTCGGTCTCATCCGGGACTCCGAACTACCTTCCGTACATCAAAACACATAAACTCATAATACCGATCGTCATCAAACGTTAAGCGTGCGGACCCTACGGGTTCGAGAACTATGTAGACATGAACGAGACTCATCTCTGGTCAATAACTAATAGCGGAACCTGGATGCTCATATTGGCTCCTACATATTCTACGAAGATCTTTATCGGTCAAACCGCATAACAACATACGTTATTCCCTTTGTCATCGGTATGTTACTTGCCAGAGATTCGATCATCGGTATCACCATACCTAGTTAATCTCGTTACCGGCAAGTCTCTTTACTCGTGCTGTAATACATCATCTCATGACTAACTCATTAGTCATTTGCTTGCAAGGCTTATTATGATGTGCATTACCGAGAGGGCCCAGAGATACCTCTCCGACACTCGGAGTGACAAATCCTATTCTTGATCTATGCCAACACCACGAACACCTTCAGAGACACCTGTAGAGCATCTTTATAATCGCATAGTTACGTTGTGATGTTTGATAGCACACAAGGTGTTCCTCCGGTATTCGGGAGTTGCATAATCTCATAGTTAAAGGAACATATATAAGTCATGAAGAAAGCAATACCAGTAAAACTAAACGATCATAGTGCTAAGCTAACGGATGGGTCTAGTCCATCGCATCATTCTCCTAATGATGTGATCCCGTTGATCAAATGAAAACTCATGTCTATGGTTAGGAAACATAGCCATCTTTGATCAATGAGCTAGTCTAGTAGAGGCATACTAGGGACACTCTGTTTTGTCTATGTATTCACACATGTACTAAGTTTTCGGTTAATACAATTCTAGCATGAATAATAAACATTTATCATGATATAAGGAAATGAATAATACCTTTATTATTGCCTCTGGGGCATATTTCCTTCAAGTCAGCCTTGGCGACACCACAAGGCGGGGATCCAAAGGCGAGAGCTTCCCTACCGCCATCACCTGCACCATGCAGAGATTACCGGCCAAGCAGCCCGAACTCACCACTAGTGCCAGATCCGGCAACACCAAGCTAGATCTGACGTCCCAGTGCACCACGGCTGCTGCCTCTCTTCTAGCCGCACCTGGACGAGAGCACGAGCAACATGTCTCCCTTCTATCCGCGCCAGATCGAGAGCATGAGCACACCGCCGCCCTTCAAGCCGCGCCAGATCAACAGCTCACAACCGTCGCCTTGAAGCTCCTTTCCCCGAGTCGCTCCCCATCCAAGCTGACCACCGCGCCGTTGAAGGGGCCCGAGACCAACTCCCCGGTGCCCACGAACCGCTCGAGCAAGCGTCGTCCAAGGCCGCGCGCCACACCGGCCGGATCCCTGCCAACCAGGCCGGGCGGGGGAGGAATCCGCCCCCGCAGACAAGACCGCGCGAGGGAGAAAACCCCGCCGTCGCCGACCACCATCGAGGCTTTGCCCGGCGGCATCACCTGACGGCGGCGAGGGGGCGGGGAGAGGAGGTGTGGTGGGCTGCAGCAGGCTAGGGTTCGTCCGTATCGCCCCCCTGGGAGCGACGCGGACGCGGGCGGATCCCTTCGTATGCCTCCTCTCAACTTGATCATGATGTTTCCTACTACTTGCACTTGCCTCCAGTAACTGCCAAGAGCAACTTAGGGGGTGTTTGGTTCAGGGACTTTTTAGTCCCACTGACTAGAAAAAGTTCCTAAAAAGTCCCTAGGAACCAAACAGGAGGGACTTTTTCTATAGGGACTAGAAAAAGACTCTACCAGAGAGTTTTTTTATTAGTCCATGGGACTAGAAAAAGTCCTAGGACTTCTCAACCAAACACCCCTTTAACTTTTTTATGATAGTACTTTTGTAACGGAGGGAGTACTAACTAACACATGCATGCAGTAACTGCCACCTAAATAGTGCGTCACCAAAACAAAAATTGATGCATGCATGCACCTGATACTTCAGTGGAAATAAAAGTGATGCATGCATGCATATTTTGTTTTGTTTTCGTCCAATTTTAAACTTATACATAGAGATATACATTTATCCATTTATTATTAGTAAAATATTGATAAAACATTATCTTGCTACAGTATAAACCGTAAAGACAATACCTGGGTTGATTAGTTCAGCGCGGTTTTTATTTTATACAAACTCCCGTAGCAACGCGCTAGGCATTCGACTAGTATATAGAATATGCGACTACTTATGATGAATCTACTGATATATGCTTGGCATCATAGATGTAAATGTTTGAATCCAAAAACTCGATCAATTTTTTTCTTCAAACAATATAGATATAATAGTTAATCTCCTAGCAACGCCGTCTTTTAGACATGGATTGACCACTATATATACTAAGGGCAGAGTGCCGATCGCCACGCGCCCCGACGATTGAACTCTCTACAACTTGGATCCCATTCCATCATCGTCTTCCTTTTCCCCAAACGTGTGTGTCTTGCTGATAACCCATAAGTGTAAGGTATCACAACCGTTTTTGAGGGTAAAGTATGTTGGAAATATGCCCTAGAGGCAATAATAAAAGAGTTATTATTATATTTCCTTGTTCATGATAATCGTTTATTATCCATGCTATAATTGTATTGATTGGAAACTCAAATACATGTGTGGATGAATAGACAGACTTTGTGTCCCTAGTGAGCCTCTACAGGACTAGCTCGTTGATCAAAGATGACCGCGGTTTCCAGGTCATAGACATGAGTTGTCATTTGATAACGGGATCACATCATTAGGAGAATGATGTGATGGACGAGACCCAAACGTTAAACATAGCTTTTGATCGTGTCAGTTATCGCTATAGTTTTCTGCATGTCAAGTATAAGTTCCTATGACCATGAGATCATGTAACTCACTGACACCGTAGGAGTGCTTTGTGTGTGCCAAACGTCGCAACGTAACTGGGTGACTATAAAGGTACTCTACAGGTATCTCCGAGGGTGTCTGTTGAGTTGACATGGATCGAGACTGGGATTTGTCACTCCGTGTGACGGAGAGGTATCTCCAGGCCCACTCGGTAATACGTCATCTCAATGAGCTCAAAGTGACTAAGTAGTTGGTCACGGGATTATGTATTACGGTAACGAGTAAAGAGACTTGCCGGTAACGAGATTGAACTAGGTATAGAGATACCGACGATCGAATCTCGGGCAAGTAACATACCGACGAGACAAAGGGAACTGTATACGGGATTGCCTGAATCCTTGACATCGTGGTTCATCCGATGAGATCATCGAGAAACATGTGGGAACCAATATGGGTATCCAGATCCCACTATTGGTTATTGACCTGGGAGTGTCTCGGTCATGTCTACATGGTTTCCGAACCCGCAGGGTCTACACACTTAACGTTCGGTGACGCTAGGGTTGTTAGTGAGAAAAGTGTATGGTTACCGAAGGTTGTTCGGAGTCCCGGATGAGATCCCGGACATGACGAGGGTCTCCGGAATGGTCCGGAGACGAAGATTGATATATAGGATGAAAGGTTTCGGAGTCCGGAAGTGTTCCGGGGAGCATCGGGAAATCGGCGGAGTATCGGAAAGGGTTTCGGGGGGTCCGGAAGAAGTTCTGGGCCTAATGGGCCACAAGGGGGGACACCACAGCCCTCAGGGGGCTGTGCGCCCCCCCCTGGGCCCTCTCCTCATGCGGCTAAGGGGGTGGGACCCCCTAGGGCAGCCGCACCCCTATGGAGTGGGGGGCAAGGCACCTAGGGGGGGAAACCCTAGGGCCTGGCCCTGGCCGCCGCCCCCCCTGCCTTGGCCGCCGCCCCCCCTTGCCCTGGCCGCCGGCCCCTAGGGGGAAACCCTAGGGCGCCCTCACCTCTCCACCCCCCCTATATATAGTGAGGCAAAGGGAGGGCAGCAAACACAAGTTCGTGCCTCGGTGCTGCCCTCCCTCTCCCATAACATCTTCTTCTCCCGCGGTGCTTAGGCGAAGCCCTGCCGGAGTTCTTCTCCACCATCACCACCACGCCGTCGTGCTGCCGGTTCTCCATCAACCTCTCCTCCACCCCTTGCTGGATCAAGAAGGAGGAGACGTCCCCGAGCCGTATGTGTGAAGAACGCGGAGGCACCGTTGCTTCGGTGCTAGGATCTTCGGCGATCTGAATCGCGGCGAGTACGACTCCATCATCCGCGTTCATAACGCTTCCGCTTAGCGATCTACAAGGGTATGTGGATCCTACTCTCCCCTCGTAGTTGCATCTACTAGATTGATCTTGGTGAACGTAGAGAAAAATTTTTGTTTTCCATGCAACGTTCCCCAACAGTGGCATCATGAGCTAGGATCTTGCGTAGATGCTTTCTCGAGTAGAACACAAAAGGATTTGTGGCGTTGATGTTTAAATTGCTGCCCTCCTTAGTCTTTCTTGATTCAACGGTATTATAGGATGAAGCGGCCCGGACCAACTTTACATGTCCACGTACATGAGACCGGTTCCATCGACAGACATGTGACTTTTGTTGCATAAGATGGCTGGCGGGTGTCTGTCTCTCCTATCTTAGTTGAATCGGAATAGAACAAGGCGGTCCTTGTAGAAGGTTAAATAGCAACTTGAATATCACCGTTGTGGTTTTGCGTAGGTAAGAAGCGTTCTTGCTAGATACCCATAGCAGCCACGTAAAACATGCAACAACAAATTAGAGGACGTCTAACTTGTTTTTGCAGGGTATGCATGTGATATGATATGGCCAATGACATGATGAATTATATTTGATGTATGAGATGATCATGTTGTAATAGTTAATATCGACTTGCATGTCGATACATACGGCAACCGGCAGGAGCCATAGGGTTGTCTTTAATTTTTGTATGACCTGCGTGTCAATCATTAAGCGCTTTGTAATGCTTTACTTTATCGCTAAACGGTAGCAATAGTAGTAAGAGCATGGTGGGCGCCGACAACCCCGATGGCGACACGATGATGGAGATCATGGTGTGGCGCCGGTGACGATGGAGATCATGCCGGTGCTTTGGAGATGGAGATCAAAAGCACGAGTTGATGGCCATATCATGTCACTTATGATTTGCATGTGATGTTAATCCTTTTATGCATCTTATTTTGCTTAGGACGACGGTAGCATTATAAGATGATCCTTCACTAAAATTTCAAGATAAAATTGTGTTCCCCCCGAGTGTGCGCCGTTGCGAAGGTTCGTCGTTTCGAAGCACCACGTGATGATCGGGTGTGATAGACTCTACGTTCGCATACAACGGGTGCAAGCCAGTTTTGCACATGCAGAACACTCGGGTTAGACTTGACGAGCCTAGCATGTACAGACATGGCCTCGGAACACGGAGGACCGAAAGGTCGAGCATGAGTCATATAGTAGATATGATCAACATGTTGATGTTCACCATTGACACCACCTCATCTCACGTGATGATCGGACTTGGGTTGGTGAATTTGGATCATGTCACGATCGAATGACCGGAGGGATGTCAATTTGAGTGGGAGTTATAATTAATTTGATTAGGTAATAACTCACTTATCATGAACAATAGTCTAAAATGTCTTTGCAAATTTTTGTTGTAGATGGCTCGCGCAGTAGCTCCCCTGAATTTTAATGCGTTCCTAGAGAAAGCTAAACTGAAAGATGACGGGAGCAACTTTGTGGACTGGCTCCGCAATCTGAGGATCATCCTCACAGCTGCCCAAAAGGTTTATGTCCTAAATGCACCGCTAGGTGACCCCCCCGCTCCTGGAGCCTCTGCGGACGTTATGAACGTTTGGCAGACGCGTTCGGATGACTATTCGATAGTGCAGTGTGCCATGTTGTACGGCTTGGAAGGAGGACTTCAAAGACGTTTTGAACGTCATGGTGCATATGAGATGTACACGGAGTTGAAGTTCATCTTTGAGAAGAATGCTAAGATCGAGAGGTATGAGACCACCGATAAATTCTTCGCTTGCAAGATGGAGGAGAATTCGTCTGTCAGTGAGCACTTACTGAAGATGTCTGGGTACTATACCCGCATAGCTGATCTGGGACTTGTGTTCCCGGATGAGGCTATCATTGACAGAATTCTCCAGTCACTCCCTCCAAGCTACAAGAGCTTCGTGCAGCAGTATAACATGCAAGGGGTGAACAAGACCATCGCCGAGCTGTTTTCGATGCTGAAAGTCGCTGAGGCAGACATCCAGAAGGAGTATCAAGTGTTGATGGTCAATAAGACCACCAGTTTCAAGAAGAATGGCAAGGGCAAGAAGGGTAACTCTAAGAAGGGTGGCAAAGCAGTTGCTAATCCAGTGAAGAAACCCAAGGCTGGGCCCAAGCCAGAGACTGAGTGTTTCTATTGCAAGGGGAACGGCCACTGGAAGCGGAACTGCCCCAAGTATCTGGCGGACAAGAAGGGGGCCAACAACAACAAAGGTATATGTGATATACATGTTATTGTTGTGTACCTTACCAACTCTCGTTGTAGTGCCTGGGTATTTGATACCGGTTCGGTTGCTCACATTTGCAACTCTAAACAGGAACTGCGGAATAAACGGAGGCTGGCGAAGGACGAAGTGACGATGCGCGTGGGAAACGGTTCCAAGGTTGATGTGATCGCCGTCGGCACGCTCGCTCTTCGATTACCATCGGGATTAGTTATGAACCTGAATAATTGTTATTTAGTGCCTGCGTTAAGCATGAACATTATATCTGGATCTTGTTTATTGCGAGACGGTTACTCATTTAAGTCAGAGAATAATGGTTGTTCTATTTATATGAGTAATATCTTTTATGGTCATGCACCCGAAGTTAGGGGTTTATTCTTATTGAATCTCGATAGTGATGATACACATGTTCATAACATTGATGCCAAAAGATGTAGAGTAGATAATGATAATACCACTTTCTTGTGGCACTGCCGTCTCAGTCATATCGGCGTTAAACGCATGAGGAAGCTCCATGCTGATGGACTTTTGGAGTCTCTTGATTTTGAATCACTTGACACGTGCGAGCCGTGCCTCATGGGCAAGATGACAAGGACCCCGTTTTCAGGGACAATGGAACGGGCAAGTGACTTATTGGAAATCATACATACTGATGTGTGCGGTCCGATGAGTGTAACGGCGCGCGGTGGATATCGTTATTTTCTCACCTTCACTGATGACTTAAGTAGATATGGGTATATTTACTTGATGAAGCATAAGTCTGAAACTTTTGAAAAGTTCAAGCAATTTCAGAGTGAAGTTGAAAATCATCGGAACAAGAAGATCAAGTTCCTACGATCTGATCGAGGGGGAGAATATCTGAGTTATGAGTTTGGTGATCACTTAAGAAAATGTGGAATTGTTTCACAGTTGACGCCACCCGGAACACCACAGCGTAATGGTGTGTCCGAACGTCGTAATCGAACCCTATTAGATATGGTACGTTCTATGATGTCTCTTGCTGATTTGCCACTATCGTTTTGGGGATATGCGTTAGAGACAGCTGCATTCACTTTAAATAGGGCTCCATCTAAGTCCGTTGAGACAACACCGTATGAACTGTGGTTTAGTAAGAAACCGAAGTTGTCTTTTCTCAAGGTTTGGGGTTGCGATGCTTATGTCAAAAGGCTTCAGCCAGAAAAGCTCGAACCCAAAGCGGACAAATGTGTCTTCATAGGATACCCAAAAGAAACAGTTGGGTACACCTTCTATCTCAGATCCGAGGGCAAAGTGTTTGTCGCTAAGAACGGGTCCTTTCTCAAGAAAGAGTTTCTCTCGAAAGAATTGAGTGGGAGGAAGGTAGAACTTGATGAGGTTATTGAACCTCTGCTTCAACCAGAGAGTAGCGCAGCACAGAAAGATGTTTTTGTGGAGCCTGCAGAGGCTGAAGAGGAAGCCAATGATTATGATCAAGAAGCTTCTGATCAAGTTACTACCGAACCTCGTAGGTCGACAAGGGTACGCACTGCACCTGAGTGGTATGGTAACCCTGTCTTGGAGGTCATGTTGTTAGACAACGGTGAACCTACGAGCTATGGAGAAGCGATGGTGGGCCCAGATTCCGACAAATGGTTAGAGGCCATGAAATCCGAGATGGGATCCATGTATGAAAACAAAGTATGGACTTTGGAAGTATTACCTGAAGGGCGGAAGGCCATTCAGAATAAATGGATTTTTAAGAGGAAGACGGACGCTGACGGTAATGTCACTGTGTATAAAGCTCGACTTGTGGCAAAGGGTTTTTCACAAGTTCAAGGGATTGACTACGATGAGACTTTCTCACCCGTAGCGATGCTTAAATCCGTCCGAATCATGTTAGCAATAGCTGCATATTTCGATTATGAAATTTGGCAGATGGATGTCAAAACAGCGTTCCTTAACGGTTTTCTTAAGGAAGAGTTGTATATGATGCAACCGGAGGGTTTTGTCGATCCGGAGAATGCTGACAAAGTATGCAAGCTCCAGCGTTCCATTTATGGGCTGGTGCAAGCATCTCGGAGTTGGAATCTTCGCTTTGATGAGGTGATCAAAGCGTTTGGGTTTATACAAGTTTACAATGAAGCTTGTATTTACAAGAAAGTGAGTGGGAGCTCTATAGCGTTTCTAATATTATATGTGGATGACATATTGCTGATTGGAAACAATATAGAATTTTTGGATAGCGTGAAGGGGTATTTGAACAAGAGTTTTTCGATGAAAGATCTCGGTGAAGCTGCTTTCATATTGGGCATCAAGATCTATAGAGATAGATCAAGACGCTTGATAGGACTTTCACAAAGCACATACCTTGATAAAGTTTTGAAGAAGTTCAAAATGGATCAATCCAAGAAGGGGTTCTTGCCGGTATTGCAAGGTACAATGCCCAGTGACTGCGGATGACAGAGAAAAGATGAGTGTCGTCCCCTATGCTTCAGCCATAGGCTCTATCATGTATGCAATGCTGTGCACAAGACCAGATGTCAGCCTTGCCATAAGTATGGCCGGAAGGTTTCAGAGTAATCCTGGTATGGATCACTGGACAGCGGTCAAGAATATCCTAAAGTACCTGAAAAGGACTAAGGATATGTTTCTCGTTTATGGAGGTGATCAAGAGCTCGTCGTAAAGGGTTACGTCGATGCAAGCTTTGACACAGATCCGGATGACTCTAAGTCACAAACCGGATACGTATATATTCTCAACGGGGGAGCGGTAAGCTGGTGCAGTTCCAAGCAGAGCGTGGTAGCTGATTCTACATGTGAAGCGGAGTATATAGCTGCCTCGGAGGCGGCAAAGGAAGGTGTCTGGATGAAGGAGTTCATGACAGATCTTGGAGTTGTGCCTAGTGCACTGAACCCAATGACTCTGTTCTGTGACAACACTGGTGCCATTGCCCTAGCCAAGGAACCAAGGTTTCACAAGAGGACCAGACACATAAAGCGACGCTTCAATTCCATCCGCGATTCGGTCAAGGAGGAGGACATAAACATTTGCAAAGTACACACGGATTTGAATGTTGCAGATCCGTTGACTAAGCCTCTTCCACGGGCTAAGCACGATCAACACCAAGACTCTATGGGTGTTAGATTCATTACCTTGTAATGCTAGATTATTGACTCTAGTGCAAGTGGGAGACTGTTGGAAATATGCCCTAGAGGCAATAATAAAAGAGTTATTATTATATTTCCTTGTTCATGATAATCGTTTATTATCCATGCTATAACTGTATTGATTGGAAACTCAGATACACGTGTGGATGAATAGACAGACTTTGTGTCCCTAGTGTGCCTCTACAGGACTAGCTCGTTGATCAAAGATGACCGCAGTTTCCAGGTCATAAGACATGAGTTGTCATTTGATAATGGGATCACATCATTAGGAGAATGATGTGATGGACGAGACCCAAACGTTAACATAGCTTTTGATCGTGTCAGTTATCGCTATAGTTTTCTGCATGTCAAGTATAAGTTCCTATGACCATGAGATCATGTAACTCACTGACACCGTAGGAGTGCTTTGTGTGTGCCAAACGTCGCAACGTAACTGGGTGACTATAAAGGTACTCTACAGGTATCTCCGAGGGTGTCTGTTGAGTTGACATGGATCGAGACTGGGATTTGTCACTCCGTGTGACGGAGAGGTATCTCCGGGCCCACTCGGTAATACGTCATCTCAATGAGCTCAAAGTGACTAAGTAGTTGGTCACGGGATTATGTATTACGGTAACGAGTAAAGAGACTTGCCGGTAACGAGATTGAACTAGGTATAGAGATACCGACGATCGAACCTCGGGCAAGTAACATACCGACGAGACAAAGGGAACTGTATACGGGATTGCCTGAATCCTTGACATCGTGGTTCATCCGATGAGATCATCGAGAAACATGTGGGAACCAATATGGGTATCCAGATCCCGCTATTGGTTATTGACCTGGGAGTGTCTCGGTCATGTCTACATGGTTTCCGAACCCGCAGGGTCTACACACTTAACGTTCGGTGACGCTAGGGTTGTTAGTGAGAAAAGTGTATGGTTACCGAAGGTTGTTCGGAGTCCCGGATGAGATCCCGGACATGAAGAGGGTCTCTGGAATGGTCCGGAGACGAAGATTGATATATAGGATGAAAGGTTTCGGAGTCCGGAAGTGTTCCGGGGAGCATCGGGAAACCGGCGGAGTATCGGAAAGGGTTTCGGGGGGTCCGGAAGAAGTTCTGGGCCTAATGGGCCACAAGGGGGGACACCACAGCCCTCAGGGGGCTGTGCGCCCCCCCTGGGCCCTCTCCTCATGCGGCTAAGGGGGTGGGACCCCCTAGGGCAGCCGCACCCCTATGGAGTGGGGGGCAAGGCACCTAGGGGGGGAAACCCTAGGGCCTGGCCCTGGCCGCCGCCCCCCCTGCCTTGGCCGCCGCCCCCCCTTGCCCTGGCCGCCGGCCCCTAGGGGGAAACCCTAGGGCGCCCTCACCTCTCCACCCCCCCTATATATAGTGAGGCAAAGGGAGGGCAGCAAACACAAGTTCGTGCCTCGGTGCTGCCCTCCCTCTCCCATAACATCTTCTTCTCCCGCGGTGCTTAGGCGAAGCCCTGCCGGAGTTCTTCTCCACCATCACCACCACGCCGTCGTGCTGCCGGTTCTCCATCAACCTCTCCTCCACCCCTTGCTGGATCAAGAAGGAGGAGACGTCCCCGAGCCGTACGTGTGAAGAACGCGGAGGCACCGTTGCTTCGGTGCTAGGATCTTCGGCGATCTGAATCGCGGCGAGTACGACTCCATCATCCGCGTTCATAACGCTTCCGCTTAGCGATCTACAAGGGTATGTGGATCCTACTCTCCCCTCGTAGTTGCATCTACTAGATTGATCTTGGTGAACGTAGAGAAAAATTTTTGTTTTCCATGCAACGTTCCCCAACAAAGTATTCAACCTAAATTTATTAATTTGATACAAGGGGAGCCAAAGAATACTCTCAAGTATTAGCAGCTGAGTTGTCAATTCAACCACACCTGGAAAGTTAGTATCTGCAGCAAGATAGTTTAGTAGCAAGGTAATACGGAATTAACGGTAACAGTAGCAAAAATAGCGATAGTGTTTTTGTAGTGATTGTAACAGTAGCATCGGAAAAGTAAATAAGCAACAAGAAATATGTGAAAAGCTCGTAGGCATTGGATTGGTGATGGAGAATTATGTTGGATGTGATTCCTCATGTAATAATTATAACCTATGGTGACACAGAACTAGCTCCAGTTCATCAATGTAATGTAGGCATGTATTCCGAATATAGTCATACATGCTTATGGAAAAGAACTTGCATGCCATATTTTGTCCTACCCTCCCGTGGCAGCGGGGTCCTAGTGGAAACTAAGGGATATTAAGGCCTCCTTTTAATAGAGTACCGGACCAAAGCATTAACACATAGTGAATACATGAACTCCTCAAACTACGGTCATCACCGAGAGTGGTCCCGACTATTGTCACTTCGGGGTTGCCGGATCGTAACACATAGTAGGTGACTATTGACTTGCAAGATAGGACCAAGAACACACATATATTCATGAAAACATAATAGGTTCAGATATGAAATCATGGCACTCGGGCCCTAGTGACAAGCATTAAGCATGGCAAAGTCATAGCAACATCAATCTTAGAACATAGTGGATACTAGGGATCAAACCCTAAAAAAACTAACTCGATTACATGGTAAATCTCATCCAACCCATCGCCGTCCAGTAAGCCTACGATGGGATTACTCACGCACAGCGGTGAGCATCATGGAATTGGTGATGGAGGAAGATTGATGATGACAATGGCGACGATCTCCACTCTCCGGAGCCCCTAACGGACTCCAGATCAGCCCTCCCGAGAGAGATTAGGGCTTGGCGGCGGCTCCGTATCGTAAAACACGATAATTTTTCCTCTTTGATTTTTTTCTCCCCTGAAGTGAATATATGGAGTTGGGGGATACGTCGGTGGAGCAACAAGGGGGCCCACGAGGCAGGGGGCGCGCCTAGGGGAGGGGGGCGCGCCCCCACCCTCGTGGACAGGGTGTGGGCCCCCTGGCTTGGTTCTTTCAGTAGATATTTTTTATATATTCCAAAATAATTCTCCGTTGAATTTCAGGTCATTCCGAGAACTTTTATTTCTGCACAAAAATAACACCATGGCAATTCTGTTGAAAACAACGTCAGTCCGGGTTAGTTCCATTCAAATCATGCAAGTTAGAGTCCAAAACAAGGGAAAAAGTGTTTGGAAAAGTAGATACGTTGATGACGTATCAACTCCCCCAAGCTTAAACCTTTGCTTGTCCTCAAGAAATTCAGTTGATAAACTGAAAGTGATAAAGAAAAACTTTTACAAACTCTGTTTGCTCTTGTTGTTGTAAATATGTAAAGCCAGCATTCAGGTTTTCAGCAAAGATCATGAACTAACCACATTCACAATAACTTTCAGGTCTCATGTGTACCCATATCAATGGCATAATCAACTAGCGAGCAATAATAATAAACCTCGGATGACAACACTTTCTCAAAACAATCATAATATGATATAACAAGATGGTATCTCGCTAGCCCTTTCGGAGACCGCAAAACATAAATGCAGAGCACCTTTAAAGATCAAGGACTGACTAGACATTGTATTTCATGGTAAAAGAGATCCAGTCACAATCATACTCAATGCAAATTAATATCAATACATGCAAATGACAGCGGTGCTCTCCAACTGGTGCTCTTTTAATAAGAAGATGATGACTCAACATAAAAGTAAATAGATAGGCCCTTCGTAGAGGGAAGCAGAGATTTGTAGAGGTGCCAGAGCTCGATTTTGAAATAGAGATGAATAATATTTTGAGCGGTATACTCTCATTGTCAACATAACAACCAAGAATCTCGATATCTTCCATGCTACACACATTATAGGCGGTTCCCAAACAGAATGGTAAAGTTTATACTCCCCCAACCACCAAAAAGCACACTCCACGACCATCCGAATCCACGGGGTACCGTCCAAACAAGCAACAACCCTGGGTTTTTTTTGTTTAATTATTATGATTTGAGCATGGGACTGGGCATCCCGGTTACCTGCCATTTTCTCATGAATGATGAGCGGAGTCCACTCATCGTGAGAATAACCCACCTAGCATGGAAGATATAGACAACCCTAGTTGATACATGAGCTGTTCGAGCATACAAAACAGAATTTCATTTGAAGGTTTAGAGTTTGGCACATACAAATTTACTTGGAACGGCAGGTAGATACCGCATATAGGAAGGTACGGTGGACTCATATGGAATAACTTTGGGGTTTATGGAAGTGGATGCACAAGCAGTATTCCCGCTTAGTACAGGTGAAGGCTAGAAAGAGACTGGGAAGCGACCAGCTAGAGAGTGACAACAGTCATGAGCATGCATTAAAATTAATCAACAATGAATGCAAGCATGAGTAGGATATAAATCACCATGAACATAAATATCATGGAGGCTATGTTGATTTGGTTCAAGTACATGTGTGAACATGTGCCAAGTCAGACCACTTGAATCATTCAAAGGAGGATACCACCCTCTCATACCACATCACAACCATTTTAATATCATGTTGGCACGCAAGATAGACCATTATAAACTCTTAGCTAATTAAGCATGGCATGAGCAGCTATGATCTCTAATTGTCATTGCAAGCATGTTTCATTCATAACAAGCTGAATCAGGAACGATGAACTATCAAATTTACAAAAACAAGAGAGGTCGAGTTCATACCAGCTTTTCTTATCTCAAACAAGATGTACATTTGGAGTTCCGGGTGGCAAGCTGCTCGGTTTCCTTGTTTCAGAATGAGGAATCGACGCCAACCTAGAGAAAGTCAGTGCCATACTCCGAATGAAGCGTCTCGAACATATACATGATGTTCAGAAGCTAACTGGTTGCTTGTCCGCATTGAGTCTGTTCATTTCTCGTCTCGATGAGAAGGCATTACCTCTCTACCGACTGATGAAGAAATCCGAAAAGTTCGAGTGGAATTCTGAAGCTGAAGCAACGTTTGAAGAGCTCGAAGCCCTGCTTTCCACCCAGCCGGTGCTCGCTGCCCCAGTCAGCAAGGAGCCTCTTTTACTGTACATCGCAGCCACCAGACAAGTTGTCAGCACTGTACTCACGGTCGAGCGGGAAGAAGAAGGCAAAGCCTACAAAGTCCAACGCCCAATCTACTACATTTCCGAAGTATTGACTCCCTCCAAGCAAAGATACCCGCATTACCAGAAGCTTGTGTATGGGATTTACTTCACTGCAAAGATAGTTGCTCATTACTTCTCGGATCATTCAATCTCAGTCGTCAGCGACGCCCCACTATCAAAAATCCTGAACAACCGAGACGCAACCGGTCGAGTGGCAAAATGGTTGATTGAACTCCTTATGCTAGATATCAAGTTTGAAGCGAAGGAAGGTATCAAGTCCGAGGCAATAGTAGATTTTGTGGCCGAATGGATCGAACAAGAGCAGCGACTCAGATCCAGTCGAAACACTGGACTATGTTCTTCGATGGATCCAAGATGTTGAACGGATCTGGTGCATGTGTGGTTTTGGTGTCCCCCAGGGGCGACAAGCTCAGTTATGTCCTTCAAATCCACTTCGACTCTTCAAACAACGAAGCCAAATACGAAGCGCTTTTGTACGGGTTGCGTATGGCCATCTCACTCGGCGTCCGTCGCCTCATGGTTTACGGCGACTCAGACTTAGTGGTCAATCAGGTGATGAAGGAGCGGATTCACTCACTTGCTCGTGGCAGTCGACAAGTTTACCAAATGGATCGAAGCTAAGATCATCAAGAACCTCGGCTCGAGCACTGCCATCAGCTTCATCAGAGAATTGATATTCAGATACGGAGTCCCCAGCATCATCACGGATAACGTCTCCTACTTTGACTCGGACGAATTCAGAGCTTTCTGTTCCTCCCAAGGCACACGGGTCGACTACGCATCCGTAGCGCATCCGCAGTCGAATGGACAAGCAGAGAGAGCGAATGGTTTGATCCTCCAAGGCCTGAAGTCGCAGCTTATGCGCGACCTCAAGCATGCCGCCGGAGCTTGGGTGACCGAACTGCCGTCCATCTTATGGGGGCTGAGGACAGCTCCGAACCGGTCGACTGACCGTACCCCCTTCTTCATGGTCTATGGAGCTGAGGCCGTGCTGCCGAGTGATTTATTGCGCAATGCCCCCCC
>LR738713.1:543167363-543211163 GCA_902687465.1 Secale cereale
GGGGGGGGCAAAGAAAAACCTCGATCGATGTGGGTCGCGAGGAGAACGCACTCACTCTCCCGCAGCTGGGGCTCGAGCTCGTCCTCCGGCAGCCTCCAGGAGTCGTGGACGATCAGGCCCTCCTCCACCAACTCCTCTGTATCCTCCGGCGTCATCGTGGACCTGATCCAGTTCCCCTGGATCCAGCCAGGCGGGAGCCCGGACCTCGACGACGATCCTCCTCGGTTGGATCTCCTCCCTTTCCCCGTCGCCGCCGCTTTCTTCGAGCGCTCTAGAGCCGCCGTCTTGTCCTTGCCCATGGAAGGCGAGCCGGTGCGGACCGAGCAGCGGAAAGCGGAGGGCGGGAGCGCGACGGAGGAGTGGAGGAAGAAGAAGCAAAGAATGGGCGCACAGTGCCTCCGCTTCGGCTGCGGCGCACACTTATAGCGGAGCGGTCGAGTGACTGACTGGTGGCCCCGAACTAGCCCGTCAAATCCCGCAACAGGCGCACACACGATACGTGGCGAAAAAGACGGCGCGGAGATCGAGGCATCCCGAGCATATCTGATCCGATTGCCGCGGCATGACTCGTCCCGCGCGCTTCCCCAAATTTCGAAATCCCGCAAAATCCGGAGATCAAAGAGCGGCCAAAAGAAACAAGTACACTCGATGGTTCTTGAATCGATTAAGGCGATCAAGTCAAGGTTGAAGAGTCAGCCTATTCCGCGAGCTCAAAGGAGATCCCCCATGGGCATCGAACCCGTACCAAGGCCAACTTCAAAGCTCTCCCCCAATCGAACCTCAATCCATTCGGGGGCTACTGATGATGCTACATACCTAGGGTAGGGTCACGGGCCTGACCCAGGTACCCCACCCAAGGTCACTACCCCAGAATTTCAAAGGACAACTCGAAGACAGCAGGGTCGGTCGACTGTTACGGCCCAAGAGGACATATCACTCGACCGTACACCCTCTCCCAAACAAGTCAACTCCACTCGCCCATTCAAGGACACTCGACCCCTGAAGGTCAAAGGTCCCTTAGGACAGCAACGGTCCGGCATTCATTCTGTGACAATTAATGCCTTTATCACTCTTCATTGCAGGCGTTATCAGTAACGCCCTGCCTTTATGTACATTGAACCCTTTGTAACGTGGGGATGGCTGGGGTCCTGGCGCACTCTATATAAGCCACCCCCTCCTCCAGTACAAGAGTTCGCACCCTGTGTAACTCAAACACCCATAGACATTCCAGTCGACCGACTCAGGGCACCGAGACGTAGGGCATTTACTTCCTCTGAGAAGGGCCTGAACTCGTAAACAGCTTGCATACAATCTCACCGTAGCTAGGACCTCGCCTCCTCTTACGTACCCCCACTCGTACTGTCAGACTTAGAACCACGACACAAACTAAACCAATAATTCGAAGAGACTTGCAAGGATATTATAATCATACATAAAAGAGTTCAAAAAATAACCAAATATTTCTCATAGATAATCTTGATCATAAACCCACAATTCATCGGATCTCAACAAACACACCGCAAAAAGAGATTGCATCGAATAGATCTCCTCGAAGACCGAGGAGAACTTGGTATTGAGATCCAAAGAGAGAGAAGAAGCCATCTAGATACTAGCTATGGACCCGAAGGTCTGTGGTAAACTACTCACAACTCATGGTGAGGCGATGATGATGATGTAGAAGCACTCCGTGGTAGATCCCCTCTCCGGCGGAGCTCCGGAATAGGCCCCAAGATGGGATCTCACGGGAACAGAAGGTTGCGGCGGTGGAACTAGGGTTTTCCCTGTTGTTCTGATGGTTTCGGGGTACGTAGGTATATATAGGAGAAAGGAGGGCACCGGGGGGAAACCATGGGGCCCACGAGGCAGGGGCGCGCCCAATAGGGGGGGGGGGCGCCCCCACCCTCGTGGACGCCACGTGTGCCCTACTTCGTGGTTCTCAAGTCTCCCGTGCGTATTTTGCTCCAAAAATATCTCTCCCGAAGTTTCATTCCGCTTGGACTCCGTTCGATATTCCTTTTCTGTAAAACCCTGAAATAGGCAAAAAACTACAATCTGGACTGGGCCTTTGGGTTAATAGGTTAGTCCCAAAAATAATATAAAAGTGTATAACAAAGCCCATTAAACATCCAAAACATCATAAATAATAGCATGGAACAATAAAAAATTATAGATACGTTGGAGACGTATCAAGCATCCCCAAGCTTAATTCCGGCTCGTCCTCGAGTAGGTAAATGATAAAAACAGAATTTTTGATGTGGAATGCTAACCAACATAGTTTTCAATGTAATTCTCTTAATTGTGGCATGAATGTTCAGATCTGAAAGATTCAAGACAAAAGTCTATATTGACATAAGAAATAATAATACTTCAAGCATACTAACAAAGCAATCATGTCTTCTCAAAATACTATGGCTAAAGAAAGTTATCCCTACAAAATCATATAGTGTGGCTATGCTCCCTCTTCATCACACAAAATATTCATATCATGCACAACCCCGGTTTCAGCCAAGCACATACTCTATTCTTTCAAACCTTTCAACTTTCACGCAATACATGAGCGTGAGCCATGGATATAGCACTATGTGGAATAGAGTGGTGGTTGTGGAGAAGACAAAAAGGAGGGAGATAGTCTCACATCGACTAGGCATATCAACGGGCTAAGGAGATGACCATCAATAGATATCAATGTGAGTGAGTAGGGATTGCCATGCAACGGATGCACTAGAGCTAAAGATGTATGAAAGCTCAACAAAAGAAACTAAGTGGGTGTGCATCCAACTTGCTTGCTCACGAAGACCTAGGGAATTTGGGGAAGCCCATCGTTGGAATATACAAGCCAAGTTCTATAATGAAAATTCCCACTAGTATATGAAAGTGACTAAACATGAGACTCTCTATCATGAAGAACATGGTCCTACTTTGAAGCACGAGTGTGGAAAAAGATAGTAGCAATTGTCCCTTTTTTTGCTTCTCTTTTTTGGAGGGGCCTTTTCTTTTGTTCGGCCTTTCCTCACATGGGACAATGCTCTAATAATGATGATCATCACACTTATATTGATTTACAACTCGATATTATAACTCGATATTACAACTCAATACTAGAACAAAGTATGACTCTACATGAATGCCTCCGGCGGTGTACCGGGATGTGCAATGAATCAAGAGTGACATGTATGAAAAATTATGCATGGTGGATTTGCCAGAAATACGATGTCAACTACATGATCATGCATGGCAATATGACAATATGAAGCGTGTCATATGAACGGAATGGTGGAAAGTTGCATGGCAATATATCTCGGAATGGCTATGGAAATGCCATGATAGGTAGGTATAAAGGAAATATGCCCTAGAGGCAATAATAAAGATGTTATTTGTATTTCCTTATATCATGATAAATTTCTTTTATTCATGCTAGAATTGTATTAACCGGAAACTTAGTACATGTCTGAATACATAGACAAAACATCATGTCCCTAGTATGCCTCTACTAGACTAGCTCATTGATCAAAGATGGTTATGTTTCCTGACCATAGACATGAGTTGCCATTTGATCAACGAGATCACATCATTAGGAGAATGATGTGATGGACACGACCCATCCGTTAGCTTAGCACTATGATTGTTAAGTTTTACTGCTATTGCTTTCTCCATGACTTATACATGTTCCTATGACTATGAGATTATGCAACTCCCGAATACCGGAGGAACACCTTTTGTGCTATCAAACATCACAACGTAACTGGGTGATTATAAAGATGCTCTACAGGTGTCTCCGAAGGTATTCGTGGTGTTGGCATAGATTAAGAATAGGATTTGTCACTCCGAATGTCGGAGAGGTATCTCTGGGCCCTCTCGGTAATACACATCATTATAAGCCTTGCAAGCATATGACTAATGAGTTAGTCACGAGATGATGTATTACGGAATGAGTAAAGAGACTTGCCAGTAACGAGATTGAACTAGGTATTGAGATACCGATAATCGAATCTCGGGCAAGTAACATACCGATGACAAAAGGAACAACGTATGTTGTTATGCAGTTTGACCGATAAAGATCTTTGATAACCCACAAGTGTAGGGGATCGCAACGGTTTTCTAGGGTAAAGTATTAAACCCAAATTTGTTGATTCGACACAAGGGGAGTCAAAGAATACTCTTAAGTATTAGCAACTGGGTTGTCAATTCAACCACACCTGGAAACTTAGTATCTGCAGCAAGATAGTTTAGTAGCACAATAGTATGATAGTGGCGGTAGCAGCAATAAAAGTAAAGATAATGTTTTTGTAGTTTTTGTAATAATAGCAGCGGGAAAGTAAATAAGCGGCTAGCAATATAGGTAAAGCTTGTAGGCATTGGATTAGTGATGGGAAATTACGTCAGATGCAATTCATCATGTAGAAGTTATAAACTAGGGTGACACAGAACTAGTTCCAGTTCATCAATGCAATGTAGGCATGTATTCCGAATATAGTCATACGTGCTTATGGAAAAGAACTTGCATGACATCGTTTGTCCTATCCTCCCGTGGCAGCGGGGTCCTATTGGAAACTAAGGGATATTAAGGCCTCCTTTTAATAGAGTACCGGACCAAAGCATTAACACATAGTGAATACAGGAACTCCTCAAAGTATGGTCATCACCGGGAGTGGTCCCGATTATTGTCACTTCGGGGTTGCCGGATCATAACACATAGTAGGTGACTATAGACTGGCAAGATAGGATCAAGAACACACATATATTCATGGAAACATAATAGGTTCAGATCTGAAATCATGGCACTCGGGCCCTAGTGACACTAGTGAGCAGAGCAAAGTCATAGAAACATCAATCTCATAACATAGTGGATACTAGGGATCAAACCCTAACAAAACTAACTCGATTACATGATACATCCCATCCAACCCATCACCGTCCAGCAAGCCTATGACGGAATTACTCACACACAGCGGTGAGCATTATGGAATTGGTGATGGAGGAAGGTTGATGATGACGATGGCGACGATCTCCACTCTCCGGAGCCCCGAACGGGCTCCATATCAGCCCTCCCGAGAGAGATCAGGGCTTGGCGGCGGCTCCGTCTCGTAAAACGCGATAATTCTTTCTCCTTGATTTTTTCTCCACCAAACAGAATATATAGGACCTGGGGATACGTCGGTGGGGCATCGGGGTGAGGACAGCCCGTGGGCCCCCCGGTGTGGATCTTCTTGCATGTATTTTTTAGATTTTCTGAAATAATTCTCCGTTGATTTTCAGGCGATTCCGAGAACTTTTTATTTCTGCACAAAAACAACACCATGGCAGTTCTGCTGAAAACAGCATCAGTCCGGGTTAGTTCCATTCAAATCATGCAAGTTAGAGTCCAAAACAAGGGCAAAAGTGTTTGGAAAAGTAGATACATTGGAGACGTATCAATCTTCGTAGAATATGTACGAGCCAATATGAGCATCCAGGTTTCGCTATTGGTTATTGACCAGAGATGAGTCTCGGTCATGTCTACATAGTTCTCGAACCTGTAGGGTCCGCACGCTTAACGTTTGATGACGATCGGTATTATGAGTTTATGAGTTTTTTTTTGTACCGAAGGTAGTTCAGAGTCCCGGATGAGATCATGGACATGACGAGGAGTCTCAGAATGTCCGAGACGTAAAGATCGATATATTGGACGACTATGTTTGGACACCGGAAAGGTTCCGGGAGGAATCGGGCATATATCGGAGTACCGGGGGGTTACCGGAAACCCCCGGGGAGCTAATGGGCCTTAATGGGCCATAGAGGAAAGGGAGAGGAGGCGGCCAAGGTGGGGGCACGCCCCACACCAGCCCAATCCTAATTGGGAAGGGGGCCGGCCCCCCTTCCCTTCATCTCCTTCTCCCCCTTCCTTCTTCTCCTACTCCTACTAGGGAAAGGGGGGAATCCTACTCCCGGTGGGAGTAGGACTCCCTAGGGCGCGCCATAGAGAGGGCCGGTCCCTCCCCTCCCCTCCTCCTTTATATACGGGGGTAGAGGCACCCCATATACACAGAAGTTGATCAGTTGATCTCACCCAACCGTGTGCGGTTCCCCTCTCCACAGAAACACACCTCGGTCATACCGTTGCAGTGCTTAGGCGAAGCCCTGCACCGGTAGCTTCATCATCTCCGTCACCACGCCGTCGTGCTAACAAAAATCTCCAGCGAGGTTCTACTAGATCAAGAGCTCGTGGGACATTATCAAGCTGAACATGTGCTGAACGCGGAGGCTCCGTACGTTCGGTGCTTGATCGGTTGGATCGCGAAGAAAATTAGACTACATCAAACGCGTCACTAGATGCTTCCGCTCCCGGTCTACAAGGGTACGTGGACACTCTCTCCCCTCTCGTTGCTATGCATCTAGTAGATAGATCTTGTGTGATCGTAGGAAAATTTTGAAATACTACGTTCCCCAACAGTGGTATCAGAGCCAGGTCTATGCGTAGATGATATGCACGAGTAGAACACAAGTGATTTGTGGACGATACTAGTCATACTGCTTACCAGCATGTCATACTTTGGTTCGGCGGCATTGTGAGATGAAGCGGCCCGGACCGACATTACGCGTACGCTTACGCGAGACTGGTTTCACCGTTATGAGCACTCGTTGCTTAAAGGTGACTGGCGGGTGTGTGTCTGTCTCACTTAAGTTGAATCAAGTGTGGCTACGCCCGGTCCTTGTGAAGGTTAAAACAACACATACTTGACGAGATATCGTTGTGGTTTTGTATGCGTTGGTAAGAAAAGGTTCTTGCTAAGCCCGCAGCAGCCACGTAAAACTTGCAACAACAAAGTAGATGACGTCTAACTTGTTTTTGCAGGGCATGCTGTGATGTGATATGGTTAAGACATGATGAGTGATACGTTATTTTATGAGATGATCATGTTTTGTAAAGTTATCGGCAACTGGCAGGAGCCATATGGTTGTCGCTTTATTGTATGAATTGCAATCGCCATGTAATTTCTTTACTTTATCACTAAGGGGTAGCGATAGTCGTGGAAGCAATAGTTGGCGAGACGATAACGATGCTACGACGGAGATCAAGGTGTCGCGCCGGTGAAGATGGTGATCATGACGGTGCTTTGGAGATGGAGATCAAAGGCACAAGATGATGATGGCCATATCATATCACTTATATTGATTCGGCGGTAGCATTATAAGATGATCTCTCACTAAATTTCAAGGTATAAGTGTTCTCCCTGAGTATGCACCATTGCGAAAGTTTGTTGTGCCGAGACACCACGTGATGATCGGGTGTGATAAGCTCTACGTTCACATACAATGGGTGTAAGCCAGTTTTGCACACGCAGAATACTCGGGTTAAACTTGACGAGCCTAGCATATGCAGATATGACCTCGGAACACTGGAGACCGAAAGGTCAAGCGTGAATCATATAGTAGATATGATCAACATAAGATGTTCACCATTGAAAACTACTCCATCTCACGTGATGATCAGACATGGTTTAGTTGATTTGGATCACGTGATCATTTAGATGACGAGAGGGATGTCTATCTAAGTGGGAGTTCTTTAAGTAATATGATTAAATGAACTTTAATTTATCATGAACTTAGTACCTGATAGTATTTTTTGCATGTCTTTGTTGTTATAAATCAATGGCCCGTGCTATCGTTCCTTTGAATTTTAATGCATTCCAAGAGAAAGCTAAGTTGAAAGATGATGGTAGCAATTACACGGACTGGGTCCGTAACTTGAGGATTATCCTCATTGCTGCACAGAACAATTTTGTCCTTGAAGCACCGGTAGGTGACAAGCCCCCTCCCACTAATGTAGACGCTTTGATCGTCTGGCAGACGCGGTCTGATGACTACACGATAGTTCAGTGTGCCATGCTGTACGGCTTAGAACCGGGACTTCAACGACGTTTTGAACGTCATGGAGCATATGAGATGTTCCAGGAGTTGAAGTTAATATTTTAAGCAAATGCCCAGATTGAGAAATATGAGATTTCCAATAAGTTCTACAACTGCAAGATGGAGGAGAATAGTTCTATCAGTGAACACTTGCTCAGAATGTCTGGGTACTACAATCATATGACTCAACTTGGTTGCAAAGTTGACGAGGATAGTGTTATTGATAGAGTTCTTCAATCACTGCCACCAAGCTATAAAGGCTTCGTGATGAGCTATAATATGCAAGGGATGCAAAAGACAATTCCTGAGCTCTTCGCTATGCTCAAGGATGCGGAGGTAGAAATCAAAAAGGAGCATCAAGTGTTGATGGTTAACAAGGCCACTAGTTTCAAGAAAAAGGGCAAGGGAAAGAAGGGGAACTTCAAGAAGAATAGCAAGAAAGTTGCTACTCCCGCGAAGAAACCCAAGTCTGGAGCCAAGCCTGAAACTGAGTGCTTCTACTGCAAGGGACTGGACACTGGAAGCGGAACTGCCCCAAGTATTTGGTGGATAAGAAGGATGGCAAGGTGAACAAAGGTATATGTGATATACATGTTATTGATGTGTACCTTACTAATGCTCGTAGTAGTACCTGGGTATTTGATACCGGTTCGGATGCTAATATTTGTAACTCGAAACCGGGACTACGGATTAAACAAAGATTGGCTAAGGACGAGGTGACGATGCGCGTGGGAAATGGTTCCAAAGTCGATGTGATCGCCGTCGGCATGCTACCTCTACATCTACCTTCGGGATTAGTTTTAGACCTGAATAATTGTTATTTGGTGCCAGCGTTAAGCATGAACATTATATCTAGATCTTGTTGCTACCTCTTGAGCTTGCGTTGTATTCCCTCGAAGAGGAAAGGGAGATGCAACACAGTAGCGTAAGTATTTCCCTCAGTTTTTGAGAACCAAGGTATCAATCTAGTAGGAGACCACGCGCGAGTCCCTCGCACCTGCACAAACAAATAAGAACTTCGCAGCCAACGCGATAAGGGGTTGTCAATCCCTTTACGGTCACTTACGAAAGTGAGATCTGATAGAGATGATAGTTTATATTTTTGGTATTTTTGGTTTATAAGAACAACAAATAAAAGCGGTAAAAGTAAAGTAGAGGTAGACTGATATGTTGAGAATAGACCCGGGGGCCATAGTTTTCTCTAGTGGCTTCTCTCATGATAGTGATATTCTACGGCGGGAAAACAAATTACTGTCGAGCAATTGATAGAAAAGTGAATAATTATGAGACTATCTAGGCATGATCATTGTATATAGGCACCACGTCCGAGACAAGTAGACCGAAACAATTCTGCATCTACTACTGTTACTCCACACATTGACCACTATCCAGCATGCATCTAGTGTATTGAGTTCATAAGAACAAAGTAACACCTTAAGCAAGATGACATGATGTAGAGGGATAAACTCAAGCAATATGATATAAACCCCATCTTTTTATCCTTGATGGCAACAATAAAATACGTGCCTTGCTGCCCCTACTGTCACTGGGAAAGTACAACGCAAGATTGAACCCAAAGCCAAGCACTTCTCCCATTGCAAGAACTATAGATCTAGTAGGCCAAACCAAACCAATAATTCGAAGAGACTTGCAAGGATATTATGAGCACACATAAAAAGTTCAGAGAAGAACCAAATATCTTTCATAGATAACCTTGATCATAAACTCACAATTCATCGGATCTCGACAAACACACCGCAAAAAGAGATTACATCGAACAGATCTCCTCGAAGACCGAGGAGAACTTTGTATTGAGATCCAGAGAGAGAGAGAAGAAGCCATCTAGATACTAGCTATGGACCCGAAGGTCTGTGGTAAACTACTCACAACTCATGGTGAGGGCGATGATGATGATGATGAAGGCCTTCGTGATGGATCCCCCTCTGGTGGAGCTCCGGAACAGGCTCCAAGATGGGATCTCCATGTGAACAGAAGGTACGGCAGTGGAATTAGGGTTTTCTTTCTGTTCACGGAGTTTCTGGGGTACGTGGACTTATATAGGAAGAAGGAGGACACTGGGGGACGCT
Source organism: Secale cereale (assembly GCA_902687465.1). Taxonomy (NCBI): domain Eukaryota; kingdom Viridiplantae; phylum Streptophyta; class Magnoliopsida; order Poales; family Poaceae; genus Secale; species Secale cereale. The sequence continues at coordinate 543,177,338 of LR738713.1, forward strand.
CGAGGGGGCCACGAGGCAAGGGGCGTGCCCTGGGAAGGGGGGTGCGCCCCCACCCTCGTGGGCTAGTCCTCTGTCCCCTAACGTGGTTCTCAAGATCTGCATGCGTGGTTTTGTCCAAAAATATCTCTCGCGAAGGTTTCATTCTGTTTGGACTCCGTTTGATATTCTTTTTCTGCAAAACCCTGACACAGGCAAAAAACAGCAATCTGGACTGGGCCTTTGGGTTAGTAGGTTAGTCCCAAAATGATATAAAAGTGAATGAGAAAGCCCATTAAACATCCAAGACTTCATAAATAATAGCATGGAACAATCAAAAATTATAGATACGTTGGAGACGTATCAAGCATCCCCAAGCTTAATTCCTACTCGTCCTCGAGTAGGTAAGTGATAAAGAAAGATTTTTGATGTGGAATGCTAACCAATATAATTTTTCAATGTAATTCTCTTAATTGTGGCACGAATGTTCAGATCTGAAAGATTCAAGATAAAAGTCTATATTGACATAAGAAATAACAATACTTCAAGCAATACTAACAAAGCAATCATGTCTTCTCAAAATACTATGGCTAAAGAAAGTTATCCCTACAAAATCATACAGTCTGGCTATGCTCCCTCTTCATCACACAAAATATTCATATCATGCACAACCCCGATTTCAGCCAAGCATTTGTTTTCATACTCTATCTTTTCAAACCTTTCAACTTTCACGCAATACATGAGCGTGCGCCATGGATATAGCACTATGGGTGGTATAGAGGTGGTTGTGGAAACGACAAAAAGGAGGGAGATAGTCTCACAATGACTAGGCGTATCAACGGGCTATGGAGATGCCCATCAATAGATATCAATGTGAGTGAGTAGGGATTGCCATGCAACGGATGCACTAGAGCTAAATATGAATGAAAGCTCAACAAAAGAAACCACTGGGTGTGCATCCAACTTGCTTGCTCACGAAGACCTAGGGAATTTTAGGAAGCCCGTCGCTGGAATATACAAGCCAAGTTCTATAATGAGAATTCCCACTAGTATATGAAAGTATCTAAGCATGAGACTCTCTACAATGAAGAACATGGTGCTACTTTGAAGCACAAGTGCGGAAAAAAGATAGTAGCAATTGTCCCTTCTCTCTTTTCTCTCATTTTTTTGGAGGGGCTTTCTCTTTTTTTATTAGCCCCTCTCTATTTTTTTGGGCCATCTCCTTTTTTTATTGTCCTTTCCTCACATGGGACAATGCTCTAATAATGATGATCATCACACTTTTATTACAACTCGAAATTACAACTCGATACTAGAACAAGTATGACTCTACATGAATGCCTCCGGCGGTGTACCGTGATATGCCATGAATCAAGAGTGACATATATGAAAAATTATGCATGGTGGCTTTGCCACAACTATGATGTCAACTACATGATCGTGCATGGCAATATGACAATATGATGCGTGTCATATGAACGGAACGGTAGAAAGTTGCATGGCAATATATCTCGGAATGGCTATGGAAATGCCATGATATGTAGGTATGGTGGCTGTTTTGAGGAACAATAAGGTGGCTGTTTTGAGGAAGGATATATAGTGGGTTTATGGTACCGGCGAAAGTTGCGCGGTACAAGAGAGGCTAGCAATGGTGGAAGGGTGAGAGTGCGTATAATCCATGGACTCAACATTAGTCATAAGAACACATATACTTATTGCAAAAATCTACGAGTCATCAAAACAAAGCAATCAACGCATGCTCCTAGGGGGGAGGTTGGTAGGAGTTAACCATCACGCGCCCCCGACCTCCACACAAAGGTTGGCACTCTACAAATACCTCATGCCCTAACTTCGTCACATAGCTGTTCACCATACGTGCATGATACGGGAATCACTAACCTTAACACAAATATTTCTCAATTTCATAATAACTCCACTAGCATGACTCTAATATCACTATCCTCATGTCTCAAAACAATTATCAAGCATCCAACATCTCATTCTATTCAATGCACTTAGTGTGATTTTTTTTACTACATTGACATTGGATGTCTATCATGTGAAGACTAGTTTTTTATCCTAAACACATTACCATGCTGTTTTAATAGACTCTCAAAAAGGATATAAGTGAAGCATGAGATTTCAACAATTTCTACAAAATATAACCACCACTGTGCTCTAAAAGATATAAGTGAAGCACTAGAGCAAAAACTATTCAACTCAAAAGATATAAGTGAAGCACATAGAGTGTTCTAATAATTTCTAAGCCATATTTAACTCTCTAAAATAGGTGTGTCCAGCAAGGATGATTGTGGAAAACTAACAAGCAAAGACTCAAATTATACAAGACGCTCCAAGCAAAACACATAGCATGTTGCGAATAAAAATATAGCTCCAAGTATAGTTACCGATGGATGAAGACGAAAGAGGGGATGCCTTCCCGGGGCATCCCCAAGCTTAGGCTTTTGATTATCTTGAATTTACTTGGGGTTACATGGGCATCCCCAAGCTTAGGCCTTTGCTACTCCTTGTTCCATAGTCCATCAAAGCAATACTCAAAACTTGAAAACTTCACAACACAAAACTTAGACAAAAATTCTCGTGAGCTCCGTTAGTATAAGAAAGCAAACCACTACTCAAAAGTGCAGCAATGAATTCATTCTTTGTTTATATTGGTGTTAAACCTACTGTATTCCAACTTCTCTATGGTTTATATCCTCCAATACTACTCATAGATGCATCGGAATAAGCAAACAACACACGAAAAACAGAATCTGTCAAAAACAGAACAGGCTGTAGTAATCTGCAGGTTTCGCCTACTTCTGGAACTCCAAAAACTTCAAACTAAATTGTTAAATTTTCGTAATTTGTCTACCAATCAGCAGCAAAAAGAATCAACTAAAAATCACGCTCCGGTAAAATCTGAAGACTACTTTAGCGAGCGCTAATGATTCTGTTTTTCACAGCAAGATCACATAAACTTCACACAAGTCTTTTCAAAGGTTCTACTTGGCACAAACACTAAACAAAACATGAAAACACATCTAATAAGAGGCTAGATGCAATATTTATTTCCTAACAACAACAAAAAAAGTTGGGTTGCCTCCCAACAAGCGCTATCGTTTTACGCCCCTAGCTAGGCACGATATAAGATAAATCTAGGTATTGCCATCTTTGGAAGGCAATCCATAAGTGGATCTCATGATAGATTCATATGGTAATTTGATTTTATTTCTAGGAAAGTGTTCCATGCCTTTCCTTAATGGAAATTGGAATCTAGTATTTCCTTCCTTCATATCAATAATTGCACCAATCGTTCTAAGGAAAGGCCTACCAAGAATAATAGGACATGCAGGATTGCAATCTATATCAAGAACAATGAAATCCACGGGCACATAATTTCTATTGGCAACAATAAGAACATCATTAATTCTTCCCATAGGTTTCTTAATAGTGGAATCCGCGAGATGCACATTTAAAGAACAATCATCAAGCTCATGGAACCCTAGCAAATCACACAAAGTTTTTGGGATAGTGGAGACACTTGCACCCAAATCACACAAAGCATAGTATTCATGATCTTTTATTTTTATTTTGATAGTAGGTTCCCATTCATCATAAAGCTTTCTAGGGATAGAAACTTCCAACTCAAGTTTTTCTTCATAAGATTTCATCAAAGCATCAACTATATGTTTGGTGAAAGCTTTATTTTGACTATAAGCATGCGGAGAATTTAGCATGGATTGCAGCAAGGAAATACAACCAATCAAAGAGCAATTATCATAATTGAATCCCTTGAAATCCAAAATAGTGGGTTCATCACTATGCAAAGTTTTAATCTCTTCACTCCCACTTTTAACAATTTTAGCATCAAGATAAAAAAACTCTGAATCATTGGGACACCTTAAAGCAGAATTATCTCCAATCCTATCCTCATCAAGATTAATACTATAAAACAAGGATATAATGGGAGACACATCAATAACTTTCAGATCTTCATATTTATTTTCATGATAATTAGAAGAACACGATTTAATATAATCTTCTCTTTTAGCACACATTCTAGCGGTTCTTACTTTGCACTCATCAATGGAAATTCTCATGGCTTTGAGAGACTCATTGATATCATGCTTAGGTGGGATAGATCTAAGTTTCAAAGAATCAACATCAAGAGTAATTCTATCCACACTTCTAGCCAATTCATCAACCTTAAGCATTTTATCTTCAAGCAAAGCATTGAAATTCTTTTGCGAGACCATAAACTCCTTAACACTAGTTTCAAATTCAGAAGGCATCTTTCCATAACAGTTGTTGTACGAATTACCATAATTATTAGAGGAATTACTAGGAAAAGGCCGAGGATTAATATTACCTCTATAAGCATTGTTACCAAAATTATTCCTACCAACAAAATTCACATCCAAAGATTCATTGTTATTCTCAATCAAAGTGGACAAAGACATATCATTAGGATCAAAAGAAGCACTCTTAGCAGCAAATAATTTCATAAGTTCATCCATCTTTCCACTCAAAACACTAATTTCTTTGATACTGTCAGGGATATTACTAGCAGGTATAAACCGGCTAGGAAGATCCGGATTATATTAATGTAGCTGTGTTATCATAAGCCCAGTAGAGGTTACGGCCCATGAAGTCTTAGGGCCCATATGTAAAGTTTACGGTTTATGAACCGTCCTATCATGTAACTTGAGATATAAGGTAGAAAGGGTAGAGACCGAGGCGGACACGATTATGAACCGGCCTCGGGACTCTGTAAACCGGACCGGGCGTTGCCTCCTATATAAAGGGACGACCCGGCGACAGCTCAAGGACAAGCAACAACCCGTCGAGACACAGGCAAGCAATCCGCTCCCTGTTCATCGACGCCCAAGCAATACCAAACCAAACTAGACGTAGGCTTTTACCTTCATCGAAGGGGCCGAACTAGTATAAACCCTCTGTGTTCTTTGTGTGTTTTAACCTCTTCAAGCTAACCCGCGCGATGGCTCCACACCTAAGTCCTCTAAACCGGACATCTGCCGTGCTAATTCCACGACAGTTGGCGCCCACCGTGGGGCCATCGCACGATGGTTTCGAGTTCTTGAAGGGCAGCTTTGAAGCACTCAAGGGTTACGCGGTCGTCCGGATGACCAAGAGTCACCGCGGCCGGATCTACATCGATGACGCAGGCTGGGGCCCTGAGGCCGATTCAATCGAATATGGGTACCGGGTCCCCTTCGGCGGCATCCACGTCTTCATCGGCAAGATTGGTGAACCGGGACCTGAGCCGGACATCTTCCCCAACATCGCCGAGCCGGCTCAGCGTGCGAGATCGGCCCGGATTCAGCCCGCCATGAAGCGTGTTTTCGTTGGAGCAATACATGGAGTCCAAGCCGAGGACGGATCAGATTCTGGTGGCGAGACAGTTGTATACTCCGATGATGAATCTTCATCCGGAGAGACCGAATCTTTGTATCTGTTGCGGGACGGTCGATTCGGGGGTGTATCCGATGGTGACAGTATTCCGGACCCCTTTGATCCGCCAAACCGGGTGGCTGTCTTCATGGCCGGATCACAATCTGCGCAACAGCCCACAGTGACCGGGGCGTTCACAGCAGAGGTAGCTGGTGCAGGGGCGAGCAACCAAGCCCCCTCACCATCTGACGCTCTATCCACCTTGGTTGAGGAGTTGACAGCCCGAGCAACAGCAGAGGTGTCTCCTGCTAACAAGGCGCAACATGATGCAGAGATCCTTCAGCTAAAGGGCCGGATCGAGCAAGCCAAACGGGATCTGGATGCAGAGAAAGCCATGATAGTGACAAGGCAAGCAGAGCTGGATTCCCAAGCTTTCGGCTCAGGATTGATCAGGCCTCTGCGCAGGAAGTAAGGAACAGAAGGTATCAGACTCGTCTACCGCCGGTCTATGAGGCGATGAATCTCTTTGGCACGCCGGGAGCGGGAGCCAGCAATAATCTAGAAGTAAACCAGAGGGGAGCCCCAGCAACAGGCGCACCAGTTCAACAACCAACCGCGGAGCAAAATCGTCGGGTTGTACCCACGCCGCACGTCCCCACACCTCCTGGCCATTACTCAAACCCCCTGGATAACATTGTCGCCGCCGCTTCACGGCTGGCTGCTTTACCCATTGAGGGAACATCCCCCGTGGTGATGGAAGCACGCAGGGTCAAGGAATTGCTGGACACAGCGTTGACACAGCAGCATGCGTACTCCTACAGCAGGGAAAGAATTCATTCAACACCCCGCCACAGCAAGAGTTACACTAGGCATTGGGATGAACCAGAGGTGTCCAGTAGCGAGCGGAGACGTCACCGTCACATGCAAGATAATCCGGCGGGAGCAGAGGCGCACGCCCAGGAGGCGATGAACCGGGCCAGACCTACTACCGGCGAGGATATCCATCAAACGACGCCGGTTCACCCAACCACAGCAGAGACGGGAGTCACGGCGAGTTCCTTTGGAGTACAATGTCTTGTTCCCGCTTTACGAAGCGTAAGGTTACCCAAGGACTTCAAAGGTCCGCGCAAGGTGCCTAACTATACGACAGATCTGGCTCCAGAGGCTTGGATTGAGAGCTATGAGATGGCCATGGAGATGCTAGAAGTGGATGAAGCGGCGTGCGCAAAGTATTTTACCATGATGCTCGAGGGTACAGCCCGGACATGGTTAAAGGGCTTACCACCTAACTCCTTCGGATCATGGGGTGAGTTGCGTCGCCAGTTTATCAAAAAATTCAAAGACACATGCAAGCAACCGATGTCAATAGTGGACTTGGCGGCATGTGTTCAAGGAGAACAGGAGCCTACGAGCACCTGGTTCCGGCGAGTGTCAGAAATCCTACACTCTTCCAATAGCATCAATCCTAGTACGACAATAGTGACATCGGAAAACAATTGCCGGTTTGAGTCTCTGAAGCTGAAGTTGGGACAACTCAAGCGGGATTGTAATGACATGGGGACACTCATGAGCGCTCTGGTGAAGTATGGGGACTCAGACAACACTAAATACCCAGAAGCGGATGGAGACAAATCCGGGAAAGCAAACAAGGCTGGTAAACCGGCGCAGGCTAATCCGGCAGGAACAAGCTTCAATGGTAAGCGAAAGGCAGAAGGCGGCTCTGATTTTGTGGCCAATACCAATGTTCAAGGAAACTTTCAACACCGCAAGGGTAGGCCGCCTCCACGGAGCGGCGAAGGATTCATTAATCTGGATCAACAGTTGAACGAGCCTTGCCCGAAGCATAGCACGGAGGAACGCCCAACTAAACATACATGGGGGCAATGCCGGGTCATGGTAGAGGCCATGAGACAGGCCAAATTTGACAACGGACCACCGGGCGGCCGCTCAGGTCCCGGTTTTCATGGTCCGGGTCACCAGGGTAATGGTTCCGGATCAGGGTATCATGGCGACAGCAATAGCTACAACCAAGGCAACCACCGCCAGCATGGTCAGGGCGGTTACAATAACCAAGGCAACCACCAGCATGGTCAGGGTAGTCACAATAACCAAGGCAATCAGCAGCGGCAGCAGCAGCAGCAATCCGGATATCAGAGTAATCCAAAAGAGCTAAGTAGTGGACAATGCCATGTGTTTACCACGAGTTTGTGCAAAAGAGATCAAAAAATCCTAAAGCGGGCGGTACACACAGTTGAACCGGCAACACCATGTTTCCTGCGCTGGTCGGAACAACCTATTGTGTGGAGCAGAGAGGATCATCCGCCACGGGTTGATAACCCGGGCCAGTTGGCTTTAGTGGTGGCACCACAGGTGGGTGGCTACCAATTCACTAAAGTACTCATGGACGGCGGCAGCAGCATCAACATCGTATATTACGAGACTTTCCGTCGCATGGGGTTAGCGGACAAGAAGCTAAGACGGTCCAATACGGTGTTCCATGGAGTGGTGCCAGGTAAATCGGCTTACCCGGTTGGGAAAATTGATCTAGAGGTCACCTTTGGAGATGAACAAGATTCTAGGTCAGAGACAGTAACCTTTGAAGTTGTAAAGATCCGGAGCCCATATCATGCCCTGTTTGGACGGCCGGTTTATGCCAAGTTTATGGCTAGACCGTGCTATGTTTATCTACAGCTCAAGATGCCGGGTCACAAAGGAACCATCACGGTTCATGGAAGTCGCAAGATTGCTTTGGAGTGCGAGGAAGGAGACGCTGCTTATGCAGAGGCAGTATGTGCTACGGAGGAGTTGAAGTTTTACAAAGATAACATTGATCCGGCAGATATGTCCCCGTTAAAGAAACCAACTACAGAGCATGATCCGGCATTAAAGTTTAAATCGGAAGAGGAAACCAAGCAAGTTGACTTTGTACCAGGCGACTCATCCAAGCAGTTCACTATTAGCGCTAACCTTGACCCCAAATAGGAAAGCGCGCTCATCGAGTTCATCCGTGAGAACCGGGATATCTTTGCATGGAAACCTTCTGACATGCCAGGTATACCGAGGGAACTCGCTGAGCACAGTCTTAATATTGATCCGAAGTTTAAACCGGTCAAGCAGTATTTGCGCCGCTTCAATGAAGAAAGGCGCAAGGCTATTGGTGAAGAAGTGGCCAGGCTTTTGGCCGCAGGGTTCATAGTTGAAGTGTTCCACCCGGAGTGGTTGGCTAATCCGGTTCTGGTGTTAAAGAAAAATGGAAAGTGGAGGATGTGTGTGGATTACACAGACTTAAACAAGGCTTGTCCAACCGATCCTTTTGCTCTCCTCCGTATTGATCAGATCATTGATGCCACGGCGGGATGTGAGCGGATAAGTTTTTTGGATGCATATTCAGGGTATCATCAGATCAAGATGGCGATTAAGGACCAGGAGAAGACATCCTTCATAACTCCCTTTGGTGCCTTTTGCTACGTATCTATGCCTTTTGGGCTCAAGAGTGCCCAAGCAACTTACCAGCATTGCGTACAGAACTGTCTTAAGGGGCAGATAGGGAAAAATTGCCATGCTTATGTGGATGACATTGTTGTAAAGTCAAGGAAGGAGGAGACACTGATAGAGGACCTAAAGGAAACCTTTGATAACCTCTGGGTCTATAAGATGATGCTTAATCCGGAGAAGTGCGTTTTTGGTGTTCCAGCTGGCAAGCTCCTTGGATTCTTGGTATCAAACAGAGGAATAGAAGCCAATCCAGAGAAGATCAAGGCGATCACATCCTTGACTAAACCAGCTTGCATCAATGATGTCCAGCGTATCGCTGGCCGGATTACAGCGTTAAGCCGATTCATCAGCCGTTTGGGAGAGAAGGCAATTCCGCTTTATCAGATGCTGAAGAATACAAACCGGTTTATATGGAGTGATGCTGCAAACACCACGTTTGAGGACTTGAAGCGGCAATTAGCAGAACCACCGGTCCTTGCTGCCCCTGTTGATAAGGAGCCGCTGCTGTTATACGTGGCCGCCAATGCCCGGGCAGTTAGCGTGGCAATCGTGGTCAAGCGCAAAGAAGCAGGCAAGGAATATCCGGTTCAGCGCCCGGTTTATTATGTCAGTGAAGTTCTAATTGAGTCAAAACAAAGGTACCCACACTGGCAGAAGCTGGTGTATGGCGTGTTTATGGCAAACCGGAAGCTGGAGCACTACTTCCAAGGCCACCCAATAACTGTTGTCAGTTCAGCTCCGTTGGGGGATATAATCCAGAACAGAGAAGCCACTGGCAGAGTAGCAAAGTGGGCCATTGAGCTTAGCCCACACGGATTGAAGTATGTGCCACGTACTGCTATCAAATCCCAAGCATTGGTAGATTTCATCAATGATTGGACAGAATTGCAAGCACCAGAGGATAAGCCGGATCATACATACTGGACTATTCACTTTGACGGTTCAAGGAAATTAGAAGGCTCGGGGGATGGAGTTGTGTTAACTTCCCCGTGAGGTGACAAATTTTGTTATGTCCTCCGCCTAATGTTTCCTTGCACTAATAATGCGGCTGAATATGAGGCATTGCTTCAAGGCCTGCGGATGGCTAAGGAGATGAACTTGAGCCGGGTCAAGTGTTTTGGTGATTCAGATTTAGTGGCACAACAAGTATCTGGTAAGTGGAACTCTAAAGACCCTCTCATGGCGGCTTACAGATGAGAAGTTGAAGCAGTTGCAGGATATTTCAAAGGATATCAGGTGGATCACATAGACCGACGGAAAAATGAAGCGGCCGATGCTCTAAGCCGGCTGGGTTCTTGGCCATAAACCGGTGCCACCGAATACTTTTTTGGACGAGCTACACAGTCCGTCAGTTCAGGTACCATCGGAGGAAGATTTGGCTGTTCCTGATCCGGAAGCGCAATTGGTTGCGGCACTTCATGTTATTCCGGATTGGACACTCTCTTACTTAGCGTACCTGAGCCGAGGAGAGTTACCAGATGATGAGATTGAAGCAAGGCAGATAATCCGGCGGTCCAAGTCCATGACAATTGTAAACGGGGAACTTCATCACCGCATCATTTCTGGAGCGTTTCAGCGGTGTGTATCATCCGAAGAGGGTTGTGACATTCTTCGAGAAATTCATGAAGGGGATGGTGGTCATCACGCCGGTTCAAAATCCTTGGTAGCTAAAGCTTTCCGTCATGGATTCTACTGGTTGACAGCCTATCCTGATGCGGAGGATCTAGTCCGGAAATGCGATGCTTGTCAGAAATTTTCATGGCGTGCTCTTGTTCCGGCACAGGAGCTGCGGATGATTCCAATTACTTGGCCGTTTGCGACTTGGGGGCTTGATATGGTTGGGCCTTTTAAACGATCCCAAGATAAAAAAAACTCACCTGTTGGTCGCAGTGGATAAGTTTACAAAGTAGATTGAGGCAGAGCCTGTGAGCAAGTGTGATGTGGCAACAGCGGTTAAATTCATCAAGAAGGTAATTTTCCGGTTTGGCTTTCCACACAGCATTATCACTGACAATGCCACCAATCTATCTAAAGGAGAGATGGAAGAGTTTTGTCAAAGGGAGCATATTCGCCTAGATGTGTCTTCTGTAGCTCACCCTCAATCCAATGGTCAAGCTGAAAGGGCCAATCAAGAGATTTTGAGAGGTATCAAGCCCCGGCTTATGACTCCCTTGCAAAGAGCACCAGGGTGCTGGGTTGAGGAGTTACCTTCTGTCCTCTGGAGCATCAATACTACACCGAACAGGTCCACAGGCTACACACCTTTCTTCATGGTGTACGGTGCTGAAGCGGTTCTTCCAAGTGATATCCGCCACGACTCACCACGGGTGGCAGCTTATGTTGAAGCAGCCAATGAGCAAGCAAGACACGACAGCTTGGACCGGCTGGATGAAGAGCGTGACATAGCAGTAGCACGATCTGCAATTTATCAGCAAGACCTGCGCAGATATCACAGCCGCCGGGTTAAAACCAGGACGTTCCAGGAGGGGGACTTAGTACTCTGGCTCATCCAGGACCAGGCAGATATGCACAAGCTATCCCCACCTTGGGAAGGGCCCTTCGTGGTCAGCAAGAACCTACACAACGGTTCATACTACCTGGTGGACATTCAAGAACACAAAGACTCACGGACATCAGAAGAAGAGACGAAGAGGCCATGGAACATTGCCCTCCTGCGGCCTTACTACACTTGAGCCATGAGCTCCGCTTCATGTATCCTATATATATTATGATTAATAAATAAACCGGCACCCCTGGTAAACCGGGGGATCAACCTTTTTTCTTCTAAATAAGTGTCTTATGAAAGTTAACACAGATACTTTGAACAGTCTATTTTGCTATGCAGGACAATTCTATCAGGGACCAAACAGGACTTGCCTTTCAAGTGCAACTCCTTCATAGGAACCCTACCTCCAGGATCACTAGGGGGCTACGGATCACATTCGAATCCTCGCTTAAATCCCTTCAGGTCCGGTTTATATGATTGTCTTCACATCAGCGCCCTTTGGATTACATCCATTGATTGGCAAAAAATGTTCTTGCCCCTTGGATTATACATCCTTTGATGGCAAAAGAAAAAATGTTCTTGCCCCTTGGATTATACATCCTTTGATGGCAAAAGAAAAAACGTTCTTGCCCCTTGGAGTACATCCTTTGATGACAAAAGAAAAAATTCTTGCCCCTTGGAGTACATCCTTTGATGGCAAAAGAAAAAAAGTTCTTGTCCCTTGGAGTGCATCCTTTGATGGCAAAAGAAAAAGTTCTTGCCCCATGGAGTACATCTTTGATGGCAAAATAAAAAATGTTCTTGTCCCTTGGAGTACATCCTTTGATGGCAAACGAAAAAGTTCTTGCCCCTTGGAGTACATCCTTTGATGGCAAAAGAAAAAGTTCTTGTCCCTTGGAGTACATCCTTTGATGGCAAAAGAAAAATTTCTTGCCCCTTGGAGTACATCCTTTGATGGAAAAAGAAAAACGTTCTTGCTCCTTGGATTAAATCTATTGATTGGCAAAAGAAATCATTGCTCCTTGGATTGCACCCATTGATTGGCAAAATGAATCATAGCCCTTTGGGTCGCATCCATTGATTGGCAAATATTTAGCCTGGCAGCTCGCAAAAAGCCTCGACTACATGGTCTTATTTGCAATGGTGTTTTGTGTTTTGTGATTTTTCAAAAGTTTTCTATGGTTTTTTGATCCGGAACTGGGCAACTTCAAAGTTGACCACGTATTTACAAAAGTCTGGGTCATAGAGCACCAACACGATTTAAACCGGTGGTTACTATAACCTGGAACAATCATTGGGCAAACACCAACACGGCCAGGAGCCTCCTCAGAATCTACAATGTCCACCGGATTAAGGATGTCAAACATACTTAAGTAAAGGTATGAAAGTATTTTTGGGTATAAAGTAGATACTCGTTCAATATATATGCCTACGAGAGCAATATAATTGGTCTGGTGGTAAACCGCCAGGACATTTTCTTAGTGTTGTCTATGCAGATACAGGTAATATAAAGGATCAACCATAGCAGACAAGGGATTAAAATTGGTAGATGCCAAATCAAAGCTGTGACATCCGGATTAAGACAAAAAATGTTTCGAACTATCCTATTACAAGACACTGGCAAGCCTACACGGATTAAAGTTTTTCAAGGCAACAGATTACAACAGCTAAGAGTTAAACTAAGCGACTTATGCTTCTTCTTCCTGCTGCGAAGGCTGAGGATCGTCTTGTTCCGGAGCTTCTTCGTCTTCTTGAAGCGGCTGAAAATTAGGAACGCGCCAGTCGATCTTGGATAGTGCACGGAAGTACATCTGCTCAGTAATGAGATCGGACGGATCAACATCTGGGGCGAAAGTATGGGCGCGCACTGGTGGGATTAGATTCTCGGTATCATAAACCGGCCGGTCCACCCGCTCATTCTCTAAGTCATATGCCGGATGATACCTGGTCAGGTCCGCTTCATCAGCAAGCTTGCTGGCAAGAGGGTGCATTTCCTTAGTTAAAGCACGAAGGTCCTTGCGAGAGAAGGCAGATCCATCCTCCTTGTTACTGGAGTACCCGTTCATAGCTTCCTCCGGATCAAAGTCCGGAACCCATGCCTTGGCTCTAGTCAGCGCTACAAGAGAGCCGGCCCGTGCAGCAGATTTCTTCACTTCTTCCAAGCGTACATGCAATATAGAAAGCTTCTCCAAAGTACCTTGGATAGTAGTGGGGGCCGCTTTGTGATGAGACATCGCACTTATAATCCTTTGAGCGCCAGAATACAACTGCTCAACCAGAGTATAAGAGGCCTTGAGTTTCTTCCGAATATCATCCCCAAGGTGGGTGATGCGTCGCCCTGCATATGATTATTACAGTTAAACCGGAGCAGAATAAAGATTGCAGAGATGAAAGCATATGTAAATTAAGTGCTCACCAAAGATGGCAGAGGTCATAAGCTCTATTTGTTGTCTTAAGCCGGTCAGCTCCTGCGTCACCGGATTAAGGGCCTCTTCAGCATCCTTTGCTCTTTTTTCAAGAGCATTCCTCTGCACCTCCCAGGCTGTCCGCTCCGCTTCAAAATCCTTTTTCAATTTTTCAGCATTGGTTAAGCTCAGCGCCAGCTCATCTTTGGCTTTGGCAGAGGCACCTTCAGTGACAGCAAGTCTATTCCGGAGCTCAGTTACTTCTGCAGCCCTCCGGGTCAAGTCAGCCTACAAGAAAATCAAGTGGAGTAGACGACAATTAAGACAAGTCTCAAGCACATAAACAAGTTATCCACTTGACACTTGGGGGCTAATGGGCAGTTGAAGTATCAAAAGAGAAATTCAGACAAGTCCCAGGCACATAAAACAAGTTATGCCCCTGGCACTTGGGGGCTAATGTAAGTTCATTTTTCATACATTTGGAAGTATCGGTTCACCTACAACGAAGCTAAACCGGAACTTGGGGGCTACTATGGCATAAAGACAAAAGTATAAAGAAGGCAAAACAAAGAAAAATGAAGGAATATACCTCGTATTTATCCTTCATCATATTAACCAAGCCCAATTCATAATCGCGGCTGGTATGAAGACGGTTCAAATACCCGGAATAAAGTTCCTGGGCACTCAATTCGGCATAGTTGGACAAGTCCGTGCTCCACTTGCCCTTCTCTCGTTGAAGCTTCTCCGCTTTAAAAGTGTGCTTGGCCAAGATGATAGGCTCAGCAGGAGCGGTAAAACCTGTCCCGGTTATCTGAACATCCGGAGAAGAGGCAGTGGTTGGCTGAGAAGGGGCAGCAGTAGGAGCCGGATTAGTCCGAGGAGGGCTAACCCGGATAGGACTCGCCGGTTCAATGACATTTTCCACATTCGTGTCTTCCGGAGCAACGATGTTATCATGGTCCATGGGAGTAGGATCATCAATTTGAGTTGCAGGATCGCTCTCTGGAGGGATGACTTCATCCGGATCAGCCGCCGGATCAGCAACAGAAGTTTCGGCAGCCGCTTTGGTGGCCTTCGCTTTCTTGCTAGGCTTGGGCTTGCTGAAGGAAATTGAAGGGACAATGAGAATCATCAAGGAACAAATACAAATATAAACCGGATGTTGAAAGAAACCTACCCAGGCACGGTCTTCAGTATAGGAACCTGTGTGGCAG
Organism: Secale cereale; assembly: GCA_902687465.1. Lineage (NCBI taxonomy): Eukaryota > Viridiplantae > Streptophyta > Magnoliopsida > Poales > Poaceae > Secale > Secale cereale. The sequence continues at coordinate 543,192,349 of LR738713.1, forward strand.
TCGATTCACCGGAAGATGATAAAGGTTTCTCCTGATAGTTAGGATCAGACGGTTTAAGCGGTTTGCGTATAAGTCCGGCCTTTGGATGGAGAAGAATTGGAAAAAGTAAAACCTCAGAGCGGCGCCTGCGAGCCGGAGTGAGAGATATTCCGGAAGATTCTACTACATGGCCACTATGGCGCGTAGTCCGGCGGGCTTCATGTTGCTGTTTCTTCAAAAGAAATTTGGGGTCCAGTTGAGCGTAAGGATGAGAAAAAGGGTACTTCCGGGATGCCCGACGAATTTTGGGCACCGGCGGTTCAGAGTCTGAAGAAAGAGAGATTACCTCAACTTCTGCCGCTTTACTTCCTTCAGCCAAATCCTGTGGGAAGACACTATTAAATATAAATCTGGATAAAAAGAGATCAAAACATATCAGGATCAATTCATACCTCAGAATCCGGATCATCTTCCTCAGGATGTGAACTGGAGGCAGCGGCCGCCTTCTTCTTCTTGACAACACATGTCTTCCGGCGTGGCTGTTTGCCTGACTTGTCCTGAGGTTTTCTTTTCCAAAAAGGATCGTTGGCCTGTGCAGAAGATGAAAGATAAATAGAAGATAATTGATATGGACGGATTAGAAACAAACAGAAGAGATCAGGAAAAACTTACTGCTGGCAGTTTGTTGTTCTCATAGAATGGAGCCAATCCGGTCTGACTGCACTCTTCCAGAGAGATGTTGAGCATTTTCTTTGCGGAAAAAGTGACTTCCTTCTCAGGAAGCATTATGTCAATGTGGCGTTGAGGGTCATCCGTCTTTCCGGTATACTCATACATCAGACCGAAGCGTCGGCTCAGAGGAAGGATGCTCCAGGCAAGCCAACAACGAACGAAATCTACTCCGGTCAAACCGTTGGCCATAAAGGCCTTAAGCTTGGCAAGCTGAGGGGCAAACCGGGCCCGCTCTAAGGAACTAAGGCGCTGCGGCAGGGGATGATCCTCAGGAAGACGATGTTCGCGGTAACCCGGCAGTGGGTTTTCTCCTTCAGGCGAGGTATCTTTGCAATAAAACCAGGATTGGTTCCAGTCCTTGGGGTGTGTATGGAGAGCAGCGTGAGGAAAGACCACATCTCTTCTTTTCTGAATACTAACACCGCCCAGCTCTTGATGTGGTCCGGCAGTAAACTCTGTCCGCCGGTTTAAGTGGAAAAAGTCTCGGAACAAATCCACTGATGGTTCTTCTTGAAGGTAAACCTCGGAGAAGACTTGAAAATTGCAGACGTTTGATATAGAATTCGCACCTATATCTTGAGGATGGAGCTGAAAAGCGGCCAGCACATCCCGGAAAAACTTAGAACCAGGAGGGCTAAAACCCCGGGCCATATGATCAAAGAAAACGATGACTTCTCCTTCTTTAGGGGTAGGAGGACACTCATTCCCTGGGGCCCGCCATTTCAGAACCGCTTGGGGGCCCAGAATACCAATTGAAGCGGCGTTGGTTAAGTCCTCTTCCGTAATGCGGGAAGGAACCCAGTTGCAACAAACGAACTGCTTGGCAGCCGTCTGAGCAAAAGGAAAACGCTGAAAAAGTTCAGTGCAAAATCCGGATTATTAAGTACTGAAGCATAAACCGGAGTGTATCATCAATATATCGACGGTTTAGACACGGGACTAATGGCATTGGCAATCTGTAAGCAGATGTGAAACAAATTGCTACCGGTTTATGATAACAAAAAAGAGAGGAGGCTAAACCGTCGGGCTCATGGTTAATTCTTTGCAAGAAGAATATATGATTGGTTAAACCGGTGAGTAACTTACAGATCTATCAAGACGAAGAAACAAGTTTCTACAGAAGGCTAAAGTAAAAATGGATCTGAGCGGTAAGAAAAAGATGAAATATACGCTAGTCTGATACAGGAAGAACTACGAAGGATTTCTACAGATCAAATGAATCTAAGGGTTGAATCTAAGGTCCGAATCTAAGTTTAAACTACGGAGCGGGAGCGCGTTTGAAACAAATCCAGGGTTTGAATCTACTGCAAATACAACCTACAGGGTGAACAACAAAGCTTCGAGTTTTCATGGCGGAAACCATGGAGGAACCCTAGATTAAAGATCTACATCGAGAAGAAAGGAATACCTGAGAAAGAAAGAGACGGCGGCGAAGTACTCTAGACACGTTTCAGGGTGATGCAGCGGCCTGGCTAGACGACGGCGACGAGCTCGAAGGCAGTGGCGGAGCTTCGGGCGATGGAGGAAGAAGAAGTGTGGAAAGAAGGAACAGAATAGGGCTCAGCGGTATTTATAAGCTGGTGAGGTGAAACGACAAGCGCGGGAATCAAGGAGGTTAGAGATTGGATAAAGATTCCATTGTCGCCTCGATTTTTGGGATAGCCTTTAAACAAAGGTAACAAACAGCTGTGAGCAATAAATGCGGAGATGATGTCACGACAGAATAAAATGATTTCTGGAGATGACGTCATAGCCGGTTTACAAAACAGAGAAGCTACAAGGAGGAAATTTATGCAGGATTTAGAAGACTGACATGAATAAGTTCAAATCACTCTGGGGCCTAATGTCAGGGATATTACTAGCACGTATAAACCGGCTAGGAAGATCCGGATTAAATTAATGTAGTTGTGTTATCATAAGCCCAGTAGAGGTTACGGCCCATGAAGGCTTAGGGCCCATATGTAAAGTTTACGGTTTATGAACCGTCCTATCATGTAATGTAATGCCCAGGATGGGACTATATCTCCTACGTGTCGAGGCACGACTTAAAGATATAAGCCCATCCTAGAATGATCTCAAGTTTGGTATCTTTGCACAACTCATGTAAAAGAGGGATTAAATTGCAAAAGGAGATAGTTGGCTTACACTCGCCACTTCACACAATACATTACATAAGCAAAACATCATTCAAAACATCACAACCCGGCTACGGGTGAAGAACCAAAAGAAAGATACCAAAACAACATAAAGCCATAGGTCAGGATCGAATCCTAGTAGAAACCACTACTGAACATCGAAACGTCACAAGCAAACGGCCACACTCTTCATCGAGCTCCTGGTGAAGCACTTGAACCAACTCCTGCCTCAAACTCGGCTGAACCTGCATCTGGTGTGGTGAAGTAACTGTGAGCCACAGAGGACTCAGCAATCCCGTTCCCGGGTAACAAGACTATTTAAGCCTTGGGTGAGGATAGGGCTGAAGAAAGAATAAGAGGTGAAGGAACAAACAAGAGTCTGCAGCAGCAACTAGCACTAACTTACGCAAAAGAGAGCGAGAAGAGAAGTGCATCGGTCGAAAGATGATCACAAAGTGATCCTAACTAAAGCCGGTCAAACATAACCCCACCGTGTTCAACTCCCGAATCCCTATTCGGAAATTGACAGTCACGGTACACACGCTGGTAGTGTATTGAAATCATTGTGTCAAGTTATCTACAACCGGAATTAACAAGCTCCCATCTGCCACATAACCGCGGGCACGGCTTTCGAAAGTTCAAACCCTGCAGGGGTGTTCCAACTTGGCCCATCACAAGCCCACGATCCGCGGAGTCGCAACTCCATAGGTGGGAAGACCCGAGTATTCTCGGAATCCCGTGCTCAAGTTAAACCGAACTAAGGTAAGGCTAATCCAGCAAATCCTCCCGGCGTGTCGACACCCTGATAGTAGCCGCGCGTATCTAAGTCTCAGGACACGACCGGATGGGCGAAGCTACGGGTATACCAAATACCTCGGGTTGCCCCAAGGCGGCCCCGCAGGCTCCCCGTTTGGGACCAACACCATCGGCACTGGCCCCCCTGCTATGTAGAAATAAAGGATCCTCGAGGGAGCGACCCTCTATGCAAATTTAATTAATTAATTAAGTTGTTATTATGAGGCAAATAGTACCAAATGTTGGGACTTGCTGGAAAAGACTTAGCACTTAGCGGTTTATCAAGGGGGTCCCATACACCCCAACCATGTTAGGAACGCAAAATCAAGGAACATAACACCGGTTTATACGGTTCCTAACGGCAAGAGTGGAACAAAACACCAAGCAAAAGGCTTAGCCTTCCACCCTGCCAGTATATAGATGATTTCATTTTTTTAAGCATTTATATAGTGTGATATAACCCAACCAAACTTCATCATGAAGCAAGCATCTTCAATCTTCACCTGCAACTAGCAATGCTATAAGAAGGGCTGAGCAAAGTGTACTTAGCCAAGCAACGGTTTGCGTAGGTAGGGTGGTTAAACATGGCAATGGTTACAAGTAGGAGGCTGACAGGAAAACATGGGCATCGAGGCAAAACTAAAGATCGAGACTACTAGCAATAGGCAAAGATAGTAATGGTATCCGGGTTCGGTCATCTTGCCTGGGATTCCACAAAGGAGAAGAACGGATCCAAGAAGGAGACGGAGCAACAGTCGAGCGGATCCTCACAACTCCGGAACGGAACCGAAGCTAACAAGAGAAGCAACCGGAAAGAAGCAAACAACACGGTAAACACACAATCATAAACATGGCATAAGATGCACAACCAAGTATGATGCATGTCCGGTTTAAATATGCAAGGCATGGCAAAGTGCACAAACAAATACTACAAGTTAAGTGGAGATAATATGCAACGAGTTGCATATTGACGAAACACCACATTAATTATTTAGTTGACTCTCATTTAATTACAAGACAAGATTAAATGTTTTTGACATGGCAAGAGGTGAAGCATAATAAAATTACACTATTAGACATTTTAAATGAGGCCGGAAAAATAACAACAACATATCCGGAAAATCCCCATGAGCATGTTTAATAATTATAAGCAAACAACAATTAAACATATCAATGTTGTTATCATGATGCGGATGACATGATCAAGTTATGCAAGTTTATTAAAAGGTTGACTTAAAAGAGATAAGAAGCATTTGTCACCGTGGTGGAAGGAAAGGGTGCCACGACAACGATCCGAAAATGATGCAACGACATCATATCGGTACCGGTATCTCGTTGAGAGACCGGTGCAAAAGGTGACGAAGCGAGTCAAACGAGATGAAAGGTGAGCGATCCCGTTGCCGGGTTCCCACGAGTCGGTGACGAGGCAACCGAGGAACAACAAAAGGGACGAAACGGACACGGTGCTCACACGGGAAACATTTCATACAACACAACAAGCATCACACGGTTCACGTCTCGGGGTTATACCTTCGAAGCGTGCGTTTCGAGGCGGTTCGAGCTCGTCGAGGGACGTAGTGGAAGAAGTCGTTCCGCGAGTCGTAGAGGAAGAAGTCGTTCACGTTTCCGAAGAGGAAGTAGTGGTACTCGGCGGTCTCGGCGACGGTAGTTGTACATGATCCGTAGAGGTACTTGGGGTTCCGATGGCTCCGGCGTCGGTAGTGGTACTTGTCGTTTCGCCGTGTAGGGGTACTTGTCGTGGCATCGGACGTAGTGTCGTCGTGTAGGCGTTCCCGCATCGTAGAGGTACTTGGACTTGCAGAAAAAAAAATACAACCGCAGCAACATAACATCACGGCACGGTCTCGTTGATCTTGCCAAAACCTGCTGGACCAAAACACACACGAACCGACGGAGAGAAAAAAAACACAGCAGCAGGAGGTAGCACGGGGAGGGCCACGGCTTGGCGCGGAGAGGAAGACCCTGGTGCTGGAGCTGGAGAGGCCGACGCGGCGGTCGTCGACCATGGCGAGGAGGCGGGAGGCGCCCGCACGCGCCAGAGGAGGCAGGACGCCCTGCGCGGCCTTGGCGGAGGAGATGGCCGTAGCCTCGGGCGGACGAGGCAGGGGGGAGGCGTCGCTCCGCGGTTGAGGTGCCCGCTGCTGGAGGGACGAGGAGAACGGAGGGGAGCAGCTCCGGCCGCTGCTGAACGCGGGAGCCACGGCGAGGCGAGGCGCGCGACAAGGCGCTGGGGACGGCCGCGAACTCCTGGGGCTAGGGGTCGTCGCTCGGGACTCGGTGAAGGCGCGGGAGGCCGCCGAGGCATGGCGAGGGAGAGAGCGCTCGGGGGCCGCGGTTTCTGGCCGAAGAGGAAGCGAGGCGCAGGGAAACGGGGTCGGGGCGCAGCAGGCGAGGCCCTGGCCGACGGGAAGGGAAGGGCGTCGCTCGATGGGGTTGTGAGAGAGCGAAGGGAGCGAGGGACTCGGGCTGGAGTTCTGTCGCGAAGGAGAGGGGGTCGACTGTAGCGGCGGCGCACAGGGAGGTCGAGGGAGGAGGTGTCCGAAGGGGTTTGGGGTCGGGCTGCTAGGGTTGGATAGGAGAAGCTGGGCCTGAGGGAGGTTTGCTGGCCTGGGCCTTAGGGAGGCCTGGGCTGGCTGCCTTCTTTTTATCTCTTAAATAGAAATAAAAAGAGAGAGAGCAAAACAAAAAGAAAGAGCCACAGAAAAGAATAAAATGATGGACATTTTGTAAGGCTTTACGGAATAAAACCAACCCAACACAATAATTCCAACAAAAGGGGAAGTGCAAACTAAAACATCTAGCTTGCAAAAAAGGAGTTTAGATTTTTGGAGGAGCCTCGAAACAACGGAAAAGAATTATTGGCAAGATTTTGAAGGTGAAACTCGAAGTGAAAAGACATGGGGAAATTATGCAAGTGTGTTATGGTGATTCCGAAGCAATGGAATAATTATTAATATAGCTCCATAATTATTAGGAGGCTTTTATATGTTATAAAGAGAAGTCACCTTCCCTCGATTTAAATGGACCGAAGGTCCACACGATTTATTTAGGTTGAGATGCAAAAATAAAATGACATGATGGCATGATGACATGATGCAATGCAAAAATAAATAACACAAGCTCAAAAGAAACCCACGGGCAACCCGGAACATCTGGAATCTTCTGGAACCTTCTGGAATCTTCTGGGACGTCGGTCTCGGGCGTCACAACTCTCCCACACTAACAGAGGATCTCGACCCGAGATCCTAGAGATATCACCGGGTAAAACGAAAAGGAGGAGGTAAAACAAAGTTGCTTCTTTGACAGACGAGTGAAACCAGGAACCATGAGAGGTTTAAACAAGTTGAAAGAAAGAAAGCAACGGAGAAGAGCGAAGTTAAGAGCACTCCGGTAAAAGGAGGAACAAGGAACACAATGAGAACGTTGTAGGTTGAAAGACATGAAACAAGAGCTCACGGACCAAAAGAATATGAAACTGCAACGGTATAGCCAAGGAATAAGAATGACAGAATTTGGACAGCACTCCGTCTGTAAATGGAAGGAAAAGAACAAAAACTTGCCAAGTTTAGAAGATACTTGATGAAAACAACAACATATTGCCTCCGAAACAATTAAAAGAATGGCACAAGGGTAAGAAAGATTCAGACAGCACTCCGGTTAAAAGATATGCAAAACTAGATAAGATGAGGGAACTAGAATGGAGAGCACAACACTCCGGTTAGAAGATAAGCAAGGAAGACTATGATCTTGATATGACAAGATGATGGTTTGGAGAGAGCAACATCACAAGCCTCCGGAATGAAAGAATAGAATATAGATCAACGAAAGAAAGGAATGGAGAAGAAAAAACAACTTCTCCGACAAATGAATTGAAAGAGCAACCTTACGAAGAAGGGTTGAACGGAGTTGTTGGAAAAATCAACAACGAAAAGAATAAGCTCGAAGTGGGCTTATGGAAAACATCTCAAAATTAAGAGATGACAACCAGCCACTGACGAGAATATTTGATTGGATTGAGATCAACAAGGAGATGAAAAGCTTATTTCACCAGAATGATAAATGAAGAACTTGGGTCATTTATAAGCACCATAATAGCAAAAACCTTAGGGAAAAGCTTTAGGTGAAATATAACCCAAGATAACTCCAATGAATAAATTGAAGGGTTGGAAAGATCTCCTGAACAAAGGAAAATGATGGGTTTAAATATCTCAATCTTGACAACTTGTGAATCATAAAACATGAAGGAATTGACAAGAATAACATAACACCATCTGAAAAGATAAGGAGCAAGAATTGCAATTGGAAAGCATGATGAAGAATGCTTAAGCTCCAACAAGAATCTTGATGAAGACTTCAAGGATGAATTAAAACATGATGAACCACCCTGAGAACTCCGGTAATGAAAGCATGAGAAGTGAAAGAAGAAAAGAATATGAATCAAGGACTGCGATGAATTAGATGGAGCTTTGAAATGATATAATTGAAATAACTTGGAGCTCCGGAAAACAAGATGAAGAACTTAGAACCAAGGATATGATATGATGAACAAGCTCCAGACAAAAGAATTAAATCACCTTGAAGGAATAAGAATAAGAATTATGTCATGCATCTCCTTCACCAATTAAATTGATGACAACCAAGGATTTGGCATACTACTTATTCTCGTTGGAAAGGATTACAGAGATCTCGAACAAGCTCGGATAAATCTTCAACGAACCACCGGTAGGATTAAGAAAAGAATGAGTGAATTAAAACGATAACAACGGAAGGTTAAACTTGAAAGAACCACCGTAAGAATATGGAGACGAACGAAGAGACATCAATGAAGAATATTTGGAGGACGAAGTTGAAAACTGAGAACGAAGAAATCTTCTGAAATGATGGCCTTCGGAGGAACACAAAGAAAAGAATTCATGAAATGCTTCGGACGGGTATAAAAGAATTCCTCACAATCAAAACAATAATGAGGATGGCATGAAGCTAGAACCACGAATCTTCAAGAGAACGGGTCAAAATTTAAGAGAAACTCTTCTCCGGTCTTCAAATGTTGAGAATGAAGACGAGAAATGCCATGAAGAATTTCGAGATACTCCGGACGAATGACAAGAGGAAGGTTGAGATAAAGATGGAAATAATTGAAAACAAGCTTGGAGAAGGCATGTGACTGATGGAAATCATTCTTACATCACACTATGAAAAGAATTTGAGAATAACTCCGGAATAAGAAGAGTCAGGTAAGATCCTGGGAAAAAACCTGTGGGTTAGGGCCCACTCAAAGAAAATCACCGTTGGAAAAGATTGCTTAAGAGATATTGCACCGGTTGAATTAAATGGCTTGAATAAGATATCAATCTCAAAATAGTTTGAACGGATTAAGAATGGAATTATGAATCTTCAGCACTCCGGATAAGAATAGCAAGAGGAGAATGATTAATTGGTGCACCGGAATAAGAAAGCATTGTGAAAAGAGGAAAAAGGATAAGATGAACACCGAATTCTTGAATTATATCCACCGGAAGAATTAGAGAACAAAAGAATAATGAACTTGAAGCTCTTGAACATCTTCACGATAAATCACCGGATAAGAACATTGAAGGAAATGAATGAAGAAAATATCACATGAATAAAATGGATACTTCATCTGAGAATTTCTTGCTCCGAGAAGAAGAAGGGTGGGAGGGTGGGGAAAACAAAGACAACTTGAGATGAATGAAACAGACAATCGTCAGATTTCTCAACGACGTCCGTATGGAATAACTTGAAGAGAAGGCACACCGGTTGAAAAGGATTAACAAGAAGATCTTGATTGATCAAGAGGAATTAGCACTCCCATAGAAATATGAGAATACCGATTAAGAAAGGTATGGAATCAACACTTGACATCGAAGCAACTCGAATACCAGAATCAAAACAAGAACAAAGGATAGATATGTAGCAACAGAAACTTCACAATATCATTCGAACAGAGGATTGAACGAATGAATTCCGCAGTTACATCAACTCGTCGAGAAGCCACTTGGAGAACAAAAGGTAAATAAAAAGGAACAAGGATCAGATAGAACAAATACAAGATAGAAGCTTCGTTCCGCATCTTCGTGCTGAAAGCTCATGGAACATGTTACAAAAGGGTTTTGTCATCCCCGGATCAGCATAGCCAAGGACCCTTTAAGATGCAACTCCCGATCAGAACAAGTCCATAAAACCACTTCACTCAATGTAGAACCCCAAACTTCATATCAAGCATCCGTTGGAAGAATGCCTAGAACTACTAGATGAACCCACCTATAGATTTCCGAAAGTTTCCAGTTATGCAATCAGGTGTTGGGGATACACGGGAAGCACCGCGCAATCAACTCTAAACCTACATCCAGGTGTATCCATCCTTCAACACATAACCAGTCTTTCTCGGAAACTGTTTACCTCGGACCTTCGAAAACGCATCCACTATAACAAGCTATGGCAATACTCTCGAACTACCTCCCCAGTACTGGGTGATGTCGGGGTTATCTTGCCACTGGCCGTATAGGAGAGATTTTCGATGTCGGCCGTCTTAAGTATTTAGTACTGCCGTGATATGCTTGTGTCAATGATACCCCGAAGCTCAACTCCTCGGGAACAGGAGGCATCGAGAACAATATCCTTGTCACAAGAACATCGAAACAATCCCAGAATACTCGCGGGATCCTAAAAAAAAATTTGGTGCAATTTTTGAAAGTAGAAGAGAAAAGAGTAATCGTCAGGAGTCCTCACCAGAGAGAAAGGGGATGAGAAGCAAAAGAAATCCTACTCTCCGATATAATATAGGACTCAAAAAGTTTTCAGTGTGTGCCTAGACTCAACCGTCAACGATTCGATCAATCAGTGGGGCTTCTAGGTCGGAGAAGGCTCTGATACCGACTTGTAATGCCCAGGATGGGACTATATCTCCTACGTGTCGAGGCACGACTTAAAGATATAAGCCCATCCTAGAATGATCTCAAGTTTGGTATCTTTGCACAACTCATGTAAAAGAGGGATTAAATTGCAAAAGGAGATAGTTGGCTTACACTCGCCACTTCACACAATACATTACATAAGCAAAACATCATTCAAAACATCACAACCCGGCTACGGGTGAAGAACCAAAAGAAAGATACCAAAACAACATAAAGCCACAGGTCAGGATCGAATCCTAGTAGAAACCACTACTGAACATCGAAACGTCACAAGCAAACGGCCACACTCTTCATCGAGCTCCTGGTGAAGCACTTGAACCAACTCCTGCCTCAAACTCGGCTGAACCTGCATCTGGTGTGGTGAAGTAACTGTGAGCCACAGAGGACTCAGCAATCCCGTTCCCGGGTAACAAGACTATTTAAGCCTTGGGTGAGGATAGGGCTGAAGAAAGAATAAGAGGTGAAGGAACAAACAAGAGTCTGCAGCAGCAACTAGCACTAACTTACACAAAAGAGAGCGAGAAGAGAAGTGCATCGGTCGAAAGATGATCACGAAGTGATCCTAACTAAAGCCGGTCAAACATAACCCCACCGTGTTCAACTCCCGAATCCCTATTCGGAAATTGACAGTCACGGTACACACGCTGGTAGTGTATTGAAATCATTGTGTCAAGTTATCTACAACCGGAATTAACAAGCTCCCATCTGCCACATAACCGCGGGCACGGCTTTCGAAAGTTCAAACCCTGCAGGGGTGTTCCAACTTGTCCCATCACAAGCCCACGATCCGCGGAGTCGCAACTCCATAGGTGGGAAGACCCGAGTATTCTCGGAATCCCGTGCTCAAGTTAAACCAAACTAAGGTAAGGCTAATCCAGCAAATCCTCCCGGCGTGTCGACACCCTGATAGTAGCCGCGCGTATCTAAGTCTCAGGACACGACCGGATGGGCGAAGCTACGGGTATACCAAATACCTCGGGTTGCCCCAAGGCGGCCCCGCAGGCTCCCCGTTTGGGACCAACACCATCGGCACTGGCCCCCCCTGCTATGTAGAAATAAAGGATCCTCGAGGGAGCGACCCTCTATGCAAATTTAATTAATTAATTAAGTTGTTATTATGAGGCAAATAGTACCAAATGTTGGGACTTGCTGGAAAAGACTTAGCACTTAGCGGTTTATCAAGGGGGTCCCATACACCCCAACCGTGTTAGGAACGCAAAATCAAGGAACATAACACCGGTTTATACGGTTCCTAACGGCAAGAGTGGAACAAAACACCAAGCAAAAGGCTTAGCCTTCCACCCTGCCAGTATATAGATGATTTCATTTTTTTAAGCATTTATATAGTGTGATATAACCCAACCAAACTTCATCATGAAGCAAGCGTCTTCAATCTTCACCTGCAACTAGCAATGCTATAAGAAGGGCTGAGCAAAGCGTACTTAGCCAAGCAACGGTTTGCGTAGGTAGGGTGGTTAAACATGGCAATGGTTACAAGTAGGAGGCTGACAGGAAAACATGGGCATCGAGGCAAAACTAAAGATCGAGACTACTAGCAATAGGCAAAGATAGTAATGGTATCCGGGTTCGGTCATCTTGCCTGGGATTCCACAAAGGAGAAGAACGGATCCAAGAAGGAGACGGAGCAACAGTCGAGCGGATCCTCACAACTCCGGAACGGAACCGAAGCTAACAAGAGAAGCAACCGGAAAGAAGCAAACAACACGGTAAACACACAATCATAAACATGGCATAAGATGCACAACCAAGTATGATGCATGTCCGGTTTAAATATGCAAGGCATGGCAAAGTGCACAAACAAATACTACAAGTTAAGTGGAGATCAATATGCAACGAGTTGCATATTGACGAAACACCACATTAATTATTTAGTTGACTCTCATTTAATTACAAGACAAGATTAAATGTTTTTGACATGGCAAGAGGTGAAGCATAATAAAATTACACTATTAGACATTTTAAATGAGGCCGGAAAAATAACAACAACATATCCGGAAAATCCCCATGAGCATGTTTAATAATTATAAGCAAACAACAATTAAACATATCAATGTTGTTATCATGATGCGGATGACATGATCAAGTTATGCAAGTTTATTAAAAGGTTGACTTAAAAGAGATAAGAAGCATTTGTCACCGTGGTGGAAGGAAAGGGTGCCACGACAACGATCCGAAAATGATGCAACGACATCATATCGGTACCGGTATCTCGTTGAGAGACCGGTGCAAAAGGTGACGAAGCGAGTCAAACGAGATGAAAGGTGAGCGATCCCGTTGCCGGGTTCCCACGAGTCGGTGACGAGGCAACCGAGGAACAACAAAAGGGACGAAACGGACACGGTGCTCACACGGGAAACATTTCATACAACACAACAAGCATCACACGGTTCACGTCTCGGGGTTATACCTTCGAAGCGTGCGTTTCGAGGCGGTTCGAGCTCGTCGAGGGACGTAGTGGAAGAAGTCGTTCCGCGAGTCGTAGAGGAAGAAGTCGTTCACGTTTCCGAAGAGGAAGTAGTGGTACTCGGCGGTCTCGGCGACGGTAGTTGTACATGATCCGTAGAGGTACTTGGGGTTCCGATGGCTCCGGCGTCGGTAGTGGTACTTGTCGTTTCGCCGTGTAGGGGTACTTGTCGTGGCGTCGGACGTAGTGTCGTCGTGTAGGCGTTCCCGCATCGTAGAGGTACTTGGACTTGCAGAAAAAAAAATACAACCGCAGCAACATAACATCACGGCACGGTCTCGTTGATCTTGCCAAAACCTGCTGGACCAAAACACACACGAACCGACGGAGAGAAAAAAAAACACAGCAGCAGGAGGTAGCACGGGGAGGGCCACGGCTTGGCGCGGAGAGGAAGACCCCGGTGCTGGAGCTGGAGAGGCCGACGCGGCGGTCGTCGACCATGGCGAGGAGGCGGGAGGCGCCCGCACGCGCCAGAGGAGGCAGGACGCCCTGCGCGGCCTTGGCGGAGGAGATGGCCGTAGCCTCGGGCGGACGAGGCAGGGGGGAGGCGTCGCTCCGCGGTTGAGGTGCCCGCTGCTGGAGGGACGAGGAGAACGGAGGGGAGCAGCTCCGGCCGCTGCTGAACGCGGGAGCCACGGCGAGGCGAGGCGCGCGACAAGGCGCTGGGGACGGCCGCGAACTCCTGGGGCGAGGGGTCGTCGCTCGGGACTCGGTGAAGGCGCGGGAGGCCGCCGAGGCATGGCGAGGGAGAGAGCGCTCGGGGGCCGCGGTTTCTGGCCGAAGAGGAAGCGAGGCGCAGGGAAACAGGGTCGGGGCGCAGCAGGCGAGGCCCTGGCCGACGGGAAGGGAAGGGCGTCGCTCGATGGGGTTGTGAGAGAGCGAAGGGAGCGAGGGACTCGGGCTGGAGTTCTGTCGCGAAGGAGAGGGGGTCGACTGTAGCGGCGGCGCACAGGGAGGTCGAGGGAGGAGGTGTCCGAAGGGGTTTGGGGTCGGGCTGCTAGGGTTGGATAGGAGAAGCTGGGCCTGAGGGAGGTTTGCTGGCCTGGGCCTTAGGGAGGCCTGGGCTGGCTGCCTTCTTTTTATCTCTTAAATAGAAATAAAAAGAGAGAGAGCAAAACAAAAAGAAAGAGCCACAGAAAAGAATAAAATGATGGACATTTTGTAAGGCTTTACGGAATAAAACCAACCCAACACAATAATTCCAACAAAAGGGGAAGTGCAAACTAAAACATCTAGCTTGCAAAAAAGGAGTTTAGATTTTTGGAGGAGCCTCGAAACAACGGAAAAGAATTATTGGCAAGATTTTGAAGGTGAAACTCGAAGTGAAAAGACATGGGGAAATTATGCAAGTGTGTTATGGTGATTCCGAAGCAATGGAATAATTATTAATATAGCTCCATAATTATTAGGAGGCTTTTATATGTTATAAAGAGAAGTCACCTTCCCTCGATTTAAATGGACCGAAGGTCCACACGATTTATTTAGGTTGAGATGCAAAAATAAAATGACATGATGGCATGATGACATGATGCAATGCAAAAATAAATAACACAAGCTCAAAAGAAACCCACGGGCAACCCGGAACATCTGGAATCTTCTGGAACCTTCTGGAATCTTCTGGGACGTCGGTCTCGGGCGTCACATGTAACTTGAGGTATAAGGTAGAAAGGGTAGAGACCGAGGCGGACACGATTATGAACCAGCCTCGGGACTCTGTAAACTGGACCGGGCGTTGCCTCCTATATAAAGGGACGACCCGGCGACGGCTCAAGGACAAGCAACAACCCGTCGAGACACAGGCAAGCAATCCGCTCCCTGTTCATCGACGCCCAAGCAATACCAAACCAAACTAGACGTAGGCTTTTACCCTCATCGAAAGGGCCGAACTAGTATAAACCCTCTGTGTTCTTTGTGTGCTTTAACCTCTTCAAGCTAACCCGCGCGATGTCTCCACACCTAAGTCCTCTAAACCGGACATCTGTCGTGCTAATTCCACGACAGATACCATGCACTTTTTTACTAGTAGATCTCTCGGTGTGCCATTGAAAATAATTAACCATAATATTATCTAGGAGTTTGGTTGCTTATCCTAAGGTAGTTTCCATGAAAGTGCCTCCGGCGGCCGAATCTAAAAGATTTCTAGAAGCAAAATTCAAGCCATCATAAAAGTTTTGAATAATCATCCATAGATTCAAACCATGTGTAGGGCAATTACGTATCATCAATTTCATACTCTCCCAACCTTGTGCAACATGCTCATGATCTAGTTGCTTAAAATTCATAATATCATTTCTAAGAGAGATGATCTTAGCAGGAGGGAAATACTTAGAGATAAAAGCATCTTTGCACTTATTTCACGAATCAATACTATTTCGAGGCAAAGAGGAGAACCAAGTTTTAGCACGATCTCTAAGTGAAAACGGAAATAACTTCAATTTAACAATATCGTTATCAGTATCCCTTTTCTTTTGCATATCACACAAATCAACAAAGTTGTTTAGATGGGTAGCGGCATCTTCATTAGGAAGGCCGGAGAAATGATCTTTCATGACAAGATTCAACAAAGCAGCATTGATCTCACAAGATTCAACATCGGTAATAGGAGCAATCGGAGTGCTAATAAAATCATTATTGTTGGTATTGGAGAAGTCACACAATTTGGTATTGTCCTGAGCCATAGTGACAAACAAGCAATCCAACACACATAAGCAAACAAGAAGCAAGCGAACGATAAACACACGGAGGAAGAAGGGCAAATAAAATGGCAAGGGTGAAGTGGAGGAGAGGAAAACGAGAGGCAAATAAATGTAATGCGAAGGATAAGTGTTTGTGATAGGTAGTTGGTATATGACTTTTGCGTAAGCCTCCCCGGCAACGGCGCCAAAAATTCTTCTTGCTAACTCTTGAGCTTGCGTTGTATTCCCTCGAAGAGGAAAGGGAGATGCAGCACAGTAGCGTAAGTATTTTCCTCAGTTTTTGAGAACCAAGGTATCAATCTAGTAGGAGACCACGCGCGAGTCCCTCGCACCTGCACAAACAAATAAGAACTTCGCAGCCAACGCGATAAGGGGTTGTCAATCCCTTTACGGTCACTTACGAAAGTGAGATCTGATAGAGATGATAGTTTATATTTTTGGTATTTTTGGTTTATAAGAACAACAAATAAAAGCGGTAAAAGTAAAGTAGAGGTAGATTGATATGTTGAGAATAGACCCGGGGGCCATATTTTTCTCTAGTGGCTTCTCTCATGATAGCAGAATTCTACGGTGGGTAAACAAATTACTGTCGAGCAATTGATAGAAAAGCGAATACTTATGAGAATATCTAGGCATGATCATTATATGTAGGCATCATGTCCGAAACAAGTAGACCGAAACGATTCTGCATCTACTACTATTACTCCACACATCGACCGCTATCCAGCATGCATCTAGAGTATTAAGTTCATAAGAACAGAGTAACACCTTAAGCAAGATGCCATGATGTAGAGGGATAAACTCAAACAATATGATATAAACCCCATATTTTAATCCTCGATGGCAACAATACAATACGTGCCTTTCTGCCCCTACTGTCACTGAGAAAGGACACCGCAAGATTGAACCCAAAGCCAAGCACTTCTCCCATTGCAAGAACTGTAGATCTAGTAGGCCAAACCAAAGCAATAATTCGAAAAGACTTGCAAGGATATTATAATCATACATAAAAGATTTCAAAAAAGAACCAAATATTTCTCATAGATAATCTTGATCATAAACCCACAATTCATCGGATCTCGACAAACACACCGCAAAAAGAGATTACATTGAATAGATCTCCTCGAAGACCGAGGAGAACTTGGTATTGAGATCCAAAGAGAGAGAAGAAGCCATCTAGATACTAGCTATGGACCCGAAGGTCTGTGGTAAACTACTCACAACTCATGGTGAGGCGATGATGATGATGTAGAAGCACTCCATGGTAGATCCCCTCTCCGGCGGAGCTCCGGAACAGGCCCCAAGATGGGATCTCACGGGAACAGAAGGTTGCGGCGGTGGAACTAGGGTTTTCTCTATTGTTCTGATGGTTTCGGGGTACATAGGTATATATAGGAGGAATGAGGGCACTTGGGGCCAAATGTGGGGCCCACGAGGCAGGGGGCGCGCCCTATAGGGGGGGCTCCCCCCACCCTCGTGGACGCCACGTGTGCCCTACTCCGTGGTTCTCAAGTCTCCCATGCGTATTTTGCTCCAAAAATATCTTTCCCGAAGTTTCATTCCGTTGGACTCTGTTTGATATTCCTTTTCTGTAAAACCCTGAAATAGGCAAAAAACATCAATCTGGACTGGGCCTTTGGGTTAATAGGTTAGTCCCAAAAATAATATAAAAGTGTATAACAAAGCCCATTAAACATCCAAAAAATCATAAATAATAGCATGGAACAATCAAAAATTATAGATACATTGGAGACAGATCATAGCCATGGAAAGGATCAGATTCAACCAAAGTAATTAACTCAGGATCAATAGAGAAATCATAATCCTTATCAGTAACAAAGATAGGTGAAGTAGCAAAAGCAGGGTCATATTTCATTCTAGCATTCAAAGACTTTTCTTTCAGCTTAGCTAATAATTTCTTAAGATCATATATATCGTTGCAAGCAAGAAAGTCTCTAGCAATGTCTTCATCCATAACATAACTCTCAGGAATAACAGACAATTCATATCTAGGTGGAGAATCTTCATCATCACTTTCTGTTGGAAATATGCCCTAGAGGTAATAATAAAATGGTTATTATTATATTTGCTTGTTCATGATAATTTTATATTGTTCATGCTTTAATTGTATTATCCGGAAACCGTAATAGATGTGTGAATACATAGACCACAACATGTCCCTAGTGAGCCTCTAGTTGACTAGCTCGTTGATCAATAGATGGTTACGGTTTCATGACCATGGACATTGGATGTCATTGATAACGGGATCACATCATTAGGAGAATGATGTGATGGACAAGACCCAATCCTAAGCCTAGCACAAGATCGTGTAGTTCGTATGCTAAAGCTTTTCCATTGTCAAGTATCCTTTCCTTAGACCATGAGATTGTGCAACTCCCGGATACCGTAGGAATACTTTGGGTGTGCCAAACGTCACAATGTAACTGGGTGGCTATAAAGGTACACTACGTGTATCTCCGAAAGCATCTGTTGGGTTGGCACGAATCGAGACTGGGATTTGTCACTCCGTATGACGGAGAGGTATCTCTGGGCCCACTCGGTAAGACATCATCGTAATGAGCTCAATGTGACTAAGGGGTTGGTCACGGGATGATGTGTTACGGAATGAGTAAAGAGACTTGCCATAACGAGATTGAGCAAGGTATCGGTATACCAACGATTGAATCTCGGGCAAGTACTATACCGCTAGACAAAGGGAATCGTATATGGGATTGATTGAATCCTTGACATCATGGTTCATCCGATAAGATCATCGTGGAACATGTGGGAGCCAACATGGGTATCCAGATCCCGCTGTTGGTTATTTGCCGGAGAGGTGTCTCGGTCATGTCTGCATGGTTCCCGAACCCGTAGGGTCTACACACTTCAGGTTCGATGATGCTAGGGTTATAAGGAATAGATGTACGTGGTTACCGAATATTGTTCGGAGTCCCGGATGATATCCCGGACGTTACGAGGAGTTCCGGAGGTAAAGATTTATATATGGGAAGTCATCATACGGTCACCGGAATAATTC
>LR738713.1:543211298-543248523 GCA_902687465.1 Secale cereale
ACCGGGACCATCGAAGGGGTTCTTGGGGTCCACCTGCCCCGGAGGGCCCTATGGGCTGTATGTGGAGAGGGACCAGCCCCTTAGTGGGCTGGGCGCCTCCCCCCTAGGGCCCATGCGCCTAGGGTTTGGGGGGGAACCCTAAGGGGGCGGGGCGCCCCCCTTGCCTTGGGGGGCAAGGCACACCCCCTAGCCGCCGCCCCCTCCTCAGATTGGATCTGAGGGGGCCGTCCCCCCTCTCCCTTGCCCCTATATATATGGGGGGAGGGAGGGCAGCCGCACCCAAGTTCTGGCGCAGCCCTTCCCCCCTCCCAATTCCTCCTCCTCTCTCGCGGTGCTTGGCGAAGCCCTGCAGGATTGCCACGCTCCTCCACCACCACCTCGCCGTCGTGCTGCTGCTGGACGAAGTCTTCCCCAACCTCTCCCTCTCCCTCTCCCCTTGCTGGATCAAGGCGCGGGAGACGTCACCGGGCTGCACGTGTGTTGAATGCGGAGGCGTCGTTGTTGCAACGAGTACGACTCCTTCATCCGCGTTCTTGCAACGCTTCCGCATCGCAATCTTCAAAGGTATGAAGATGCACTCCCCTCTCGTTGCTAGTAGACTCCATAGATAGATCTTGGTGATGTGTAGGAATTTTTTTGATTTTCTGCAACGATCCCCAATAGTGGTATCAGAGCTAGGTCTATGCATAGTTACTATGCACGAGTAGAACACAAGATTGTTGTGGGCGTAGATCATGTCAATTTACTTGCCGCTACTAGTCTTATCTTGATTCACGGCATCGTGGGATGAAGCGGCTCGGACCGACCTTACACGTACGCTTACGTGAGACAGGTTCCACCGACTGACATGCACTAGTTGCATAAGGTGGCTAGCGGGTGTCTGTCTCTCCCACTTTAGTCGGATCGAATTCGATGAAAAGGGTCCTTATGAAGGGTAAATATAAATTGGCATATCACGTTGTGGTTTTTGCGTAGGTAAGAAACGTTCTTGCTAGAAACCTATAGCAGCCACGTAAAACTTGCAACAACAATTAGAGGACGTCTAACTTGTTCTTGCAGCATGTGATGTGTGATGTGATATGGCCAAAAGGATGTGATGAATGATATGTATGTGATGTATGAGATTGATCATGTTCTTGTAATAGGAATCACGACTTGCATGTCGATGAGTATGACAACCGGCAGGAGCCATAGGAGTTGTCTTTATTTTATTGTATGACCTGCGTGTCATTGAAAACGCCATGTAATTACTTTACTTCATTGCTAATCGTTAGCCATAGTAGTAGAAGTAATGTTTGGCGAGACAACTTCATGAAGACACAATGATGGAGATCATGGTGTCATGCCGGTGACAATGATGATCATGGAGCCCCGAAGATGAAGATCAAAAGGAGCAAAATGATATTGGCCATATCATGTCACTATTTGATTGCGTGTGATGTTTATCATGTTTTACATCTTATTTGCTTAGAACGACGGTAGTAAATAAGATGATCTCTCACTAAAATTTCAAGAATTGTGTTCCCCCTAACTGTGCACCGTTGCTAAGGTTCATTGTTCCGAAGCACCACGTGATGATCGGGTGTGATAGGCTCTAACGTTCGCATACAATGGGTGTAAGCCAGATTTACACACGCAATACACTTAGGGTTCACTTGACGATCCTAGCATGTACAGACATGGCCTCAGAACATGGAAGACCGAAAGGTCGAACATGAGTCGTATAGAAGATACGATCAACATAAAGATGTTCACCGTTGATGACTAATCCGTCTCACGTGATGATCGGACACGGCCTAGTCGATTCGGATCATGTATCATTTAGATGACTAGAGAGATGTCTATCTGAGTGGGAGTTCATTAAATTTGTTTAGATGAACTTAATTGTGATGAACATAGTCTAAAATCTTTACAATATGTCTTGTAGATCCAATGGCCCACACTAATGTTGCCCTCAACTTGAACGCGTTCCTAGAGAAAACCAAGCTGAAAGACGATGGTAGCAACTATACGGATTGGGTCCGTAACTTGAGGATCATCCTCATAGCTGCCAAGAAAGCATATGTCCTTGAAGCACCGCTAGGTGATGCACCCGTTTTCCCAGCAACTCAAGACATTATGATTGCCTGGCAGTCGCGTAGTGATGATTACTCCCTGGTTCAGTGCGGCATGCTTTACAGCTTAGAATCGGGGCTCCAAAAGCGTTTTGAGCAGCATGGAGCACATGAGATGTTCCAAGAGCTAAAAATGGTTTTCCAAGCTCATGCCCGAGTCGAGAGATATGAAGTCTCCGACAAGTTCTACAGTTGTAAGATGGAGGAGAATAGTTCTGTCAGCGAGCATATACTCAAAATTTCTGGGTTGCACAACCGCTTGTCTCGGTTGGGAAATAATCTCCCAGATGACGCGGTCATTGATAGAATCCTCCAGTCGCTTCCACCTAGCTACAAGAGCTTCGTGACGAACTTCAATCTGCAGGGGATGGAGAAGTCCATTCCCGAGGTATATTCAATGTTGAAATCAGCGGAGGTGGAGATCAAGAAAGAACATCAAGTGTTGATGGTGAATAAAACCACTAAGTTCAAGAAAGGCAAGGGTAAGAAGAACTTTAAGAAGGACGGCAAAGGAGTTGCCGTGCCCGGTAAGCCAGTTTCCGGGAAGAAGCCAAAGTATGGACCCCAAGCCTGAGACTGAGTGCTTTTATTGCAAGGGAATGGGTCACTGGAAGCGGAACTGCCCCAAATACTTAGCAGATAAGAAGGCCGGAAATTTCAAAGGTATATGTGATATACATGTTATTGATGTGTACCTTACCAGCGCTCATAGTAGCTCCTTGGTATTTGATATTGGTGCAGTTGCTCACATTTGTAACTCAAAGCAGGAGCTGCGGAATAAGGGGAGACTGGCGAAGGACGAGGTGACGATGAGCATCGAGAATGGTTCCAAGGTCGATGTGATCGCCATCGGCACGCTACCTCTGCATCTACCTTCGGGATTAGTGTTAAACCTCAATAATTGTTATTTAGTACCAGCTTTGAGCATGAACATTGTATCTGGATCTCGTTTAATGCGAGATGGCTACTCATTTAAATCTGAGAATAATGGTTGTTCTATTTATATGAGAGAAATGTTTTATGGTCATGCCCCGTTGGTCAATGGTTTATTCTTAATGAATCTCGAACGTGATGTTACACATATTCATAGTGTGGATGCCAAAAGATGTAAGGTTGATAATCATAGTCCCACATACTTGTGGCACTGCCGCCTTGGTCATATTGGTGTCAAACGTATGAAGAAGCTCCATGCAGATGGACTTTTGGAGTCTCTTGATTATGAACCATTTGACACGTGCGAACCATGCCTCTTAGGCAAGATGACCAAGACTCCGTCCTCCGAAACAATGGAGCGAGCAACCAACTTGTTGGAAATCATACATACCGATGTGTGCGGTCCAATGAGTGTTGAAGCTCGCGGTGGCTATGGTTATGTTCTCACCCTCACTAATAACTTAAGTAGATATGGGTATGTCTACTTGATGAAACACAAGTCTGAGACCTTTGAAAAGTTCAAGGAATTTCAGAATGAGGTTGAGAATCAACGTGACAGAAAAATAAAGTTCTTACGATCGGATCGTGGAGGAGAATATTTAAGTCACGAATTTGGCACGCACCTAAGGAACTATGGAATTGTTTCACAATTGACGCCACCCAGAACACCTCAGCGTAATGGTGTGCCCGAACGTCGTAATCGTACTCTGTTGGACATGGTGCGATCTATGATGTCTCTTACTGACTTACCGTTATCATTCTGGGGTTATGCTTTAGAGACTACCGCATTCACTTTAAATAGGGCACCGTCTAAATCCGTTGAGATGACACCGTATGAACTATGGTTTGGTAAGAAACCTAAGTTGTCGTTTCTAAAAGTTTTGGGATGCGATGCTTATGTTAAGAAACTTCAACCTGAAAAGCTCGAAACCAGATCGAAAAAATGCGTCTTCATAGGATACCCTAAGGAAACTATTGGGTATACCTTCTACCTCAGATCCGAAGGCAAGGTCTTTGTTGCCAAGAATGTATCCTTTCTAGAGAAAGAGTTTCTCTCGAAAGAAGTGAGTGGGAGGAAAGTGGAACTTGATGAGGTGATAGTCACCCTTCCGAACCAGAAAGTAGCGCAGCGCGGGAAGATGTTCCTGTGGTGCGTGCACCGACTAGGGAGGAAGTTAATGAAAATGATCATGAAGCTTCAGATCAAGTTACCGCTGAACTTCATAGGTCCACAAGGACACGTTCCACACCAGAGTGGTACGGCAACCCTGTCATGGAAATCATGTTGTTAGACAACGGTGAACCTTCGAACTATGAAGAAGCAATGGCGGGCCCGGATTCCAACAAATGGCTTGAAGCCATGAAATCCGACTAGAATCCATGTATGACAACAAAGTATGGACTTTGGTTGACTTGCCCGATGATCGGCAAGTGATACGTCCAAAACGTATCTATAATTTCTGCTTCCTCCATGCCTCTTTTGTGTGATATTGCTATGATATTTATGCACTTCCATACACTTTTGATCATATTTGGACTAACCTATTAACTCAGTGCACCCCAGTGCCAGTTTCTGTTTTCTGCTGTTTTTGTATTTCAGGTTTTCCCATTACGTAAACTGCCAGAAAAATTCCGGGAAAAATATATAAAAAATCAGCGTTCTGGAAGCTTCCATGCGGCCAAAGTAGGGCCGGAGGGGGGCCACCAGGGCTCCAGGCGCCCTCGGGGCGCGACCCCCCTCCTGGCCGCGCCGGGGGGGCGCCTGGGCCCCCCAGGCCTCCGCTGATGCCCCCCTTTGGCATATATTTACACCGCGTCCCGAAACCCTCGAGGACGGAACCCTTTTTCGTGATCTCATCTCTGTTCCGCCGCCGCCGCGCTTCCAAGATCGGGAGCACTAGGAGAACTCTTCCCGGCACCCTGCCGGAGGGGAGGATCACCACCGGGAGCCTCTCCACCACCATGGACGCCTCCCGGATGAGTTGTGAGTAGTCTCCCTTGGACCATGGGTCCATGACCAGTAGCTATGTGATATTCTCCTCCCCTCTTTGTTCTTCACCGATTAGACCTCGTGAGCTGCCCTACATGATCGAGGCACATATGTAATCCTTATGTTGTTGCTATGATGAGTTTGCTGGGATCCGATGGATTATGAGATTATGTTCAGATTGTGTTTGAGTAATATATTTGATTCACCTCTTTTATATTTATGTTCTTGAGTAATTCTTGCATGTTCTCCGTTGCTGTTTATTGCTTTGGCCAAGTAGTAGGTGGTAACTCCAAGAGGGAACGTTATGCTTGATTGTGGGTTCATGCCCCTCGATGACTAGCTTGAGTGACAGAAACATGAGTCTAGGGGATGTGCTGTTGCCACAAGGGGGAAAACAACGGTGCTTGTACTCGCGGGTGCAAGGATTGTTTACTTTACGCAAAGTTCTTTTAATGCAGTTGTCTGTTGCTTTGAGTTTACACTATGGGTGGGACTCGCAACTTAATACCAGCAAGATGTTCTGGATAGATATCTCAAGGTGGATGATTAGTAGTAGATGCAGATGGATTTCGGTCTACTTACCTTGGCGTACCGCCCATGATTTTGAGCCTCTACCTTTCTTGCAGCATAGTTAGCATTGGTTTGCGCACATAATCCTGTCAATTGCCCAGCTGTAATTTGTTTACCTCGCTTAGCTATTTTATCGTCTTTTGGGAGAGAGACATCACTAGTGAACATCATGGGACCCCGGTCCATATTACCATCACTGATCACATCCGCTATTTACTTTCAGTTCTTACTTACTAGTTGCAGTTATACCTATCACTATTATCTCTTGCGTTTGATCCTTTGTAAACGACAAGGCCGGAGGGATTGACAACCTCTCTGTACTCGTTGGGAGAAAAGTTATTTGTATCTGTGTGCAGGTCCGGTCGATCGCTAGTTGCGCCGCTAGTAGTTAAAACCTTCTTGTTGAACCTTGGAGTCTCAGGGGAATTCGATAATTAGGAATCTTTGCCAAGGGAAAACAACCGCTACACTGCATCTCAAACCTTCCACTTGGGGTAACCAACAAGGGGCGAGAAGCCATCAAGCAAAGTTTTCTGGCGCCGTTATCGGGGACTCCACTCTTCAAGATAGGGGAGTTGCACGCTATCTTTTAACTTTGCTTTTTAGTCTTGTTAGTTTACCTTTCAGTTTTTCCTTTAGTGTCTTCTATCAAAAATTTTATAAAAAAAATTATTTGCTTTTCTGTTAGTAATCCTTTCTGTTTAGTTAAGCATGTTAGGGTTTGGTGCTTTGAGGGAATCAGAGGTTCTAGATTTCCATCAAAGGAATGGAGAAAATATGAAGAAGGCATGGGACAGAATTTCTGATGCACATAGGAGAATTATGCCTTGGATACCTATAAAAATTGTGCTTAGAAATTTTTACCATGGTCTTTTTAAATGGTGTAAACACTGTCTTGATATTATAGCTGAAGGAGATTTCCTAGAGTGTGATGAAGCTAGAGCTCTTGAAATTATACATGGTCTATCTAGTTACTTTGTTTATGATCATAATTTTGATACTGTCATAGATAGACTTGCTACTATTGAGAAAAGAATGGATGCTCTAGACTTGATGAAGGTAGAGAAACCCAAACCCAATAAGAGAGATATTTTGGAAATAGACAATGATTGGGAGCCTTTTGTTAGGATTAGCATCTCTAATCAAGACTTCCTTGCTTATTGTGATATTGGATCTATGGTTTCTACTATGCCAAAAATTGTTCATGATTCTTTAAAATTTAACATGGATAGATTATCATCTTATCATGAACACACTAATGGAGATATTTCTGAGATCCCGGGAAGAATAAAAGACGTGCCAGTCACATTCCTTAAAGGGATTGCAATGGTTGATTTCTTCATCATGAAGCCAAACCAAGGAAATATAGTGCTTGGAAGGGACTTCCTCCGAGCAGTTAAAGGCTTCATCGATATAGGAAAGGGACAAATCCGCTTACGCGGGAAGGCAAAAGGTGTGTACCCCTTTCCTAGAAGGAACAAGAGTGAACTTGTTGAGGAACCATTTGAAGCAATTTATAACTCCGATTATTATGATGATTATTGATTCCTCTTTGCATTATGCCTAGCTTAAAGGCATAAAAGAAAGCGCTTTTGGGAGGCAGCCCACAATGAATAAAATTTTATTTTACTTTTGTTGTGTCTTGATGTTGTTACTACAGTAGCATCATCATTGTATCTTTACTTTTCAGCTTTGTGCCAAGTGTAGCCTCTGATTGCAAGAAAGTTCAAAAGTTGTGACGTGCTGTCCAGGAAACAGATTCTGTCCTTGGACAGAAAAATTCGTATAAAATCACCAGATCATCTTTTTGGTCTGAATTTTTTCGACAGCGTGTTCTATACAATTGGCTTTCGGGCGTCTGTTCTGAGTTTTTTTATTTGAGTTGCAGAAGTGCCCCGAAAAAATTATTTACTACCTGCTGGTCTGTTTTTCACAGATTCTGTCCTGTTTTGCCTTTTCTTCATTTTGCAAACCTTGAGCTTGCTTTTTCTTTGCAAAAACCTTTTGGCAATCTTGAGAAACAGTAGACCTTCAAGAATATCTTTATTTCCAGCAAGGAAAAATTATTTTATTAAGGGTACTAACCTCGCTAATCAGATTATGATGAGTTATGTATGAAGGGAGTTTTCAAGTGTGCGAGGGAAGATGATAAAAAGATTCAGGAGTGTCAAACGCTCAAGCTTGGGGATGCCCCCATGCACCCCCATGAAATATTGAATAAGACTCAAGCGTCTAAGCTTGGGGATGCCCCCGTGCATCCCCTTCTCCATGAACATTATCAGTTCGTCTTTTGTTCCACTATATTTTTATCACTTCATGTGTTATGTGCTATGCTTGGAGCGTCTTGCTTTTAGTTTTCCTTTTTAGTTTTCTTTAGCTTTGCTTGCTGTTCATAACGAGTTGGAACTCAGCTTTCTTTGTGTGGGAGAGAAACGCGCTCCACTTCAACCTAGAACACAACATAGAATTTTCATGTCTATCTTTGCTGTGTGTGTTCTTTGTCTTTCAATAGCTACTGTCATGCTTAGCTCTTAGCTTTCACGCTTTTCTTTTTTAAAGAGCTTTTGTTTAGTTGGTCGCTGGAACTCTCTTTAGTTATAATGCTTATCTTGTTAAGAGAGTTGGCTTCTGTTGCACTGGTTGATATGTCTATGATAAAAATGCTATGTGCATAATGGTGCTTAGTAGTTCATGTTTTCTTATGGTTAGTCTCAAATAGCTGGGGGGTTCTCAATGTGTTATTGGAGTACCAACATGATTTGTTTGCCTATGATGTGGTATGGTTTAGTGATATCTTCCTTCAAGAACTTATTTTGATTGACTTGGCGTATGCTCACGCATATTTAAGACTGTAAAGAAAGTCTATCAAGCCTTGATGATCTTTAATTTCTGAGTAGCGATATAACTTCCATGCCTGATTCAATGTTGCTTTGTCGCTCTGCATGATTATGACCGTCATTGCTCTCTTAGTTGGTCGCTCCCAGTCTTTTGCTAACATTCGCCTGTACTAAGCGGACTGACTGCTTGTGCATCCAAAATCCTTTAAACCAGTTATGCCATATGAGTCCACCATACCTTCCTATACATGGTATTTACCTGCCATTCCTAACGAAGACTTTCATGTACCATCTCGAAATTATTCAAAAAATCATTTCTCTTTTGTGCCTCTGTTTTAGCTCATGAGGAAGTAGTAGTTAATTCATGATCTTTTTAAGTTGGACAAGCTTCACCCCGAGATTGCATGTCTAATGTGCAAACCCATAATACGAGAAGGAACTGGCATAGAGTGCGCCCGGCTCATTAAAAAATTATACAACAAACAAACCCTCCTTCACGCTTTGTTCATGAGAAATCAGAAAACTTTGGCAGTGATAAACAAATGAGATTAAGAGGATGTGATCGTCCTCATTCGGGAGCCGTTCCTCGAAACTTGTCCAGCTCAAGAAGTAATTGAGTTATCTGCTAGCATTCGTTGATGAAATATGCATATTCTAAAAAAATAATTATTACCTCTGTTTTTTAAAACCAAGAGCTCTGGTACATGTTTAGTTTTTGTTTCTGACCACGGGTTTTCAACCTTGCCAACAAAAGCCACGGTTCGAGAGTCTCCACCTTCTTTAAAGCACCAACTATTAAGAGCATGATTGTCATTCTGAGTGTAATGTGCATTGTCCCAAAGTACCATTGTCTTTTGCATGATTATGGTATCGTTTATTCTGAAATCATTGTATCTAGTCGTCACTAAAACCTTGGAGGTGCCCCTGCATTTATGTTTTGCATCACTAAAGGGGGCAAGTGAGATACCACTTTATCATATTTGCACACCATGCTCACTACAAATCTATTGAGTGTTTCAGAATCATATTGTAAAACTTTCAGTTCTTTGTGATTCTCTCATGAGGCAACTTAATTACTACAGATTCATTGTCTCGGTAAGCACTTGTCATGTGACTGTGAAAAGTTCTTATATGGTTAATAGCATGTCACCACAGAAATTATGCTTGTTATCATTTACCTACTCGAGGACGAGCAGGAATTAAGCTTGGGGATGTTGATACGTCCAAAACGTATCTATAATTTCTGCTTGCTCCATGCCTCTTTTGTGTGATATTGCTATGATATTTATGCACTTCCATACACTTTTGATCATATTTGGACTAACCTATTAACTCAGTGCACCCCAGTGCCAGTTTCTGTTTTCTGCTGTTTTTGTATTTCAGGTTTTCCCATTACGTAAACTGCCAGAAAAATTCCGGGAAAAATATATAAAAAATCAGCGTTCCGGAAGCTTCCATGCGGCCAAAGTAGGGCCGGAGGGGGGCCACCAGGGCTCCAGGCGCCCTGGGGGCGCGGGCCCCCTCCTGGCCGCGCCGGGGGGGGGCGCCTGGGCCCCCCAGGCCTCCGCTGATGCCCCCCTTTGGCATATATTTACACCGCGTCCCGAAACCCTCGAGGACGGAACCCTTTTTCGCGATCTCATCTCTGTTCCGCCGCCGCCGCGCTTCCAAGATCGGGAGCACTAGGAGAACTCTTCCCGGCACCCTGCCGGAGGGGAGGATCACCACCGAGAGCCTCTCCACCACCATGGACGCCTCCCGGATGAGTTGTGAGTAGTCTCCCTTGGACCATGGGTCCATGACCAGTAGCTATGTGATGTTCTCCTCCCCTCTTTGTTCTTCACCGATTAGACCTCGTGAGCTGCCCTACATGATCAAGGCACATATGTAATCCTTATGTTGTTGCTATGATGAGTTTGCTGGGATCCGATGGATTATGAGATTATGTTCAGATTGTGTTTGAGTAATATATTTGATTCACCTCTTTTATATTTATGTTCTTGAGTAATTCTTGCATGTTCTCCGTTGTTGTTTATTGCTTTGGCCAAGTAGTAGGTAGTAACTCCAAGAGGGAACGTTATGCTTGATTGTGGGTTCATGCCCCTCGATGACTAGCTTGAGTGACAGAAACATGAGTCTAGGGGATGTGCTATTGCCACAAGGGGGAAAACAACGGTGCTTGTACTCGCGGGTGCAAGGATTGTTTACTTTACGCAAAGTTCTTTTAATGCAGTTGTCTGTTGCTTTGAGTTTACACTATGGGTGGGACTCGCAACTTAATACCAGCGAGATGTTCTGGATAGATATCTCAAGGTGGATGATTAGTAGTAGATGCAGATGGATTTCGGTCTACTTACCTTGGCGTACCACCCATGCTTTTGAGCCTCTACCTTTCTTGCAGCATAGTTAGCATTGGTTTGCGCACATAATCCTGTCAATTGCCCAGCTGTAATTTGTTTACCTCGCTTAGC
This sequence comes from Secale cereale, assembly GCA_902687465.1. Taxonomy (NCBI): domain Eukaryota; kingdom Viridiplantae; phylum Streptophyta; class Magnoliopsida; order Poales; family Poaceae; genus Secale; species Secale cereale. The sequence continues at coordinate 543,222,214 of LR738713.1, forward strand.
TGTTTTATCGTCTTTTGGGAGAGAGACATCACTAGTGAACATCATGGGACCCCGGTCCATATTACCATCACTGATCACATCCGCTATTTACTTTTAGTTCTTACTTACTAGTTGCAGTTCTACCTATCACTATTATCTCTTGCGTTTGATCCTTTGTAAATGACAAGGCCGGAGGGATTGACAACCTCTCTATACTCGTTGGGAGCAAAGTTATTTGTATCTGTGTGCAGGTCCGGTCGATCGCTAGTTGCGCCGCTAGCAGTTGACACCTTCTTGTTGAACCTTGGAGTCTCAGGGGAATTCGATCCTTGGTATCTTTGCCAAGGGAAAACTACCGCTACACTGCATCTCAAACCTTCCACTTGGGGTAACCAACGAGGGGCGAGAAGCCATCAGCAAGCCATAGAAAATAAATGGATCTTTAAGAAGAAGACTGACGTGGATGGTAATGTGACCATCTATAAGGCTCGGCTTGTCGCTAAAGGTTATCGACAAGTTCAAGGAATTGACTATGACGAGACTTTCTCTCCCATAGCGATGCTGAAGTCCGTCCGAATCATGTTTAGAAATTTCCGCATTCTATGATTATGAGATATGGCAAATGGACGTCAAAACGGCATTCCTTAATGGCTTCCTCAAGGAAGAACTGTATATGATGTAGCCGGAAGGTTTTGTCGATCCTAAGAATGCTAACAATGTATGCAAGCTCCAGCACTCCATATATGGGCTGGTGCAAGCATCTCGGAGTTGGAACATTCACTTTGATGAGGTGATCAAAGCGTTTGGGTTTATACAGACTTGGGGAGAAGCCTGTATTTAGAAGAAAGTGAGTGGGAGCTCTGTGGCATTTCTCATATTATATGTGGATGACATATTGCTGATGGGAAATGATGTAGAACTCTTGGAAAGCATAAAGGCCTACTTGAATAAGTGTTTTTCAATGAAGGACCTTGGAGAAGATGCTTACATATTAGGCATCAAGATCTATAGTGATAGATCGATACGCCTCATTGGTCTTTCACAAAGCACATACATTGACAAGATATTGAAGAAGTTCAATACGGATCAGTCCAAGAAAGGGTTCTTGCCTGTATTGCAAGGTATGAGATTGAGCACGGTTGAATGCCCGACCTTGGCAGAAGATAGAGAAAAGATGAGTGTCATCCCCTATGCCTCAGTTATAGGTTCTATTATGTATGCCATGCTATGTACCAGACCTGATGTGAACCTTGCCATAAGTTTGGTGGGGAGGTACCAAAGTGATCCCGGTATGGAACACTGGACAGCGGTCAAGAACATCCTGAAGTACCTGAAAAGGACTAAGGATATGTTTCTCGTTTATGGAGGTGACGAAGAGCTTGTCGTAAAGAGTTACGTCGATGCTAGCTTTGACACAGATCTGGATGACTCCAAGTCACAAACCAGATACGTGTATATTTTGAATGGCGGGGCAGTCAGCTGGTGCAGTTGCAAGCAAAGCGTCGTGGCAGCATCTACATGTGATGCGGAGTACATAGCTGCTTCCGAGCAGCGCAGGAAGGAGTCTGGATGAAGGAGTTCATCACCGACCTGGGAGTTATTCCAAGCGCGCCGGGCCCGATGACTCTCTTGTGTGACAACACTGGAGCTATTGCCATTGCCAAGGAGCCCAGGTTTCACAAGAAGACCAAGCACATCAAGCCCCATTTCAACTCCATGCGGAATTATATTCAAGATGGGGACATAGATATTTGTAAAGTGCATACAGATCTGAATGTCGCAGATCCGTTGATTAAACCTCTTCCACGAGCAAAAAATGATCAACACCAGAACTCTATGGGTGTTCGATTCATCACAATGTAACTAGATTATTGACTCTAGTGCAAGTGGGAGACTGTTGGAAATATGCCCTAGAGGCAATAATAAAATGGTTATTATTATATTTCCTTGTTCATGATAATTGTCTATTGTTCATGCTTTAATTGTATTATCCGGAAACAGTAATACATGTGTGAATACATAGACCACAACATGTCCCTAGTGAGCCTCTAGTTGGCTAGCTCGTTGACCAATAGATGGTTACGGTTTCATGACCATGGACATTAGATGTCATTGATAACGGGATCACATCATTAGGAGAATGATGTGATGGACAAGACCCAATCCTAAGCCTAGCACAAGATCGTGTAGTTCGTATGCTAAAGCGTTTCCAATGGCAAGTATCCTTTCCTTAGACCATGAGATTGTGCAACTCCCGGATACCGTAGGAGTACTTTGGGTGTGCCAAACGTCACAATGTAACTGGGTGGCTATAAAGGTACACTACGGGTATCTCCGAAAGCATCTGTTGGGTTGGCATGAATCGAGACTGGGATTTGTCACTCCGTATGACGGAGAGGTATCTCTGGGCCCACTCGGTAAGACATCATCGTAATGAGCTCAATGTGACCAAGGAGTTGGTCACGGGATGATGTGTTACGGAACGAGTAAAGAGACTTGCCATAACGAGATTGAACAAGGTATCGGTATACCGACGATCGAATCTCGGGCAAGTACTATACCGCTAGACAAAGGGAATCGTATACGGGATTGATTGAATCCTTGACATCGTGGTTCATCCGATAAGATCATCGTGGAACAAGTGGGAGCCAACATGGGTATCCAGATCCCGATGTTGGTTATTTGCCGGAGAGGTGTCTCAGTCATGTATGCATGGTTCCCGAACCCGTAGGGTCTACACACTTAAGGTTCGATGACGCTAGGGTTATAGGGAATAGATGTACGTAGTTACCGAATGTTGTTCGGAGTCTCGGATGAGATCCCGGACGTCATGAGGAGTTCCGGAATGGTCCGGAGGTAAAGATTTATACTCCCTCCGTTCCTTAATATAAGGTGTATTATTTTTTCAAAAAGTCAAACTTCTCTAAGTTTGACCAAGTTTATAGGCAAAAATATCAATATCTAGAATACCAAATCAGTATCACTAGATTCATCATGAAATATATTTTTACATTTTATATAATTAGTATTATAAATATTTATATATTTTCCTGCAAAGTTGGTCAAACATAGACAACAGTTGACTTTTTGAAAAACTAATACACCTTACATTTAGGAATGGAGGGAGTATATGGGAAGTCATCATACGGTCACCGGAATAATTCGGGGGGGGGGCGGGGTGCCGGTATTGTACCGGGGCCACCGAAGGGGTTCCGGGGGTCCACCGGGAGGGTCCACCTGCCCCGGAGGGCCCTATGGGTTGTATGTGGAGAGGGACTAGCCCCTTAGTGGGCCGGGCGCCTCCCCCCCTAGGGCCCATGCGCCTAGGGTTTGGGGGGAACCCTAAAGGGGGGCGCCCCCCTTGCCTTGGGGGGCAAGGCACCCCCCTGGCCACCGCCCCCTCCTCAGATTGGATCTGAGGGGGTCGGCCCCCTCTCCCTTGCCCCTATATATATGTGGGGGAAGGGAGGGCAGCCGCACCCAAGTTCTGGCGCAGCCCTCCCCCTCTCCCAAGTCCTCCTCCTCTCCCGCGGTGCTTGGCGAAGCCCTGCAGGATTGCCACGCTCCTCCACCACCACCACGCCGTCGCGCTGCTGCTGGACGGAGTCTTCCCCAACCTCTCCCACTCCCCTTGCTGGATCAAGGCGCGGGAGACGTCACCGGGCTGCACATGTGTTGAACGCGGAGGCGCCGTTGTTCGGCGCTTAGATCGGAATCAACCGTGATCTGAATCGCTACGAGTACTACTCCTTCATCCGCGTTCTTGCAACGGTTCCGCATCGCAATCTTCAAAGGTATGAAGATGCACTCCCCTCTCGTTGCTAGTAGACTCCATAGATAGATCTTGGTGATGTGTAGGAAAAAATTTGATTTTCTGCAACGATCCCGAACACTTTCTTCAATATTATCAGTTTCAATGTTTGCATTCTCCCTAACCTTAGCAATTTGTTCATCAAGAAATTCACCTAGTGGCACAATATTATCAAGCATAGAGGTGGTTTCATCATACATAGCGGAAGTGGCATCATCAAGAACATGCGACATATCAGATTCAATAGCAGGAGTAGGTGTCGCAAGTTTACTCATACCAGAAGGTGAATCAAGTGCAGAGCTAGATGGAAGTTCCTTACCTCGCTTCGTAGTTGAGGGAAAGATCTTGGTTTTGGAGTCTTTCAAGTTCTTCATAGTGATCAACAGATATAAAGCCCAAGTGACTTAAAGAATATAGCTATGCTCCCCGGCAACGGCGCCAGAAAATAGTCTTGATAACCCACAAGTGTAGGGGATCGCAACAGTTTTCGAGGGTAAAGTATTCAACCCAAATTTAATGATTCGACACAAGGGGAGCCAAAGAATACTCTCAAGTATTAGCAGCTGAGTTGTCAATTCAACAACACATGAAACTTAGTATCCGCAGCAAGGTAGTTTAGTAGCAAGGTAATATGGAAGTAACGGTAACAGTAGCAAAAGTAGTGATAGTGTCTTGTAGTGATTGCAACAGTAGCAACGGAAAACTAAATAAGCAACAAGCAATATGTGAAAAGCTCGTAGGCATTGGATCGGTGATGGAGAATTATGTCGGATGCGATTCCTCATGTAATAGTTATAACCTAGGGTGACACGGAACTAGCTTCAGTTCATCAATGTAATGTAGGCATGTATTCCGAATATAGTCATACATGCTTATGGAAAAGAACTTGTATGACATCTTTTGTCCTACCCTCCCATGGCAGCGGGGTCCTAGTGGAAACTAAGGGATATTAAGACCTCCTTTTAATAGAGTACCGGACCAAAGCATTAACACATAGTGAATACATGAACTCCTCAAACTACAGTCATCACCGGGAGTGGTCCCGACTATTGTCACTTCGGGGTTGTCGGATCATAACACATAGTAGGTGACTATTGACTTGCAAGATAGGATCAAGAACACACATATATTCATGAAAACATAATAGGTTCAGATCTTATATCATGGCACTCGGGCCCTAGTGACAAGCATTAAGCATGGCAAAGTCATAGCAACATCAATCTTAGAACATAGTGGATACTAGGGATCAAACCCTAACAAAACTAACTCGATTACATGGTAAATCTTATCCAACCCATCACCGTCCAGCAAGCCTACAATGGGATTACTCACGCACGGCGGCGAGTGATGTCTACTACGCAACCTTCTTCTTGTAGACGTTGTTGGGCCTCCAAGTGCAGAGGTTTGTAGGACACTAGCAAATTTCCCTCAAGTGGATGACCTAAGGTTTATCAATCTGTAGGAGGCGTAGGATGAAGATGGTTTCTCTCAAACAACCCTGCAACCAAATAACAAAGAGTCTCTTGTGTCCCCAACACACCCAATACAATGGTAAATTGTATAGGTGCATGTAGCGACCAGACCTCAAACAGTCTGATCTCTGTGCATCAGTGTCATCCCTGGATCAGTAATGCTGACACGCACAGTACTCGAAGGATTTATAACAGAGTAGCAATCACGCACTTATTACATCGATAGTCCAACGATGAAATTATTACAATAAATATGGCTAAAGGCCATCTAATACGATAACAGCGGAAGGCTTGGAAGATAAGTGAGTCCATCAACTCCAGCGGCATCACTGAGTATAGAACCATGACTTAAACAGGGGCATCTTACTCGTCGTCTGAAAAGTATGCTACATGAAATGTTGCAGCCCGAAAACGGGTCATCACATGGAATATGCTGGCAAGGTAACACAAGAGATGCAATGAAAGTAAAGTTATACTATATGCAATATGGCTGGTGGAAAAGCTCTATGGTTAAGTTTTTGCGTAAAGCAATTTTTTCCCTACTACAAAGGAATACAATTTAATTAACTATCATGGTAGTTGAAACATCATTGAGAAGATAGACATCCTCTCAACCCCAATTAAAGTTCATCATTAAACCCAACAAAATTTATTAAAGTAACATGATGAGATTCACATGATAATCCAAGTACTAGATACTCAAAACGTCCATAACCGGGGACACGGCTAATCATGATCAGTTTGTACACTCTGCAGAGGTTTGTGCACTTTTCCCCACAAGACTCGATCGCCTCCGTTGGTTTCTCGCACTGCATGATGTTTGACAAACGGATGACCGAGACACAGTCTTTCCGAAGAGGTCCCCTTAACCAGATAGATAGGCCGGTACACCTACAAAACCCAACTACATCTGCTAGCCCATCATGGAAAGGTTTCCCACAACTTACTCAACTATGCCAGAGCCAATATTGGCATGTGGCTGCACACGGAAGTTTCTAGTATGAAAAATCTCATGATCCCTTTGAGCCTGGGTGGCGGTCCAAAAGAAAAACAGGCAACCACTGGAATACCCAGATGCCTCAATCCACCCAGATGTGTATTAATGTTGCCACCTTAAGTTGAACCATTAATTAACAAACTCACATCTGTCATGGATTTTACTCACCCAATCCACGTCTACAAGCATAGCATGTCCTAACAGCAAACGTAGAAGTAACTCCCAAGGGTTTGAATGTAATGCAGGTAATAGGTACTACATCAACTACTTCCCAATCCCACAAATTAATTAATCCTACTCATGCAATGTGTGAGGGTTTGAGTAATGCAATGAAAACTGGGTAATTGGAAAGTATGATCAAAGTGTTACTTGCCTTGCTGATGATCCGCAAAACCTAGAGACTCAAACTAGCAAGCGGCGCACTCCAGGTACTCTATCGCAATCAAACAAGCATACAATAAGTACTTAACTAAAGCATGGGTAAAACTCAAATAAGAGATCTAACCAGAAAGTTCAACTTAAGAACTCCGGTTTGCAAAAAGAATCAACTCGAAAGAAGCAACGAAACTCAAACTGCAAAAGAAACGAGCTTCGGTTTACTAGTTGGCCTAAAGTGAAATTTTACAGTAGCCAAAACTTTGTTCAAGTTGGTTAAACATAAAGAGGGCATCGAGACGAAGATCTGGGATTTTGAATCACCTGATTCCGACTCTCGAGCAAAAAGAAAAACGAAAACAAGATCAGGGCAGAAATCTCGATCGGAATAACCGCGGATAAATACCCCGAAAAAGAAAAACGATGAACAGGCTAACGAATGAACGTTCACTGTATGCGGTTAACTAACGAAAACCGTTCGTTAAAACGAACTTACGGACGAACGTCCGCTAATTAATTAAACCGGAAAAAAACCGAACCGATCTATTTTAAAAAAAACAGATCTACGATTTTTAAAAGAAAAACCGAGCGGTTTCTAGAAAAAAAATGGCATCTACCTCGCGAACTCCGGCGAGACGGTAGCGGCGGGGCGGCGGTCCGGCGACGGGGCGGCGGGGCGGCGGGTGTGCGGCGGCGGCGGTCGCGGTGGGGTGGCGGGCGGTGCGGCCGCGACGGCGGCTGTCGCGGCGGCGGGGCGGCGGGGCAGCAGCGGCGGCGGCGCGGCGCGGAGGACGAGGCAGCGCGGGGCTAGGGCGGCTAGGGTTTGGGCGGGCTCGCTGGGGGCGACGGGCCAGTTTCGGGCGCTTATAAAGCCCAGGAGACCTGGGCTAGTAAGACTCCTAGTCGGTTTCCTTTTTTTTTTAAATAGAGTCCCGGCGCAGAAAATCTAACGAAAGAAATACCAAACGGACTCCAGAATTTCCGAAATAAATTTTCACCATCCTCTAATAATATTTAGGACAAAGTGAACATTTTTCCCGGACCTAAATGCACTTTTGAAAAACACGTATTTTTCCTATGCAAATAAATCCGCAAATAAATCCCGAAAAATACCAAAAGTGATTTTAATAGTTTTCCTCCAATATTTCTGTTATTTTGGAGAAGTCATATTATCTCCGCTCATATTTTGTATTTAGAAATATTTTTACGAGAGAAAAATAATTAGAATCACACTGTCCTCGTAACGGTATTCGAGCGAACTCAAATACGTAAACGGTAAAATTCCCAACTCTCTCCGTAGGTCCTTGAGTTGCTTAGAATTTCGAGGAACTCCATGAACAAAAATGCAAAAACATGAAAATGCGATATGATCTATGTATAACATTCCAAATTGAAAATTTGGGATGTTACAAACCTACCCCCCTTAGAATGAATCTCGCCCTCGAGATTTGACTTGGCTAGAGAATAGGTGTGGGTAGGCCTGGGCGTTCGGTCTAACCGAACCGATCAGTTCGGTTTTCCGGTCTTTAAATAATTTTGGTTTTCTGTTATTGATGACCAATCGGTCCTCCTCACAAACAGGAACCGGGACTTCGGTCCTCAAGGAATTTCGGTTCGGCTTCGGTTTTTGACTGAAGGACTGAGCAGAGTCGATTGAAGCCAAAGAAATTGCCAGCCACGAGCACATCGCGCAAGGGATGGATGAAAAATATCGTTAGAAAATGGGATTGATCAACACATGAAGAGGGAAGACTAGATGCGGTCGGATGCGCATGATGAGGCGCGGAAGAGTGCGCTGGTTTCCGGGCTACTGCTAAGAAATTCAGAGAAGAAGAGGTCAGAGGTCCATTGGGAGCGACGCACTAGGGCAAGAGATGGAAGGTGCGGTTCGAGATTTGAGAGGTCGCAGGGAAGAGAGCTGGGGAAGCTAGCGGGATCTGGACTCTGGAGGAATAGATGAGGTCGTGGGTTTCTTAGCATCAGATGAGACTGTGGCTCATGGGCCTGCTGGAGGGTTAGTTGTTTATTTATTTTTACCTGGAGGTAGTGCTTCATGGGCCTTCGTGAGTGAGCTGTTCTGCGGGGCAGCTTCTAATATTTACTTACTTCGGTCAGTTCGATCAACCGTGTCCTAGAGCCGAATGAACCTAAATAAATTCGGTTTTTCGGAAATGGGAACCGCATTACTAACTGAATTCCTCGGTTTTAGTTAATTCGGCTTCGGTGTCGGTTAATTCGGAGTCGGTTTTCGGTCCTCGGTTTATATGCCCACCCCTAGGTGTGGGTGGTCCTTGCATAGATCATCTTCTCGTTCCCAGGTGGCTTCTTCCTCGGTGTGGTGACTCCACTGAACTTTGCAAAACTTGATAACCTTACTGCGGGTAACTTTGCTCGAAAATTCGAGAATCTTAACCGGCTTCTCCTAATAGGTCCGATCACTGTCCAACTGAATTGCTTCCAGGGGTACTGTGTCTCTAAGCGATATATCGGCCATCTCCGCATGACACTTCTTAAGCTGCGAAACGTGAAACACGTCGTGCACTCCTGACAATCCTTCGGGCAATTCCAACTTATAGGCAACCTCTCCCATGCATTCCAAAACACGGTAAGGTCCCACAAATCTCGGGGCTAACTTCCCTTTAACTCCGAAACGTTTAACTCCTCGCAGAGGCGATACTCTCAAGTATGCTCTGTCTCCGACCTCATAGGTTATCTCTTTGCGCTTCGAATCTGCATAACTCTTCTGCCTGGACTGAGCTACCTTCAGTCTATCTCGAATCAACTTAACCTTCTCCTCAGACTCTTTGATTAAGTCTGGTCCAAACAACTGTCGGTCTCCAACTTCGTCCCACGACAACGGTGTTCGGCATCTCCTTCCATACAATGCCTCGAACGGTGCCATCTTCAAACTAGCCTGGTAACTGTTGTTGTATGAGAACTCCGCGTAGGGCAAGTTGTCATCCCAACTAGATCCATAATCTAATGCACAGGCTCTTAGCATATCCTCCAAAATCTGATTGACTCTTTTCGTCTGTCCATCTGTCTGCGGATGAAACGCTGTGCTAAACTCTAGCCTGGTACCCAAAGTTTCATGTAACTGATTCCAGAACTTTGAGGTAAAGTGGGTTCCTCTATCTGATACGATGCTCATACTATTCTGGTCATGTATATCTTTGCCAACTTTGCACTGGTATAAGTGGTTTCCACGGGAATAAAGTGGGCTACCTTCGTCAATCGGTCTACAACTACCCAGATTGAATCATATCCTGCTTTGGTCCTGGGCAATCCGGTGATAAAATCCATGCCAAGCTTCTCCCACTTCCATTCGGGTATTGGCATAGGTTGTAACAATCCTGCTGGCTTCTGATGTTCTGCCTTCACTCTTTGGCATACATCACAAACTGCTACATACTCCGCGATATCCTTCTTCATACCGGTCCACCAGAAAATATCCTTCAAATCCAAATACATCTTAGTATTTCCTGGATGAATTGAGTATGGTGAATCATGGGCCTCCTGTAAAATCAACTTCCTGATCTCCGGGTCATTGGGCACATAGATTCGATCCTCAAACCATAGGGTGTCGTGTTCATCCTCACGAAATCCTTTAGCTTTTCCTTCGCTCATCCTCTCCATTATAGCGACAACCTCCTTGTCAGCTTTCTGAGCTTCTCTGATTTTATCCATCAGGGTAGACTGGATTTCTAGTGTTGCTACATAGCCTCTCGGAACTATCTCCAAACATAGTTCTCGTAGGTCCTCGGCTAACTCCCTTGGAAACTCCTCCGTCATTAGGGTATTGACATGGCTCTTACGGCTTAGCGCATCGGTTACTACGTTAGCCTTTCCGGGATGATAATGCAATCTCATGTCATAATCCTTAATGAGTTCTAGCCATCTCCTTTGCCTAAGATTCAGTTCCTTCTGGGTGAATATATACTTCAAACTCTTGTGATCCGTATATACTTCACAATGGTTCCCAATAAGAAAATGTCTCCACGTCTTCAGTGCATGCACTACAGCTGCTAACTCCAAATCGTGGGTGGCATAGTTCATCTCATGAGGTTTTAGTTGTCGTGAAGCATACGAAACAACTCTTCCTTCCTACATAAGAACGGCTCCAAGTCCTCGACGTGAAGCGTCGCAGTACACCTCATAATCCTTATGCTGATCTGGCAGAATCAACACAGGGGATAAAATCAACCTTTTCTTCAATTCCTGGAAACTGGCCTCACATTCTTCTGTCCATCTGAACTTGTTGTCCTTCTTCAACAACTCCGTCATTGGCTTTGCAATCTTTGAGAAATTCTCGATAAATCTCCGGTAGTATCCTGCGAGTCCCAGAAAACTCCGGATCTCTCCAACTGTTGTTGGTGCTTCCCAATGGGTCACAGTGTCCACCTTAGCGGGATCTACTGCTATTCCTTCTCCGGATATAACATGTCCGAGGAATCCGACTTCCTTCAACCAAAACTCGCATTTGCTAAACTTGGCATATAACTGATGTTCTCTAAGCTTCTCCAACACCAATCGCAAATGCTCAGCATGCTCCTCTTCATCCTTCGAGAACATCAGTATATCATCTATGAACACTACGACGAACTTATCCAAATACTCCATAAACACTTTGTTCATCAGGTTCATAAAGTATGCCGGTGCATTTGTCAGACCAAACGACATAACGGTATACTCGTACAACCCATACCTAGTGGTAAAGGCCGTCTTAGGTATATCCTGCTCTCGGATCTTCAATTGATGGTACCCTGATCCCAGATCGATCTTGGAAAATATCTTAGCTCCTTGCAATCTATCGAACAGATCATTGATCATTGGTAATGGGTACTTATTCTTGATCGTTACTTCATTCAATCCTCGGTAATCAACAACCATTCTTAACGATCCATCCTTCTTCTCCACTAGAAGTACTGGCGAACCCCAAGGCGAAGAACTTGGGTGTATGAATCCTTTATCCAGTAACTCCTTAATCTGCTTCTTTATCTCCTCCAAATCCTTTGCGGGCATCCTATATGGTCTCTTAGAAATTGGCCCGGTGCCTGGCAAAAGTTCAATCAAAAACTCTATATCTCTATCCGGTGGCATGCCAGGTAACTCCTCTGGAAACACATCCGGATAATCCTTCACTACTAGCACTTCCTCCTGAACAACTCCCGTGAGAGAATGCACTTGAGTCCTTGTAGGCGAATGCCTAGATACATACTTAATCCTTTTTCCCTCCGGGGTGGTGAGCAAAATAGACTTACTGGCACAGTCAATGTTACCTCCATACTTCGATAGCCAATACATACCTAATATCACATCCAATCCTTGTGACTCCAGGACTATTAGTTCAGAGGGGAAAGTATGGCGTCCTATGATCAATGGCGTCTGAAAACATCCTCGGTGTGCCATATAATCTGCTCCATGTGAACTTACTAACATAGGGGTCTTAAGAACTCGGGTGGACATCCTATGTCTATTTACGAATCCCCTTGAAATAAATGAATGCGATGCACCAGTATCGAAAAGAACTATTACGGTAAATGTCTTAACCAAAAACTTACCGACAACAGCATCTGGTTGCTCTTCTACCTCCTCCACGGTCACGTGGTTCACTTGTCCTTTATTGAACGGGTTGGGCTGCTTCCCGGCGCTTCCATTGCCGTTCCCATTCTTAGCTTCTGGGCATTCATTGGCATAATGTCCAGTCTTCCCGCACTTGTAACAAGTGACATGGCTAAAATCCCTCTTGGTGGGTGTGGACTGTGTAGGGCGGTTCTGGTTTCCATTGGCTCCATTCCCATTCCCATTGCCATTCTTAGTGCCATTGTGGTTGTGCGAGCTACTTCCTCCATGGGTATGTTGAAACTGTCCTACCGCTTTAGGGGTAAAGCGGGGCTTCTGCTGAGCTCCAGAATTATACTTCCCTTGCCCATACTTCCTCTTGCGACTCTCAATCTGTTGATGCTTCCTTTCAATCATCAGGGCGCGGTCAACCAACTCCTAGTAGTTATTGAAAGTTGCCACCATCAACTGTACACTCATCTCATCATCATCCCTTCCATGAATTTCTCCTACTTCTTGGCATCTATGGCCACATCATCTGGGGCATAACGAGATAGGGTACTAAACTCATCCACGTACTGGGCCACAATACGATTCCCTTGGCGCAAATTGCGAAACTCCTGCTTCTTCATACTCATGCCTCCAGTTGAGACATGGGCGGTACGAAAAGCTTGCTGAAACTGATCCCAAGTCACATTGGCTACGGGGTAAGTGGTTGTGTAGTTCTCCCACCATGCTGCGGCTGGTCCAGACAACTGGTGTGCGGAAAATCGCACCTTCTCAGCCTCCGAGCAATTGGCGGTGGTCAAATCCCTTCCAATCTTGCGTAGCCAGTCATCAGCCACAATTGGTTCGATGCTGCTAGCAAACACAGGTGGTTGCAACCTTAGGAAACGTGTCAGGTTGTCCACGGGTGGTGGTGGTGGAGGGTTGTTGTTGTTGTTCTGAGTGTTCTGGACAAGAAGTTGCATCAGGGTGTTCTGCTGCTGGATCAACTGGGTGAGCTCAGGGGGAAACTCGAATTCACGTCTTGGAGGCATCTGATGGGTGTAGAGGGAAGAGATTAGAATAGAAAAGAGGTCTAAGGGAAAATCACTACCCATATGCACATGAGACAAACACACAATCATATCACACCAATCAATTTCAAACAAGGTCTTACAAATCTAACGATCGTTACAAAGGTGCTCTAAATCTAATATATGGTAGTAACTACTAGTCACAGGGTGGTCATCTAAAAATATTGATCGGTAGAGGATTCCATAATATCTGCCCCAGCTTCATCTTCATAGTCTTCGTCCTTGCTATCCTCAGCTTCTGAATCTGTGTCATCAATGATGATGTAGTCTTCCGGTGGAATCTCATTGGGTTCTTCTTCCTCGCCTTCTTCTCCCATGAGTATCCCTAACTTCCGGGTCAAATCATCATTCTTCTCCACAAGTATCGTCATCTCCTCCTCATATCCGTCGCGTGTAGACTTGAGTTCTTCCTCTAGCTCCAAATTCCTATTTAGGGCCTTCTTCAAATGTATCATCCCTGCACACATCTGGTGCTCCTGGCGACGAATGTAGTGGTTCAACTCCTGGATGAATGTTGCAATGGATATACCCTTTCGGGTGCTGATCATATCCCAATTCTCATCTTGGCGTCCACAAATCTGGTAGATAGTGTCCTTTAGCTCCTGCTGGTAGACTTCTCCAATCCTTCCCATAGCAATGTGGGCTGCCATACTCCTTCCTAGGCTCCATGTAGGTGCATTAAAGGAAAAGGCTATGAGTGAGGTGACAGGTGCGAACGTCCTTCCTGGAACTTGAGCTTGAATTAACCAACGCTCCTCCTCAGGTAGAGTGGCATTGTAGGTTCCGGTGAAACTTGGTAATCCAATGTTGAGATATCTTGCGACTTCCTTCAGGTGTCGTCCAAAGGGTGTTTCTTCATTCGGTTGCATGAACTTGTGCTTTGCTTCCACCATCCTAAAGAGTAGAAAAGATGAGGAGTCAGAAAAGAGAAGAGTGAATTATGCTCTAGGGCTTGTCTTAGTGGTCGTGTCCTACAGTCAGCGTGTGCTCTGATACCATCTTGTAGCGACCAGACCTCAAACAGTCTGATCTCTGTGCATCAGTGTCATCCCTGGATCAGTAATGCTGACACGCACAGTACTCAAAGGATTTATAACAGAGTAGCAATCACACACTTATTACATCGATAGTCCAACGATGAAATTATTACAATAAATATGGCTGAAGGCCATCTAATACGATAACAGCGGAAGGCTTGGAAGATAAGTGAGTCCATCAACTCCAGCGGCATCACTGAGTATAGAACCACGACCTAAAAAGGGGCATCTTACTCGTCGTCTGAAAAGTCTGCAACATGAAATGTTGCAGCCCGAAAACGGGTCAGCACATGGAATATGCTGGCAAGGTAACACAAGAGATGCAATGAAAGTAAAGCTACACTATATGCAATATGGCTGGTGGAAAAGCTCTATGGTTAAGTTTTTGCATAAAGCCAATTTTTTCCCTACTACAAAGGAATACAATTTAATTAACTATCATGGTAGTTGAAACATCGTTGAGAAGATAGACATCCTCTCAACCCCAATTAAAGTTCATCATTAAACCCAACAAAATTTATTAAAGTAACATGATGAGATTCACATGATAATCCAAGTACTAGATACTCAAAACATCCATAACTGGGGACACGGCTAATCATGATCAGTTTGTACACTCTGCAGAGGTTTGTGCATTTTTCCCCACAAGACTCGATCGCCTCCGTTGGTTTCTCGCACTGCATGGTGTTTGAGAAACGGATGACCGAGACACAGTCTTTCCGAAGAGGTCCCCTTAACCAGATAGATAGGCCGGTACACCTACAAAACCCAACTACATATGCTAGCCCATCAAGGAAAGGTTTCCCACAACTTACTCAACTATGCCAGAGCCCATATTGGCATGTGGCTGCACACGGAAGTTTCTAGTATGAAAAATCTCATGATCCCTTTGAGCCTGGGTGGCGGTCCAAAAGAAAAACAGGCAATCACTGGAATACCCAGATGCCTCAATCCACCCAGATGTGTATTAATGTTGCCACCTTAAGTTGAACCATTAATTAACAAACTCACATCTGTCATGGATTTCACTCACCCAATCCACGTCTACGAGCATAGCATGTCCTAACAGCAAACGTAGAAGTAACTCCCAAGGGTTTGAATGTAATGCAGGTAATAGGTACTACCTCAAATACTTCCCAATCCCACAAATTAATTAATCCTACTCATGCAATGTGTGAGGGTTTGACTAATGCAATAAAAACTGGGTAATTGGAAAGTATGATCAAAGTGTTACTTGCCTTGCTGATGATCCGCAAAACCTAGAGACTCAAAGTAGCAAGCGGCGCACTCCGGGTACTCTATCGCAATCAGACAAGCATACAATAAGTACTTAACTAAAGCACGGGTAAAACTAAAATAAGAGATCTAACCAGAAAGTTCAACTTAAGAACTTCGGTTTGCAAAAAGAATCAACTCGAAAAAAGCAACGAAACTCAAACTGCAAAAGAAACGAGCTTCGGTTTACTAGTTGGCCTAAAGTCAAATTTTACAGTAGCCAAAACTTTGTTCAAGTTGGTTAAACGTAAAGAGGGCATTGAGACGAAGATCTGGGATTTTGAATCACCTGATTCCGACTCTCGAGCGAAAAGAAAAACGCAAAACAAGATCAGGGCAGAAATCGCGATCGGAATAACCGCGGATAAATACCCCGAAAAAGAAAAACGACGAACAGGCTAACGAACGAACGTTCGCTGTCTGCGGTTAACTAACGAAAACCGTTCGTTAAAACGAACGTACGGACGAATGTCCGCTAATTAACTAAACCGAAAAAAACCGAACCGATCTATTTAAAAAAACAGATCTACGGTTTTAAAAAAACGAGCGGTTTCTTGAAAAAAAACGGCATCTACCTCGCGAACTCCGGCGAGACGGCAGCGGCGGGGCGGCGGTCCGGCGACGGGGCGGCGGGGCGGCGGGTGTGCGGCGGCGGCGGTCGCGGCGGGGCGGCGGGTGGTGCGGCGGCGGCGGGGCAGCTGCAGCGGCGGCGGCGACAACCGGCGGCGGCGGCGGCTGCGCGGGGCTCGGGCGGCTAGGGTTTGGGCGGGCTGGCTGGGGGCGACGGGCCGGTTTCGGGCGCTTATAAAGCCCAGGAGTCCTGGGCTAGTAAGACTCCTAGTCGGTTTTCTTTTTTTTTTTAAATAGAGTCCTGGCGCAGAAAAACTAACGAAAGAAATACCAAACGGACTCCAAAATTCCCGAAATAAATTTTCACCGTCCTATAATAATATTTAGGACAAAGTGAACATTTTTCCCGGACCTAAATGCAATTTTGAAAAACGCGTATTTTTCCTATGCAAATAAATCCGCAAATAAATCCCAAAAAATACCAAAAGTGATTTTAATATTTTTTCCTCCAATATTTCTGTTATTTTGGAGAAGTCATATTATCTCCGCTCATATTTTGTATTTAGAAATATTTTTAGGAGAGAAAAATAATTAGAATCACACTGTCCTCGTACCGGTATTCGAGCGAATTCAAATACGTAAACGGTAAAATTCCCAACTCTCTCCGTAGGTCCTTGAGTTGCTTAGAATTTCGAGGAACTCCACGAACAAAAATGCAAAAACATGAAAATGCGATATGATCTATGTATAACATTCCAAATTGAAAATTTGGGATGTTACAGTGCACTAATTCGGCGAAGAGATGGTGATACAAGTGCAATAAGGATAGTAGATATAGGTTTTTGTAATCTGAAAATATAAAAACAGCAAGGTAGCAAGTGGTAAAAGTGAGCATAAATGGTGTTGCATTGATAGGAAACAAGGCCTAGGGTTCATACTTTCACTAGTGCAAGTTCTCTCAACAAGGATAACATAATTGGATCATATTACTAGCCCTCAACATGCAACAAAGAGTCAGTCCAAAGTAACTAATAGCGGAGAACAAACAAAGAGATTATGGTAAGGTATGAAACCACCTCAAAGTTATTCTTTCTGATCGATCTATTCAAGAGTTCGTACTAGGATAGCACCTTAAGACACAAATCAACTAAAACCCTAATGTCACCTAGATACTCCATTGTCACTCAAGTATCCGTGGGCATGATTATACGATATGCATCACACAATCTCAGATTCATCTATTCAACTAACACAAAGTACTTCAAAGGGTGCCCCAAAGTTTCTACCGGAGAGTCAAGACGAAAACGTGTGCCAACCCCTATGCATAGATTCCCAAGGTCACATAACCCGCAAGTTGATCACCAAAACATACATCAAGTAGATCATGTGATATCCCATTGTCACCACAGATAAGCACATGCAAGACATACATCAAGTGTTCTCAAATCCTTAAAGACTCAATTCGATAAGATAACTTCAAAGGGAAAACTCAATCCATTACAAGAAAATGGAGGGGCAGAAACATCATAAGATCCAACTATAATAGCAAAGCTCGCGATACATCAAGATCGTGCCATCTCAAGACCACGAGAGAGAGAGAGAGAGAGAGAGAGAGAGAGAGAGAGAGAGATCAAACACATAGCTGCTGGTACATACCCTCAGCCCCGAGGGTGGACTACTCCCTCGTCGACATGGAGAGCATTGGGATGATGAAGATGGCCACCGGAGAGGGATTCACCCCTCTGACAGGGTGCCAGAACGGGTCTAGATTGATTTTCGGTGGCAACAGAGGCTTTCGGCGGCGGAACTCCCGATCTAGGTTACTTTTCGGAGGTTTCAGTATATATAGGAGGTGTTGGAGTCGGGGCAAGTAAAGGGGGTCTCCGGGCTGTCCACGAGGCAGGGGGCGCGCCCAGGGAGGCCCACCCTCGTGGGCAGCCCGTGGACCTTCTGGTCCTCCTCCGATACTCTTTGGTCTTCTTCTGGTCCAAAAACATCCTCCATTGAGTTTCAGGTCAATTGGGCTCCGTTTGATATTCCTTTTCTGTGATACTCTAAAACAGGAGAGAAACAGAAACTGGCACTAGGTTGTGGGTTAATAAGTTAGTCCCAAAAATCATATATAAGTGTATATAAAAGCCCATAAAACATCCTAGAAGGATAATATAATAGCATGGAACAATAAAAAATTATAGATACGTTGGAGACGTATCAAGCATCCCCAAGCTTAATTCATGCTCGTCCTCGAGTAGGTAAATGATAAAAATGAAATTTTTGATGTGGAATGCTAACCAACATAATTCTCAATTAATTCTCTTTATTGTGGCATGAATGTTCAGATCCGAAAGATTCAAGATAAAAGTCTGTATTGACATAAGAATAATAATACTTTAAGCATACTAACAAAGCAATCATGTCTTCTCGAAATAACATGGCCAAAGAAAGTTATCCCTACAAAATCATATAGTCTGGCTATGCTCCCTCTTCATCACACAAAATATTCATATCATGCACAACCCCGGTTTCAGCCAAGCAATTGTTTCACACTTTAATTCTTTCAAACCTTTCAACTTTCACGCAATACAGGAGTGTGGGCCATGGATATAGCAATATGTGGAATAGAGTGGTGGTTGTGGAGAAGACAAAAAAGGAAGATAATCTCACATCAACTAGGCGTATAAATGGGCTATGGAGATGCCCATCAATAGATATCAATGTGAGTGAGTAGGGACTGCCATGCAACGGATGCACTAGAGTTATAAGTGTATGAAAGCTCATCAAAAGAAACTAAGTGGGTGTGCATCCAACTTGCTTGCTCATGAAGACCTGGGGCATTTGAGGAAGCCCGTCGTTGGAATATACACGTCAAGTTCTATAATGAAAATTCCCACTAGTATATGAAAGTGACAAAACAAGAGACTCTCTATCATGAAGATTATGGTGCTACTTTGAAGCACAGGTGTGGAAAAGGATAGTAGCACTGTCCCTTCTCTCTTTTCTCTCATTTTTTTGGAGGGGGCTCTTTTTTTTAGCCCCCCTATTTTTTTGGGCCATCTCTTTTTTTGGCCTTTTTTAATTTCCTCACACGGGACAATGCTCTAATAATGAAGATCATCACACTTTTATTTACTTACAACTCAAAGATTACCACTCGAAGCTAGAACAAAATATGACTCTATATGAATGCCTCCAGCGGTGTACCGGGATGTGCAATGAATGAAGAGTGACATGTATGAAAAATTATGCATGGTGGCCTAGCCACGAATACGATGTCAACTACATGAT
This sequence comes from Secale cereale, assembly GCA_902687465.1. Classification (NCBI taxonomy): domain Eukaryota; kingdom Viridiplantae; phylum Streptophyta; class Magnoliopsida; order Poales; family Poaceae; genus Secale; species Secale cereale. The sequence continues at coordinate 543,241,656 of LR738713.1, forward strand.
CATGCATGGCAATATGACAATGTGAAGCGTGTCATATGAACGGAACGGTGGAAAGTTGCATGGCAATATATCTCGGAATGGCTATGGAAATGCCATGATAGGTAGGTATGGTGGCTGTTTTGAGGAAGGTATATGGTGGGTGTATTGTACCGGCGAAAGTTGCGCGGTACAAGAGAGGCTAGCGATGGTGGAAGGGCGAGAGTGTGTATAATCCATGGACTCAACATTAGTCATAAAGAACTCATATACTTATTGCAAAAATCAAAGAGTCGTCAAAACAAAGTATTCAACGCATGCTCCTAGGGGAAGGTTTGGTAGGAGTTAACCATCGCGCGATCACGACCTCCACACAAAGGATGACAATCAATAAATACCTCATGCTCTAACTTCGTCACATAGCGGTTCACCATACGTGCATGCTACGAGAATCACAAACTTTAACACAAGTATTTCTCAAATTCACAATTACTCCACTAGCATGACTCTAATATCACCATCCTCATATCTCAAAACAATCATCAAGTATCAAACTTCTCATAATATTCAATGCACTTGTATGAAAGTTTTTACTATACCCAACTTGGATGCCTATCATATTAGGACTAGTTGTATAACCAAAGCCAATTACCATGCTGTTCTAAAGGACTCTGAAAATAATATAAGTGAAGGATGAGAGTTCATCTATTTCTTCAAAATAAATCCACCGCCGTGCTCTAAAAGATATAAGTGAAGCACTAGAGCAAACGACAAACTACTCCGAAAGATATAAGTGAAGATCAATGAGTAGTTGAATAATTATGTAACTATGTGAAGACTCTCTAACATTTAATAATTTTAGATCTTGGGATTCAAACAGCAAGCAAAACAAATTAAAACAAAATGATGCTCCAAGCAAAACACATATCACGTGGTGAATAAAAATATAGCATCGAGTAAAGTTACCGATAGACAAAGACGAAAGAGGGGATGCCTTCCCGGGGCATCCCCAAGCTTAGGCTTTTGGTTGTCCTTAAATTTTACCTTGGGTTGCCTCAGGCATCCCCAATCTTAGGCTCTTTTCACTCCTTATTGCATAGTCCATCGAATCTTTACCCAAAACTTGAAAACTTAACAACACCAAACTCAACAGAATACTCGTAAACTCCGTTAGTATAAGAAAATAAAACCACCACTTAGGTAATGTTTTGAACTCATTCTAAATTCATATTGGTGTAATATCTACTGTATTCCAAATTCTCTATGGTTCATACCCTCCGATACTACTCATAGATTCATCAAAATAAGCAAACAACACACGGAAGACAGAATCTGTCAATAACAGAACAGTCTGTAGCAACCTGTAACTTTTGAATACTTATGTACCTCTAAAAATTCTGAAATAAATTGGTATACCTGAGGAATTTGTCTATTAATCATCTGCAAAAAGAATCAACTAAAAAGCACTCTTCAGTAAAAAATGACAGCCAATCTCGTGAGCGCTAAAGTTTCTGTTTTTTACAGCATGATCACATAAACTTCACACAAGTCTTCCCAAAGGTTCTACTTGGCACAAACACTAATTAAAACACAAAACCACATCTAAACAGAAGCTAGATGCAATATTTATTCCTAAACAGAAGCAAAAGCAAAGAAAATGAATAAAGTTGGGTTGCCTCCCAACAAGTGCTATCGTTTAACGCCCCTAGCTAGGCATGATGATTTCAATGATGCTCGCATAAAAGATAAGAATTGAAACATAAAGGGAGCATCTTGAAGAATATGCCTAGCACATTTAAGTCTAACCCACTTCCTACGCATAGGGATTTTGTGAGCAAACAACTTATGTGAGCAATAATCAACTAGCGTAGGAAGGGAAAACGAGCATAACTCCAAGATTTTAAGCACATAGAGAGGAAACTTGATATTATTGCAATATGTAGAAGCATATGATCCTCTCTCATAATAATTTTCAGTAGCATCATGAATGAATTCAACCATATAACCAGCACATAGATCATTCTTTTCATGATCTACTTGCATAGAAATTTTACTGCTCTCCACATAAGCAAAATTCTTCTCATCAATAGTAGTGGGAGCAAACTCAACAAAATAACTATCATGTGAAGCATAATCCAATTGAAAATTAAAATAATGATGGCAAGTTTCATGGTTATCTTTATTCTTTATAGCATACCTGTCATCACAATAATCATCATAAATAGGAGGCATGCTTTCATCATAATAAATTTGCTCATCAAAACTTGGGGGACTAAACATATCATCTTCATCAAACATATCATCCCTAAGCTTGTGGCTTTGCATATCATTAGCATCATGGGTATTGAAAGAATTCATACTAACAACATTGCAATCATGCTCATCATTCAAGTATTTAGTGCCAAACATTTTAATGCATTCTTCTTCTAGTACTTGAGCACAATTTTCCTTCCCATCATTTTCACGAAAGATATTAAAAATATGAAGCATATGAGGTAACCTTAATTCCATTTTTTGTAGTTTTTCTTTTATAAACTAAACTAGTGATAAAACAAGAAACTAAAAGATTCGATTGCAAGATCTAAAGATATACCTTCAAGCACTCACCTCCCCGGCAACGGCGCCAGAAAAGAGCTTGATGTCTACTACGCAACCTTCTTCTTGTAGACGTTGTTGGGCCTCCAAGAGCAGAGGTTTGTAGGACAGTAACAAATTTCCCTCAAGTGGATGACCTAAGGTTTATCAATCCATAGGAGGCTTAGGATGAAGATGGTCTCTCTCAAACAACCCTTCAACCAAATAACAAAGAGTCTCTTGTGTCTCCAACACACCCAATACAATGGTAAATTGTATAGGTGCACTAGTTCGGCGAAGAGATGGTGATACAAGTGCAATATGGATAGTAGATATAGGTTTTTGTAATCTGAAAATATAAAAACAGCAAGGTAGCAAGTGGTAAAAGTGAGCATAAACGGTGTTGCAATGATAGGAAACAAGGCCTAGGGTCCATACTTTCACTAGTGCAAGTTCTCTCAACAAGGATAACATAATTGGATCATATTACTAGCCCTCACATGCAACAAAGAGTCACTCCAAAGTAACTAATAGCGGAGAACAAACGAAGAGATTATGGTAGGGTACGAAACCACCTCAAAGTTATTCTTTCTGATCGATCTATTCAAGAGTTCGTACTAGGATAACACCTTAAGACACAAATCAACCAAAACCCTAATGTCATCTAGATACTCTATTGTCACCTCAAGTATCTGTGGGCATGATTATACATTATGCATCAGACAATCTTAGATTCATCTATTCAACCAACACAAATTACTTCAAAGAGTGCCCCAAAGTTTCTACCGGAGAGTCAAGACGAAAACGTGTGCCAACCCCTATGCATAGATTCCCAAGGTCACGGAACCCGCAAGTTGATCACCAAAACATACATCAAGTAGATCACGTGATATCCCATTGTCACCACACATAAGCACATGCAAGACATACATCAAGTGTTCTCAAATCCTTAAAGACTTAATCCGATAAGATAACTTTAAAGGGAAAACTCAATACATTACAAGAGAGTAGAGGGGGAGAAACATCATAAGATCCAACTATAATAGCAAAGCTCGCGATACATCAAGATTGTGCCATCTCAAGAACACGAGAGAGAGAGAGAGATCAAACACATAGCTACTAGTACATACCCTCAGCCCCGAGGGTGGACTACTCCCTCCTCGACATGGAGAGCGCCGGGATGATGAAGATGGCCACCGAAGAGGGATTCCCCCCTCCGGCAGGGTGCCAGAACGGGTCTAGATTTGTTTTCGGTGGCAACAGAGGCTTTCGGCGGCGGAACTCCCGATCTAGGTTACTTTCCGGAGGTTTCAGTATATATATGAGGTGTTGGAGTCAGGGGCAAGTAAAGGGGGTCTCCGGGCTGTCCACGAGGCAGGGGGCGCGCCCAGGGGGTGCCCCCCACCCTCGTGGGCAGCCCGTGGACCTTCTGGTCCTCCTCCGATACTCTCTGGTCTTCTTCTGGTCCAAAAACGCCCTCCGTTGAGTTTCAGGTCAATTGGGCTCCGTTTGATATTCATTTTCTACGATAATCTAAAACAGGAGAAAAACAGAAACTGACACTGGGCTCTGGGTTAATAGGTTAGTCCCAAAAATCATATAAAAGTGTATATAAAAGCCCATAAAACATCCTAGAAGGATAATATAATAGCATGGAACAATCAAAAATTATAGATACGTTGGAGACGTGTCAGTGAGCATCATGTAATTGGTGATGGAGGAAGGTTGATGATGACGATGGCGACGATCTCCACTCTCCGGAGCCCCAAACGGACTCCAGATCGGCCCTCCCGAGAGAGATTATGGCTTGGCAGCGGCTCCGTATCATAAAACGCGATAATTCTTCCTCTCTGATATTTTTCTCCCCGAAAGTGAATATATGGAGTCGGGGGATACGTCGATGGAGCAACAGGGGGCCCACGAGGCAGGGGGCACGCCCAGGGGAGGGAGGCACGCCCCCCACCCTCGTGGAGAGGGTGTGGGCCCCCTGGCTTGGTTCTTTCCTTAGATATTTTTTATATATTCCAAAATAATTCTCCGTTGAATTTCAGGTCATTCCGAGAACTTTTATTTCTGCACAAAAATAACACCATGACAATTCTGTTGAAAACAGCGTCAGTTCGGGTTAGTTCCATTCAAATCATGCAAGTTAGAGTCCAAAACAAGGGCAAAATTGTTTAGAAAAGTAGATACGTTGGAGACGTATCACTTGCGACCCCACATGCTCTACCCCCCTCCCCAGTGCATGCCCCCGTCTTTAGAAAAGAAGGAGGGGGGGGGGACTCGGTGAACGTTTTCCAAATTCATAAACTTTTTTGAAAATCATGTTTTTTAAACCGTGAACAATTCTAAAATCGAATTAATGATGTTTTTACAATTCATGTTTTTTTTCAAAAAAGGTTTTACAATTCTGTTAATATTTTTATTTTTGTGATTTATTTTACAAAAGTCAATCGGTTAAATGGTCAACCGAACGAGCGAAGAGGGACGACTAAGCGAGCCAGCAACTCGCGTTGGTGGGCGTACCATGGGAGTGGGTCGGTGCATAAGATTTCCTATTTGTTGATGTGTGTGACAAAGGGTTGGGCAATCATTGAAGATCAACGCGTCGATCGAAGACATTTTGCCACGTGGCCGACAACAGGACCTTCTAGAAGGGAAATCCCGCCCTTCAACCGGCGGATTACAACGCAGGCATCGACCTCCTCTATCGAACGACACATGTCCTTTCTTCTGTTGATTTCTGCAAGACTCCGGCACACCGTCGCTACTTCTGCAACCCGTGGGAGGTTACTGAAACACCACACATGTTGCAGGATGTCATACATTATCCGACGACTGTTGTTAGAAAAAAAAAACAAGACCTCAGTTGCAAAAAAATAACCGCAACAAGATCTCAATTGCAAAACTTTTTTTGCAACAAAACTTTTTTTTGCAAAAAAATCTGCAACATGACTCGTGTTGCAGAAAATTACTGCAACACACCCTTTGTTGCAATGTTAAATGATGACCCTTGGCCGCTCACTCCGTCTGATCCAACGTATCTCGAGGCTGCGGATCTTTTAAAAAGATCCGTCGGCTGACGCGTAGCAGTGCCCAAAAAACCCTCTGCCTCATCTTTTGATCTTCTGGAAAGGTTCTTTTGGGGTTTTTCGCTATAGTTTTTCTTTCTCATTTTCTTTTGATATTTCAGAAAGAAGTCTCCCAAAATTTCAAAATTGTTTGGGATTTTTTAAATTGCTCATGTATGAAAAAACTACAAAAAACATTTCGAGGAAATTTCACTATTTAAAAATAATAAAGTTCGTGCTTTACTGGAAAATCAGAAGAAGATCGGATAACCAGCAGAAATAGACAAAAAAAAAATAGTGGGAGCGCTTGCTACAGGGATGGCCTAGTTAGCGTCCGGCCTGTGATAGCTCGCTGTTTTGACGCAAAAAGACCCATTGCACTAGTTCCGTGGGTACCCTAAAAAAAAAAAACTAGTTCCGTGGGTAACCAGCCACCCCATGTTAGGCTTCTCAAACACGTAGAGGACCCGCCAACTTTGGTCGTTTTATTCAGCTTCGTGAGTGCTATTTTTGTATAAAAAAAGAGAGGTTATGGTAATTGTTTTTCTTCCACAGCCGTCTTAAGATATTTGGCTACAACAGAAAGTTAAAAAATATTAGTGAATTCTAGAATTGTTCCATTTTTAAAATATGAAAAATATTCCAAAATTCAAAAAGTTCTTGGTTTCAAAATGTGTTCACACATTAAAAAAGTCTTCCCAAATTTAACTTATGTTAACTCTAAAAGATGGAAACAAGAAAAGATTTTCTTAAGGGAGGAAAAGAAATACATACGAACAAAAAATGGATCGAGGGGTTCCCACTACCAGTTGGGGGAGGCATGGAATAGCCCGAGTAGGGGGGGGGGGGCACATACTAGTATTTTCCCCTTTACCTAGAAGAGAATTTGGAGCACCCGAGTGCTCCAACCCTCTATATGAGCATTAAATTCAAAAAACAAACCATAATAATTTAAAAAACTATAATTTTAGGATATCAAATCTGGGTGCCCAATTTACTTCCGTGTGAAGTTTCATGAAAAAATACCAGAAAACATATTCTCAGTGAAAAGATAAAAAGTTCATATGTATTAAAAAATGTTTAGATGGATCGTAGGTCGGATTGTATTGTCTTTGTCACGGATACATTTTCTGGTATTTTTTCAAGAAACTCTTCACGGGAGTAGATTGGGCACCAAGCTTGATATCCCCAAATTCTAGTTTTTCCCTGGTATTTTTAAATTATTATTCGTATAGGGGGGGGGGGGG
>LR738713.1:543257806-543320493 GCA_902687465.1 Secale cereale
CTGCTGTCTGTGATGCCTGTCAGCAAGGCAAGAGTCATCAGTTGCCTTTTTCTGTTTCCAACCACATAGTCAAAACTCCTCTTGAGCTTGTTTTTTCAGATGTATGGGGCCCTGCCCAACTGTCCGTTAGTGGTCATGAATATTATGTCAGTTTCATTGATGCTTATAGTCGGTTCACTTGGTTATATCTTCTTAAACGCAAGTCTGATGTTTTTGATGTGTTTCTTAAGTTTCAAGCACACGTTGAGCGTCTTCTCAATCATAAAATCATTCATGTGCAGTCGGATTGGGGGGGTGAGTACCGCAATCTTAGCACTTTCTTCGAAAAACTTGGGATTGCTCATCGTGTGTCCTGTCCACACATACATCAGCAGAATGGTTCGGCTGAACGTAAGCATCGTCATATTGTTGAAACTGGGTTAACTTTGCTAGCACATGCATCTGTTCCATTTCGTTTTTGGAGTGATGCTTTCACTACAGCCTGTTTTCTTATAAATAGGCTCCCTTCGCGACTCCTTCATATGAAAACTCCACTTGAACTCTTGCTTGGTCAAACTCCTGATTACACGTTTCTTAAGGTGTTTGGGTGTGCATGCTGGCCACACCTTCGTCCTTATAACAATCGCAAGCTTGAGTTTAGATCAAAACGATGTGTCTTCCTTGGGTATAGTTCTGTTCACAAAGGGTATAAATGTCTTCATGTTCCGTCTAATCGTGTGTATATTTCCCGCGATGTTGTCTTTGATGAACATGGTTTTCCCTTTTCTGCTCTACCCACATCTATTGCCGCCTCCACACCGTCTGTGCACCCATCCAGTACCTTGCCTGATCAATTTTTAGATGCTGCACATTCGCCCCTTTTGTTGTCTAACCATGGCGCAGGTATTGGAAGGGGTGCACGCTTGCAGCTTTTGGACGAGGAGGAACAGGCGGCTCCCTTCTCCACGACCCCGCACGACGATCAGCCGGCCACCTGCATGCCCCATGCAGCCTGCCCGCCAGCTGGCCGTGCCCTGGCCCCGCGGACTGCCTCGCCTGGGCCTGGGACTCCTCCACCGGCTACATCCACGCCGGCCCCGCCTGAGCCGGCCTCGCCTGAGCCGGCCTCGCCTGAGCCGGCCTCGCCTGTTCGGCCCGCTACACCGCGTTCGCCTGGGCTGGTCTCGCCCGACCGGCCCCCTATGCCTGGGTCGGCCTCGCCTGTGCTGGCCTCGCCGACTTCTGCAACGTCGCCGTCGTCCACGCCTTCACCAACTGCCTCGCCGTTGGCTTCTTCTGAGGCTGCGGTTTCTCTGCCGCTGTCACTGGCGCCTTCTCCACCACCGGCCCCCGCTCCTGCCCGGCGTCCTCATACACGCAGCAAGAGTGGTGTGGTTCAACCGAAGAAGCGCACGGACGGTACTGTTGCCTGGCTTGCGACTTGCATGGCGCAGGCACAGGCGGATCCTACTGCTGAACCAAGGCACTTTCAGGCAGCTATGAGCATTCCTCACTGGCGTCTTGTGATGGAACAAGAATACCAGGCTCTTCTTCAGAATGGTACGTGGTGTTTAGTTCCCCCAGGACGGGTGTCAATGTTATTGATTCTAAGTGGGTTTTTAAGGTCAAGCGACATGCTGATGGTTCTATTGAGCGATATAAGGCTCGCCTGGTTGCTAAAGGATTCAAACAGCGCCAGGGTCTTGATTATGAGGATACCTTCAGTCCGGTGGTTAAACCAACTACCATTCGCCTTCTGCTCTCACTGGCTGTCACTCGGGGATGGTCTCTTCGCCAACTTGATGTTCAGAATGCCTTCCTTCATGGTGTACTAGAGGAGGGGGTCTATATGCGTCAGCCTCCTGGCTTTGTTGATCCAGCTCGTCCGCAGCATCTGTGCCGCCTTGTTAAGGCGCTTTATGGTCTGAAGCAGGCTCCGCGTGCTTGGCATGCACGTCTTGGCACCACTCTTCGGGCTCATGGTTTTGTTCCATCTACGGCTGACACCTCGCTGTTTCTTCTTCAGTGTCCTACAGTTACTATGTACCTGCTCGTCTACGTTGATGATATCATTCTCGTCAGCTCTTCGGTATTTGCTGCTGATCGCTTGGTTTCTTCCTTACGTGCTGATTTTGCGGTTAAGGATCTTGGGAAGCTGCACTATTTTCTCGGTCTGGAGGTCTCGTACTCTGGTTCTGGTTTGACACTGACCCAGCAGAAGTATTCTCTTGATGTTCTTTGCCGTGCCGGTATGCTCAAGTGTAAGACTGCTACTACACCTATGTCCTCTACTGACAAACTATCTGCTCTCGATGGTTCCCTTCTTTCTGCTGATGAGGCCACTGAGTATCGCAGTATTGTTGGTGGTCTGCAGTACTTGACTATCACTCGTCCGGATATCTCTTATGCTGTTAACCGTGTCTGTCAGTTTCTGCATGCACCTCGAGATTCTCATTGGACTGCTGTTAAGCGTATATTACGCTACATTCGGTTGACTCCTTCTTATGGCTTGCATCTGCAACCGGCGCTCTCTGGATCGCTTTCCGCGTTCTCTGATGCAGACTGGGCTGGAAATCCGGATGACCGGCGATCAACGGGGGGCTATGCAGTATTCCTTGGTGCTAACTTGATCGCCTGGAGTGCTCGTAAACAAGCAACAGTGTCCCGCAGTAGCACTGAGGCTGAGTACAAAGCGGTTGCAAATGCTACAGCTGAGCTGATTTGGATACAGTCCTTGCTTCGAGAGTTGAGGATCTCTCAGGAGCAACCTCCTGTTCTTTGGTGTGATAATATCGGTGCTACGTATCTGTCTTCGAATCCTGTATTCCATGCCCGAACAAAACACATCGAAGTTGACTACCACTTTGTCCGAGAACGTGTTGCCCAGAAGCTGCTTCTTATTAAGTTCATCCCTTCAAAGGATCAACTTGCTGACATCTTCACCAAGCCACTGCCTCTTCCTCAGTTTGAAGGCTGTAGACGCAATCTCAACCTAGTAAATTCTTCTGAGCACGGTTGAGATTGAGGGAGGGTGTTAGACTCTGTATATACTGGGCCTACATGTATTATAGTTGTAACTGTATTTGTACATGATGATGTACCCCCTATATAATACAAAGGCCACCCCACGTTGGAGGTGTGCCACAAACCCTAAATCCTTTGTTTCACAAAGTGGACTTTTTTATAGAGTGTGGCTAGGCCTACTAAGTCTCAATCAAGTGATATGATATATAAAAAAAAAGAAAATTAAAAAGAAATTGTTTGCACGTATCTTCATGCAAAATCAAGGGAAGATAGTATTGACTGAGACATAACGAAGTCTTAATCGACTGAGACTTAGCAAAACTGTTGTTTTATATGCATGGTTGCAGGTTGAGGCAAGAGTCTTTTCTCACCTGTCAAGGTGGCATTAATACCGAAGACTACTTGGGCAGCACAGCAAAACCGGGCATGTGCATGGACCAATTTCTTTAGCAATTCCAGAGCAGTGCAGTGACCAAGTGTCCGCACGCCCTCGAAACCGGAAGGAAATACAGCAAAGCGCGGCCGTACGTTTTGTCCATGAAAGTGGCGCCGCTGTAGCAAATCGCAGCGTGCATGCTAATCATTACGCAGCCAGCAGCGAGCGAGCTACTAAGGCTAGTCCCAATGGGGAGGAACTTAGTAGTAACATCGTTGTCATGTAGGACAAAAAGCTGACATGGCAAACATTTAATGAGGAAAGAGAGGGTAGTGGTAACATAGCTAGTTACCGGAACATCACATATTTCAAGACATTGTGAGTCTATAAACTAATAAATAGAGTTTTGCATGATGTTCCTACCCATTGTGATGGTGGTAACATAGCATAGAATAGCGTGTATGTTCTTGCTCTATGTTACTCCCCATTGTGACCAGCCTAATGTAAACAAACAGGTCGCCAGTGAACGGTCATCCATCACATTATTATTGCCCCGCCCACGAGCAGCATATCGAGTGCCGCCAACAGTAACCTGTCAATTAGTGTCTGCTTTCCTATTCTATTGTGCTCCTCGGAAGATCTTCCCGCGCGCGGTCTTCAGACCGGATTCCCAGAAGAAGGGGATCATGTGCGAGGGTGCTGCCTCTGTTTCAGTGCTGATCGCGGCCATGCGAGCGCTGCTAATTTTTACTACCTCGTCTACGTCTATGACAGCATCGGTTTATCTTGTTTTTTGCGGGTGACAACATTCGTTTATTATACGTAGTAGTGTAGTGTCCAAAAGGTTTTAGTGTAGTGTCCAAAAGGTTATATTTTTTTTTTAGACAACAGTAGAAGCAGCGGCAGTAGTACTACGCGGTATAGCCGGTAATTATTTGCTCGTGCACGAACAGGGAGCGTAGCAGATTTGGGTGCCCCACAGATGCGCACGCTTCTCGATGCATGGCATAAAAGACATCCCGCCTTGTCTCCACTCGCTCCTCCCCATCATTGCTAGCCTACCCTACAGTTGGATCCACGTACTGTATTATACAGTTATACTCCTACGCTCATACTAGTATACAACCATAAAAAATATATCAGAATTTCGTGTAATTGCCGGTCGGCGTAGCACTGTTTGCTGCTGCTGGCGATCGACGGTGAGGGCGACATGTCAATGGGAGCGCGCATGTGTTTCCTCCCGGGGGATTCATGATTAGTCGATCGCATGCTCGGATTCGCGGGCGCCGCACGCTTGTCATAGGCCTATCAGCTGTCAACAAGTCACGGATCGATCGATGCTCCCCTCCCGCCCGTGCCTCCCTTCCAGCAACCATGCTACGCTATTGCTATGGACGGAGCCAAATCTACGCAAGAGAGAGGAGCAGCGTCGCCTTCGGGTGCACGCCGATCGGTCAAATCCCGGCACCTTTTATGGGATGCAGCATATGCAGCAGCTCTCAGACTCGCCGGCCGGAGATGGAGGGACCTCTTGTTTTCCTCTGTCTGGACATGCAATAATATTTTGATTGCCTAGACAATATTTCTTGTTTTGTTTTGTTAACACTGGAAGGCCGGTGGTGGAGAACAGCAACAACGTAAGGATCTCACGGCTAACGACGTGCATGATTGTGCATGCACGCACGAACGAAACACGGACGAGGTGAGCGTACCAAAGCTCCATATCTCCCCGTCCACAATGCAGCGGCAGACAGAAGGAAATGCGTGCTGCCCGTACGAGCCGGTCTACGGACCAAAAGGCTGCCCCGGGACGACGTGCGCGCGCGCGCACTCGATGGATTTGCTTGCTGCGGTTGCGGTACTCCCTTCATTCCACAATGTAGTGCTTTTTCTATCCTCGTGCTTCAACTTTGATCGTAAATTTAACCAACGAGACCGTCTGCGGCGGGAGCAAAAATTATACCAATGAATTCGTATTCAAAAGAAGTTTTCAATCATGTAATTTTTTCTCCCGCCGCAGTCGGTCTCGTGGGTTAAATTTATGGTCAAAGTTGGACTTCAGGAAACGCGGGCTCACTATATTTCGGAATGGAGGGAGTACGTGAAACAACGTCGACCTGATTAGGACAAGACGACGGCAAAGCCAGATGAGATGAGATGCTCACGATCTAGTCCAATCCCGGCCCGTCTTATCCAAAAAGAGACGTCTTCTCCCATGTGAGCGCGAGCGAGCCTGGCAACGTAGGCGGAAAAATCCGGCGGAGCGCGCGCGCAGGCGCCATGGCCCCGACGAGACGAGGGGACTGGGATCCGATGCTGCGCGTCGGTCGGTAATCAGCTCGTGTCTGTGCTCAGGCTAGCCGCAGCTAATCTAATCCCAACGTGCTTTGCTTACTCGAGTAATGAGAGAGAGAGAGAGAGAGAGGAAACAGAAATGGAAGTCCAGGCCGGACGCCATACCACCCCTCCCCTCGTCTTGTCACTGTCCCCCTTCCGCTTTCTCCGCGAAACCCTCCTTCCCCGAGAGCATCAAGGTGGCCAAGTCCCAGCCACTTTGGCAAAGTCCACAGTAAGGGATCCGCCACACAAAGCGCTCGTACGGTCGAGGCAGGCACAGGCAGCGGCAAGGAAGGTTTTGACCCTTTTTGCCCTAGTGTAGTGGGATCTGACCCCTATTTGAAACATTTGACCCTTTTACCTACCGCCAGGTAACATGGCGGTAGGGTTGAGCGGGCTACCGTCAAGGTGTGTGGTGGTAACACATTCATCCATGTCAGCCCCGAGTAAATGAAACCGTCTCCTGTCGTTCACCCTACCACCAGCGCTCGCGGCGGTAGGCTATGCAAACCTACCGCCAAAGACCCCGGCGGTAGCCCCCAACAGTTATGAACCCGCTGGGTGCGGGGGCGCGAGGCCCATCCATGAACCCCGGCCCCATCTTCTCCCCTCGCCCGGCCGCGCCGCCCAGCACAGAGGAACTCCTCTCTACCCCGTACACTCCCCTCCTCTGATCTTTTCTGTTTGGCCGTCATTTTTGCGGATCGATATGTCCCCGAAACGAGAAAAGTAAACTCCCTCAATCCCTCCAAATTAGTTTCACTCGAATGGCTTTTGATTCGATGCATTATTTGGTGCAAATAAACCCTATTTTCTTACTTTTTGTTGATTGTAGGATTGCTTAGTTTGATTCTAGATGATGTATAGGGTTGAATATGGACTCTAATAACTGGTTGTAGAGATTATATGTACTTTCTATATGAACCCTAGATCTTCACCAAGTTAGTTGGAGATTCATTTTTTTTTTGAAAGAATAGTCATATGATTGATGTTGGAGGGACTGTAAGTAGTTGGCTACATATGATGAATGTTGTTGAATGAATGAATCATATACATATAGTACAATGTTTGAATATGATGGATTTTGGTGAATTATGCATATGCGATTTTTTTTAATAAATATTCAATAAACAAGTGCATGAGTGACGGGTGAATGTTGTTGAATGAATTATGTTGTTGGTTGAATATGATTCATTTGCATTGATCATTTATATTGGTTGAATATGATAATTGATGAATGTTGGTTGAATACGTGATAATGGATGAAAGTGATATGATTCATGTCGGTTGCATATTATTCATTTACATTTGGGCTTGATATGTTTCATGTTTGTTCAAAATGATACAAGTTGGTTTAAAATGACATCATTTCTAATTGTTTTAGCGCCCCCCCCCCCTTGCGCCAGAAATTGGTGTGCATCTTACCGCCGAGCTCCCTGGCGGTAGGATGTGATACCCTAAAACCGTGTACTATCGTCACAGCGCCCCGCGCACCCTACCGCCAAACCACCTAGCGGTAGGATGTGGTAACCTACCGCCAAGGGGCACGTATTCCCAGTTACAACACCCATGAGCGAGTTCGGGCCAACCCTACCGCCGGGGAACCTAGCGGTAGCCTTAACTAGCCTACCGCCGTCACCTATGACGGTAGGACTGTTACGCCACGTCACCCTCAGTATGGCTGGCTCGCGACGGCCGCCGTTAAGCTACGGCCACAAACCTTGACGGTAGTCTGCACAACCCTACCGTCGGATTTCCTAACGGTAGGAAAAAAATCAGATCCTGAAATTGTTTCAAGCCGAGTCGTTGAACTTTTTAGAAAAGGTAAAAATATGAAATTTAGGCGCAAGCAAGCAAGCAGCGACACGGAAAAGCACGTACCGGTAGCTGCACGTACATTGCAGGAGGTCACGCCTACGGGCACCTACGAGCGTGCGTGATCCCAGGAACGGCACCTACGAGCTGTTCTACTCAGCTCGGCTGAGCCAGCTGAGCTGTAGTAGTTTTTAAGGTTTCTGAGGGCCAGCCAACGCACGCCCTGCAGCACGGACTGGCCTTCTGCCCCGGCCATACCAGAGCGGGTGCACTGTGGCCAGTGTAGCGAGAAGTGGTACGCTGCACCACCACATCTCGTCTTCTTCCTAGATCCCTCTCTGCTCCTTTCGGCGCTCTGAAACATGAGAACCTCTGTAGATCGCCCAGGGCATGGCCGATGGCCGGACCCGGACCTTGTGTGACGCAGTCCTTGAGCGGCTCCGATGGTACGTACGTCTTTGGTTGGGTCGTTGCCCTGTCAAGGGCGACATGGGCGGGCAAGCTGGACTCGGCCGTGGTGGCCAGTGATGGGGTGACGGCCTGGCGAACCCATTGATTTGAACGACCGTGCATGCATGGGCGCCTGCGCGGCTGCCGGACATGGCCCCAGGAGCACGACTCACGTACACAATGACACAACCAAAAGATGCCAGTAAAGCCAATGCATGCTAACTTGTTAAAGGTCTGAGGATCCAAGTTCGATGCATGGCCATTTGTTATGCATGTGACGAGAGGTGCATCCCACTGAGCTGATGAACATGGGGCGTGCCGAGGACGAGGAGGGCTAGTCATGTCGCCCAACGTTTTGCGCCCTGTTACTGACATAAGAAACATCAACTCAAATGACCTATGCATGCATGCATGCACACAGCAAACCACGTACGTAACATGTACTCAGTGAGTCCTAAATGCACGACACTGCGTGCTGCGGGACGTGTCAAGTTGCTGGCCAAGTTTAGCATTGGTTCGCACCTTTTGCACACACTGTCCCACAGATAACCCGAAAAGAAAAACACACGTAAAGTTTTTCTTTTGAAGGGAAAGCCACTTGGCGCACTTTAAAAAAAAAATCAAAACCAAGGTTACGTCATCCACAATGTCTGAATGTAGAAGACGGGTGTCTCTAGGTCTCAGTCGACTAGCAAAATTGATCTATTAACCGCCGTAGGACAATGAGTGAAAGAAACTACGCCTATACGAAGAGGTTTTTGAAACAATCCGCCGAAATAACAGTGTACGGGCTCCAAACTTCACTCGCACCATCGCAAGCTTGAATTACTTCTAGTGAGTGTGATTAAAAAATCACAGGTTGGCAGCCAAGACTTCACCAATTCTAAACCTCGCTGAAGCGCTATCACCTCAGATGTTGTTGCCCCATGAAGATGGTGAAGTAACCAGGAAGCTCCCCCTAGGGCCTCACCATGGTTGTTTCGAAGGATTGCTGCCCCACCCCAGAGCCATTGTCAAAATGGGTTCGCTATTTCACATCTAGGAGACTTTAATAAAATAAATCAAGGATAAGTAAGTTAGATGTGAGATAGACATATCCTTGTCAAAATACACGGCGTCAATGTTTAGTTTATACTAAGAGTTAAAAGGAGGTTTCTCTTCCACGTAAAGTTTGATTTTGTCACGGCTAAATACGTACAATTCATCTATGGAATCCTAATGGACGAGCGTTCTTTAGACAGTGTCACAGTTTAACACTAGTTTGTACCGTTTGATTTGCTCGCGAGCGACCCACGCGATTGTGATGACAACATGACAACGAGGAAAGGTGCAACAGAGCTTATTAAAACAAAAACCAAACTTGCCATGATCTTTCTCGATATAGATGATTCATTGAGTATATTACACATAGAATTACTCTGTGTGGGACGTGAAGTGAAGGGGTACGGGTAGCCTATACACCAGTGAAAACACAACAGGAATATCAATAGACGAACATTCGCTCACTTGGCTTCCCACGCGACGCATACTACGTCGTTGGTCTCTCGCGCCAGACGTGGATGACTCACATCACTTTTCACTGTGATTGGGTCACGCGAACTATGATTGGTTCGTGCTAACGCGCCCTAGCGCATACGTTCCTCGGTACATGCGTCCAAGAAAAATGCCTAGTGAGAAAATTTTAGGAACAATGAGAGCTAGTAGTATAACGTTTTAGCATTTCTGTATGAATACACAATGGCAATTCTATTGTATTAGGGCATCTCCAACGTTGTCTCCTAAAACAGACACATTATCCATACACGGACCGCGTCCGCAAACACGATATGGGAGCCAAAACGGTTGACGAATTCTATGGTTGAGGAAAATTTTCCACCAATGTCTAGTGATGTTTACTCTACATGCATACTATTAGGTAGCACCATCTATTATAAAAATGGAAACCTCAAATTTTCGTCCAACTAATTTACTGTAAGACAAATATTTGGAAGCGGATAACTGAAATGATATATTGGAATTTTATGTTTTTAATACTAAAGAATTGAGTGGCACAACAATATTGGTGTGTGTTTGTGATGAAGCTAGTAAACACACAATTTTTTTTTTTTTTTGCTAATCAGCTGAAAACAATGCCTAGGATTCAATTTATTCAGAAATAGATGACATCCTAAAATGTATGAAACTGAACTAGCTGACTATTCTACCCATTATTACGAACATACAAAAAAAATGTAGATTGAAAAATAGTATTCCCTCCATTTCAAATTAAATGAAATTTTAGATATAGACACAACATTCAAGATGCAACAAAGAACACTGTTTTTATATGAAAATGTGACTAAAATAATTTTAAATTACATAACTACAAACTATTTGTCACGGGCAATCTAATGATATCTTCCATTTAACTGCTCAAACTATATTTTAGATATCACCAGACAAAATTAGTGAAGTTTGATTAGATGCTTTATGGCATGTCATGTATATGGCGATGAAGAAAATACGGTATGATCCTATCATTGTTACTCCATAATGGACCTGTTTATCTGGCGAACGTTCACTGTGGAGAATTGCCAGAAACGCCCATAGTTGCCACGGCAAAATAACTAAAATTGACGTGCATTTTTGTGTGAGTTGCCATGTATGGAAGGTTTTTTTTTTTAGGAAACATGAAAGAGAAATTTGCCATGTTTAGGAAAAAATGCCAACGGTGCAGTGTAATTTGTTAAAACAAATGCCATGCGTTTGATCACGATCCTACGGCTTTAAGATTGTTCGATAGGAACCCCCACCCATCGATTGTTCGCTAGTTTGATATACCGTTCATAATACCATCAGTCCATCACATATACACTTTGATACTATTCCTTTTTTCTTTTCTTGCCGGAACTTCCCTGTATGAAAAAAGGATCAAAGTTACTGAAGACCGTGTTAAAATTATGCAAGATTACAATAAAATTGACCGCACAAATACACGGTTCACCTACTAGTTTGATTATGAGTGTGGCTAGGTCTCAGCTGACTGAGACTTAACCAAGTTTAAGTCGGTTGACATAACATGTTAAAGAGAAATAAGAAAAACTAAAAAAAAATGCACGGATCTTGACGTAAGATTCTATGAATATAGCATTAAGTCTCACACTGAGACTTAGCAATCCCGTTTGATTATTGATGACTGTAGCAAACGTGAGGTCCATGCTCAGTTGCTCACTGAGTAACTATCTACGGACTTAAGCACGATAATCTCGAAATTAACTGCGAGTGCCCGGTTTGAAGACAAGTGTTAAGCGAGATTAGTCGACGCCTGTCATTTGCAGATTAATGGCATGCCATGAAGCAAAAGGTACTACTACTACTAGTAGTGCATACATACAGCCAAAACGGCATGGGTGTCCCTTCCCTCCTGGCAGGCGCGTCACGTGACGGGCATACGGTTGCCTGGCTCTGCCTCCTGCGCTCGGTGCCAGAGGCGTGTAGCCGCAGAGCCAACCACGCAACATGCACAGACATGCACGCTCCGGCGGCAGAGTCCGGCAGCAGGCCACGACGCCAGCTTTTACGCCCTCCTTCCTTCCCTGCGTTCCCTCGCTCGCTCGGCCACGTCCATTGCCCGTAGTCCCACACGAACACGGGTCACCCCCCGGCTCCAGCATATCGAGCCCTACCGTCTGACCTGCCCGGCCCGGCCGGCTTGAACAACTTATCATTGATGAGTTATTCATCCTTGCATTGATGGATGCATGGCTGCTCCTGCCGGTCCTCTGCTGCTAGGCTAGGTCTTGGCCCCCATGCACCTGCCTGGCCTCTGCTGCTAGGCTAGGTCTTGGCCCCCATGGACGGACCTGCCCTGCCAGGCTGCATGCCACGCCGCACGCAGCAGCCAGGGCAGTTTGGCGGGCTAGAGCAGCATCATCTGAGCGCACTTCGAATACCCCATGCCACCATGTATGTGCCACCCGCTTGTTTTCTTCCGCGCCTGTCCCCCCGGCCTCACCTGAATCATGCATGAACGGCGGCAAGTAGTGTGCGTCCATGGACCCAGCGGTTTTGGCTCTGCACGTACCTGCATGCAGGGGTGCAAAGGCGCTAACGTGCACGTATATGTGCTGCGATCTCTGCTGGCGCTGGGGCGCATGCACGCAGGTTTGGCCTCAGGTGCGTGAGCGAGCGGACCAAATCTGGATCGAGACGACGCGCCCTCTTATGCACACTTGTTCGCGTCCGTACGTGCTGCAGATCCGGTGGTCCATGCGTCACACCGCGCGCAGCTCTCCTGAATTGAATATAATACAGTACTCCCTCCATTCCTAAATACTCCATCCGTTCCGAAATATTTGTCTTTTTAGAAATTTCAACAAGTGACTACATACGAAACAAAATGAGCGAATCTACACTTTAAAATATATCTACATATATCCGTATGTTGTAACCATTTGAAATGTCTAGAAAGACAAATATTTAGAAACGGAGGAAGTATTTGTCTTTTTAGGGATTTCAACAAGTGACGACTACATACTCCATCCGTTCGGAATTACCTGTCGCATAAATGGATGTATCTAGACGTATTTTAGTTCTAGATACATCCATTTCCGAGACAAGTAATTCCGAACGGAGGGAGTACAAAGCAAAATGAGTGAATCTACATTAAAAATATGTCTACATACATCCGCATGTTGTAACCATTTGAAATGTCTAGAAAGACAAATATTTGGGAACGGAGGGAGTAGATCGCTTGATATGGTTTTTGTTGCATGCAGCACGTACAAGCTCTATATCACATGAGAAATCACATTCACCCGGGAAACCAGGATGGGCCAGCAACTAGGCCCATCAGGAGGAAGAGAGCACCAGCTTGGCGTGCAAGCCAACACTGGGCCCATTAGCCCCTGTAATGCCTTGTAACTAGTGATTTCGTGTGGCCCCCCTCAAAAAGAGAGAGAGAGAGAGTAGTCATCACCTAGTTTTATTTACTCAAAAAAAAAATAGTGGTGATTGTCAGGTTTCGTCTAGGAACGTATTTTTGCTAAAAATAAATAAAGCCATGAACAGATTGGCTTCGGCCGGAATTGTTTGAACTCATTGTGAGGGTGGATGGGTGGAAATCACAAGCAATCTTATACTTTGCCATTTCGAGAGTTCACCTAGCCCTAGATCGATATAGAGAGTAAGGGGACACTTACAATTTGGTATCAGCCACACCGACCCTGAAGCTACCGTGCCACTCTCATAGTACGCACATCAAGGTGCAGCGAAGGACACATGTGATGGAGGAGCTCACGCCGAAGGCGAAGGTGATCTATAACCTCCACAAGGGCGGTTCTCACGGAGGATCTCGACATGCGTCTTCAGGATCATCGAGATGGAGTCGTCCATGCCATCGGTAAGCTGCCCCCTTTGTGGTGTGGAGCACGAGGATGGATTCCATGTGCTGTGCAGGTGCCCCCTGGCAAGAGAGCTCTCGCATGCTATGGCCTTGGACTAGAATATTCCCAAGGTGGAGTCCATCCAGAACATAGGTCCAGAGTGGATATTTTCACTGTTGGACCCATTGGATGACTCGACGAGACTGGTGGTGCTTATGACCATGTGGAGAATATGGCATGTCCGCAATGAGATCACACACGACAAGGTGCCACCCACAGTTGAGGCCTCTCGGCGTTTTTTGCAAGGGTATATTAATTCTCTTTTGTGCATTCAGCAACACCCCAATGGTGACCTAGAGAAAGGAAAGATGGTGGTCTTGGCCTCAGCACCGCGGACAATAGCAAGAACGACGCCCAAGGTGCGCGCACACTGGGTACCCCCCGGGCTAGGTTGGGCAAAGATAAACACAGACGGAAGCTACATCGCGGCTACAGGTGCATCGGGAGGAGGTATGATCCTGCGTGATGATAGAGGTGAGATCATCTACAGTGCATGTAGGGAACTCCGCACATGCATGTGATAATGCTCTAGAGGCGGAGTTAGCATCATGCAGAGAAGGGTTGGCGTTGGCTGTGCATCGGACCACCCTACCTATTTTGGTTGAGATGGATAGTGCGGAGGCGGTGTCCATGATCGCAGGACATGAGGCAGACAGATCAATGCATCATGCACTCATTGAGGAGATTCGTAGGTTGCCCGATCTTGAGGCTAGAGAGATTTCCTTTATACATTGTAGCCGCTCTCAGAACATTGTTAGTCATGACCTGGCCGCCTATGGCCGTAGTACGCCACACACCGTAGTTTGGCTCGGTGCCGGGTTGGACTTCATTGTAAAAACGGGCTCTGGCCGAGAGGCCTCCTTGAATAATGAAATTCTTTTTTCCCCGCAATAAAAGAGAGTTTGCATAGCCCTAGATCGATATAGAGTAAGGGGACACTTACAATTTGGTATCAGCCACACCAACCCTGAAGCTACCATGCCACTTCCATAGTACGCGCATCAAGGTACAACGAAGGACGCATGTGATGAAGGAGCTCACACCGAAGGCGAAGGTGATCTATAACCTCCACAAGGGCGGTTCTCACGGGGGATCTCGACATGCGTCTTCAGGATCATCGAGATGGAGTCGTCCAGGCCATCGGTAAGCTGCTCGACCAAAATACCACTCGCCTTGATGGCCTCTTCGCGACTTGCATGGACGAGGTACATTTGATGACTTAAATATATCATAGGACTTGGAGAATACAAGAGCTAGTCCGGCAACAACTTCATCTTAACTATAGTCAAAGTTCTAGTGATAGCTTCTCTTGGATTGGTTTTCGGAGTCGGAGCCAGATATCCATCCACCAACATGAGCTTGGGGTCTTCTTCTTGAATACCCCTTGGTGGATTTATCTCTCCTCTCCGAATGCTTGCTTTTTCGGGAAGGTCTTCATCCATATCTATCTTCTTTACTCCTTCTCTCTCTCCGAGGTGACTCATCTCTCTTCTTGGGAGGTGCCATGCACTCATTGGATAAGTGCCCGGGTCTTTCAAAATTGTAGAAATTTCGGTCATGACTAGAAGATCTATTCTCATTGTATCTTGTGTTGGCGCTTCTCTCTTTGCCTCTATTCTTGTAGATTTTTTTGAAGTTATTCACCATATGGCTAATATCTCTTCACTGGACACAAGCTTGCCATTGAAGTTGTTGGATCATCACTTGCAGCCTTGTAAGCACCAATAGACTTGTTGTGGAGCCCATCTTTGTCCTCAAGTGACATTTCATGAGCGACAATCCTTCCAATGACTTATATATGCTCGCGATCTTTGTAATTTGGCATCATTTGATTAAATGTGCACACATTGTCGTACTTTTCATCCAAGGCTCTAAGGATCTTCTTGATGATGAATTTGCCAGTCACCACTTCACTTCCTAAACTAGCAATCTCACTTGTGATGAGAGCTCATCTAGAGTACATTTCCGCGACTCCTTCACCATCCTTCATCTTGAGCTTGTCAAGCTGACTTTGGAGCACATCCAACTTGGATTCCTTGACGGACTCAGTGCCTTCGTGCATAACAACCAAAGTATTCCAAATTTCTTTGCGTTCTCAAGACAACTAACCTTGTTGAACTCCTAAGGACACAAACCATTGTAGAGTATGTCACATGCTTGAGCATTGTATTGCAACATCATCAACTCTTCTGTGGTCGCTTCACGATCCAGTTCTTTTCCATCTTCAAAGTAGTCACCGTGCAGGCCAACACGAACACTACCCCAAACGGTGGGATTATGGCCAAGAATACACATTTTCATCTTATGCTTTCAACAAGCAAAGTTTGTACCACCAAAATAAGGACCTCTATGGTGATAATTTCCCTCACTAGACGCCATACTCTCCTTAGTGTTTAAACCAAAGCAATGGAGACCAAAGCTCTCATACCACTTGTAGGATCGTAAGTAGGTCTAGAAGGGGGTGATTACTGAATAGACCACCTGAAAAATAAAACCTAGCATTTTCCAAATTTTAATTCTTGGTAGATTTTATCAAGTCTAGTAGCACCCTACACATGCAAGTCTAAGATAGTGGCAGCGGAAACTATTAAACGCAATGAACAACATGGTGATTTTTCTCGTGGTTCTGATAGATGGTGTTATCATACATCTGGGTTGATGGAGACTTCAACCCACAGAGGGTAACGTCTATGTGAGTCCATGTAGGGCTCCACCCACGAAGGGTCCACGAAGAAGCAACCTTGTCAATTGATGAGTCCAATTTATGTGATAATTTTATTAGGTATTTTGTGCCTACGTAGTAGGCTTTGTGGAAATATAATTTCAGGAAGGAGTGATGGGACATAGAGTGAGTATCGAAATAGATCAAGAAATAATAGAGGTAATAGAAAATTTACCTTAACCCCAAGATGTAAAAGGTATGCAAACTTTCATGGGGCATGCTAGTTTTTACAGAAGATTCATTAATGATTTCTCTAAAATATCGAAACCATTGACTGACCATTGGCAAAAGGATGTGCCCTATTCTTTTTACAAGAGTTGTGTAGGCCTACGAAAAACTAAGAGATGCTTTGATCACACCTCCGATCATCCAACCTCCAAATTGGGATGATCCCTTCGAGATTATGTGTGATGCTAGCAATTATGCTATTGGAGCTGTCTTGGGACAAATGTATGATAAATTAATGTTGTTTTTATGCTAGCAGGAGTTTGGATGAAGATCAAAAGCATTTAGCTACCACATAAAAAGAATTACTTACAATTCATTTTGTTTGTGATAAATTTAGGGCATATATTATTAATTCACGAGTAATAATTCATCCGAATCATTGTTCCTTACGTTATCTTCTTGATAAGTAGGGCGCTAAGCCTCGATTGATTCGATGGATATTACTATTTCAATATTTTGACATGTAGATAGTAGACCGCAAAAGGAGAGGACAATCCAATAGCAGACCACCTACCACGCATGGATAGAATCCCGTACAACCCAGTTCAAATTAATGAATCCTTTATAGGTGAGAGTTTGGACATGATTAAAAATATAGAGCCTAAGTTTGCAGATTACACTAACTTTCTTGCAGGAAATTACATGCCGCCTGATATGAGCTATCATGAGAGAAAAAGTTCTTCGGTAACCTGAAGTAGTATTTCTAGGATGATCCTTTTATTTATCGGCATGGACCGGATGACATGATTAGGCGTTGCATACAGGAGCATAAGATGAATGCTATGCTTGAAGGCTATCATAGCAGCCCCTATGCAGGACATCACGCATGTGATCAAACCGCAACAAAGTTCCAATGGGTATTCTACTAGCCTACACTCTGTAAAGGTTCATACATGTTTGTGAAAAATTGTGACACGTGTCAATGCACAGGTAATATAGGGCATAGACAAGAAATGCCTATGAATTATAGTCTGGTTTGTGAACCTTTTGATGTTTGGGGATTGGACTATTTGAGACCATTTCTTGTTTCAGATGGGCATACTCATATTCTTGTGGATGTAGACTATGTTACTAACTGGGTTGAAGTCATTCCTACCCATCATGCAGTCGCGGCTACCTCATTGAAGATGATAAAGGACATCATCCTACCCAGGTTCAGAGTTCCTAAAGTACTTATTACTGATGATGGATCTCATTTTATACAGGGAAATTTTGGGAGAGTACTTCAAAAATATGGCGTAACCCACCGAATAGCTTCACCATGTCACCCTCAAACTAGTGGTCAAGTGAAACTTTTGAACCAAGAGATAAAGACAATATTACAGAAGACGGTGCAAAAGTCCAGAAAAGACTGGGCCAAAAAGTTAAACGAAGCACTAGGGGCCTACCACACCGCTTACAAGAATCATGTGGGTATGTCACCATACAAGATGGTTTACGTTAAGGCAGGTCATTTCCCCTTGGAACTAAAATATAAGGCTTATTGGGCAATCAAAAATATCAATTTTAATCTTAAAGAAGCATGGGAGAAAAAACTGATAGGGATACATGCTTTATGAGACCTTCGTAACAGTGCTTAGGACAGTGCCTGCTTATTTAAATAGAAAGTTAAGATGTGACACGGTCGTAAGATACTAAAGCAAACTTTTGTTGTGGGGCTGCAAGGTCCTCCTATTTAACTCTCGTCTCAAGTTGTTTCCAGTGAAGCTCAGGTCTCGCTGGGAAGGACCATATGAGATTGAGGAGGTTTATAATTCCGAAGCTGTCCGATTAAAAGGAGGAGAAGATGATCCTGGACCATGAATGGAAAACGCTTGAAGCTATACTTCGCTGATGAACAGGAAGAATGGGAGGTGGAAGATGTAAGTTTTATCATGATCGAGGACGATGAATCCCTCCGAAGGAAATGAAAGATATGAAAAAGGTGTTATTTTAACTTAGATGTGAATATTATTATAGAATTTGTTTTTTTGAGTTCCACCTGTTTAATATTGTGTCTTAGTCATAGGAGTTCCTGTCCATAGTTGGGTATTTTCGTCACTAACCTTTTAGTGAGACAAAAATTTCCAAGGAAGAAACTGATGAAAAGGTTAACACAGAAAAAGAAGGGGTTCTATGCGACCGCTACTGGTCGTTTGGGCGGTCGTATAGATGGAGGCCAGGAATGATGAAGAAAAAAGAGAAGATGACGGCGCTCCATGCGGGCGATCGCGGTCGTCTCAGTAGTCGCATGACTCCTCGGCAACAAAGAGCTTCACAACAAAACATACAACAACGTATCATGCGACCTTCTGGTCTTGTAGTATCGATCATATGGATACGTCACCGTAGCAGGTTCAAAGAAAAAAAAGAGTACGGTGGCTTGCCAAATGACTGGCCATGTGGGCGCTTCTGCTCATATGGAAGGCCGTCGATCGGCCTGTTTTCGTGATTCTTTCCCTTTATTTATTTATTTTTTACTAACTTTTTTATCTTTGATCTCGTGATTATCTAAATACCTAACCTTTATAAGAGGGTAAGGGGCACATCCTTAAGCCTTAAACCCATCTAATATCACATCTTCTTTGCTTGTCCTACTACAGGAAGGTCCAAATGCGACACATGTATAGGAGACCAATCAACCAAACTGTGTGGGATGCATTAATCGCAAATAGTATCAAAATCAATCCGTCACCAATAAAACAAACTATGTGTGATGGCGGATCCATCAAGCACGATTCAGTTAGAGTTGCTGTCAAAATCGTGGCATAGAGTTGATCCATACAAACTATTTGTGATGAGTCTGCACAACACAAATGGTCAGCCAGATCAAGGTGTGTGTGATAGATGGCATACAGGTCACTTGGATGAACTGTTTGCGATGAGCCAAAACAACAAAAATGGTTTGCCAGATTGAGGTGTGTGTGATAGACGACATACATGTCACTCATATGAAATGTTTGTGATGGGCCAAAACAACAGAAACAGTCATCCAGATCAAGGTGTCTGCAATAGATGGGCACACATTAGAATTAAAAGAATCGTGTGCGATAGTACACTACAAGAAAAAGACACATCCATGACATTTCGGGCCGAACGAATTTTTTTTCTGTCATACTTATGACACTTCTATGACAATAATTGTGACAAAACACGGTATCATCATAGATGTGGTGGGGTCTGAAGGAAATATGCCCTAGAGGCAATAATAAAGATGTTATTTGTATTTCCTTATATCATGATAAATGTCTTACATTCATGCTAGAATTGTATTAACCAGAAACTTAGTACATGTGTGAATACATAGACAAAACAGAATGTCCCTAGTATGCCTCTACTAGACTAGCTCATTGATCAGAGATGGTTATGTTTCCAAGCCATAGACATGAGTTGTCATTTGATCAACGAGATCACATCATTAGGAGAATGATGTGATGGACAAGACCCATCCGTTAGCTTAGCACTATGATCGTTTAGTTTTACTGCTATTACTTTCTTCATGACTTATACATGTTCCTATGACTATGAGAGTATGCAACTCCTGAATACCGGAGGAACACCTTGTGTGCTATCAAACGTCACAACGTAACTGGGTGATTATAAAGATGCTCTACAGGTGTCTCTGAAAGTGTTCATGGTGTTGGCATAGATCAAGAATAGGATTTGTCACTCCGAGTGTCGGAGAGGTATCTCTGGGCCCTCTCGGTAATGCACATCATAATAAGCCTTGCAAGCAAATGACTAATGACTTGGTCACGAGATGATGTATTACTGAACGAGTAAAGAGACTTGCCGGTAACGAGATTGAACTAGGTATTGAGATACCGACGATCAAATCTCGGGCAAGTAACATACCGATGACAAAGGGAACAACGTATGTTGTTATGCGGTTCGACCGATAAAGATCTTCGTAGAATATGTAGGAGCCAATATGGGCATCTAGGTTCCGCTATTGGTTATTGACCGGAGAGATGTCTCGGTCATGTCTACATAGTTCTTGAACCCGTAGGGTCCGCACGCTTAAACGTTCATTGACGATATAGTATTTAATGAGTAATGTATGTTGGTGACCGAATGTTATTCGGAGCCCCGGATGTGATCACGGACATGACGAGGAACTCCGGAATGGTCCGGAGATAAAGATTGATATATGGGATAATAGTGTTTGACCTCCGGAAGGGTTCCAGAATTCATCGGAAGGGGTTTCGGATGTTTCCCGAAATGTTTGGGTACGAGAACACTTTATTTGGGCCAAAGGGGAAAGCCGACAAGGTTTTTGGAAAGCGCAAAAGGAATTTTTGCAGAGTCTAGGGGCCAGACGCCAGGGTCCCTGGCGTCTGGGTCCAGACGCCGGGAACCCTGGTGTCTGGCCCTGGAGTCCGAGGAGGTCTCTTGCCTTTCGGGTGAAACCGACTTGGTGGAGGCTTTTACTCCAAGTTTCGACCCCAAGGCTCAACATATAAATAGAGGGGTATGGCTAGCACCCAAGACACATCAAGATACACCAAGCCATCTGCCGGCAATCCCGACCCTCTAGTTTATCCTCCGTCTAGTTTCTGTAGTGCTTGGCAAAGCCCTGCAGAGATTGTTCTTCATCAACAACCGTCACCATGCCGTCGTGCTACCAGAACTCATCTACTACTTCGCCCGTCTTGCGGGATCAAGAAGGTGAGGACGTCATCGAGCTAAACGTGTGCTGAACGCAGAGGTGCCGTACGTTCGGTACTAGATCGGGACGGATCGTGAAGGTGTACGACTACATCAACTGCGTTGATAAACGCTTCCGCTTTCGGTCTATGAGGGTACGTAGACATACTCTCCCCTCTCGTTGCTATGCATCTAGTAGATAGATCTTGCGTGATCATAGGATTTTTTTTTGAAATACTACGTTCCCCAACAGTGGCATCATGAGCCAGGTCTATGCGTAGAGGATATGCACGAGTAGAACACAATGAGTTGTGGGCGATAATAGTCATACTGCTTACCAGCATGTCATAATTTGATTCGGCGGTATTGTGAGATGAAGCGGCCCGGACCGACATTACGCGTACGCTTACGCGAGACTGGTTTCACCATTACGAGCACTCGTTGCTTAAAGGTGACTGGCGGGTGTCTGTCTCTCTCACTTTAGTTGAATCGAGTGTGGCGACGCCCGGTCCTTGTGAAGGTTAAAACATCACATACTTGACAAAAAATCGTTGTGGTTTTGTATGCGTAGGTAAGAACGGTTCTTGCTAAGCCCATAGCAGCCACGTAAAATTTGCAACAACAAAGTAGAGGACGTCTAACTTGTTTTTGCAGGGCATGCTGTGATGTGATATGGTCAAGACATGATGAGTTATACGTTATTGTATGAGATGATCATGTTTTGTAAAGTTATCGGCAACTGGTAGGAGCCATATGGTTGTCGCTTTATTGTATGAAATACAATCGCCATGTAATTGCTTTACTTTATCACTAAGCGGTAGCGATAGTCGTGGAAGCAATAGTTGGCGAGACGACAACGATGCTACAATGGAGATCAAGGTGTCGCGCCGGTGACGATGGTGATCATAACGGTGCCTTGGAGATGGAGATCAAAAGCATAAGACGATGATGGCCATATCATGTCACATATTTTGATTGCATGAGATGTTTATCTTATTATGCTTCTTATTTTGCTTAGTACGATGGTAGCATTATAAGATGATCCCTTACAAAATTTCAAGGTACAAGTGTTCTCCCTGAGTATGCACCGTTGCGAAAGTTCGTCGTGCCGAGACCCCACGTGATGATCGGGTGTGATAAGCTCTACGTTCACATACAACGGGTGCAAGCCAGTTTTGCACATGCAGAATACTCGGGTTAAACTTGACGAGCCTAGCATATGCAAATATGGCCTCGGAACACTGGAGACCGAACGCCGGGAACCCTGGCGTCTGGCCCTGGAGTCCGAGAAGGACTCTTGCCTTTCGGGTGAAACCGACTTGGTGGAGGCTTTTACTCCAAGTTTTGACCCCAAGGCTCAACATATAAATAGAGGGGTAGGGCTAGCACCCAAGACACATCAAGATACACCAAGCCATGTGCCGGCAACCCCGACCCTCTAGTTTATCCTCCGTCTAGTTTCTGTAGTGCTTGGCGAAGCCCTGCAGAGATTGTTCTTCATCAACAACCGTCACCACACCGTCGTGCTGTCGGAACTCATCTACTACTTCGCCCGTCTTGCTGGATCAAGAAGGCGAGGACGTCATCGAGCTGAACGTGTGCTGAACGCGGAGGTGCCGTACGTTCGGTACTAGATCGGGACGGATCGTGAAGGTGTACGACTACATCAACCGCGTTGATAAATGCTTCCGTTTTCGGTCTACGAGGGTACATAGACATACTCTCCCCTCTTGTTGCTATGCATCTAGTAGATAGATCTTGCGTGATCGTAGGAATTTTTTTGAAATACTACGTTCCCCAACAGGGTCCTACTTCTATGACAAAAAATCATGATAGAAAATGGGCTTTTCGTCCTGAGCGGGCCGGAGAAGCAGCTGCATGAGATTCTTTGGGCCGTCCATGACGAAAAAACCGTGGTAGAAGCGAGGGCGAGGAAAATATCGGGGTGTTCCCGGTTACGGTGGGTGGTCGGGGCCGAGCGATGCGCGTTTCTCTCGTCCACGCACGCGCGTGGGTGCGAGGCGTTGGGCTCTAACTGAACCCGAGTGATTGCACTGCAGGCTACGCGTTACTGAACCCGAGTGATCGATCGATGGCTGTTAACTGAACCCGATCAAGCGATTCCTTCACTACTGTTGCTAACTGAAGCCGATCGATGCTGCCTCTGCATGAACAGTGAGCGTTGCTGGGGGGTTTGGATGAATAGTTCCCGGTGGGGGTGGATGAACAGGACCCAGTGGTGTTGCCTCTGGATGAACAGGACCCCGATCGATCGAGCCGGTTGGGGCTGCATGAACAGGACCCCGTGGAGGGCTGGATGAACAAGACCACCCCGTGGAGGGCAGGATGAACAGTAGCTCGTGGAGGGGTGGTTGAACAGGAGCCCATGGAGAGGGCTGATTGAACAGAAGCTGGTGGAGTAGCACGCGGTGGAGGCTGAACAGTCGCAAGTGGAGGCAGGAGGAGGTTGATGGTGGATGAACAGTAGCCCGTTGAGGCTGGAGGGGGTCGACGGTGGAGATGAACAGTATCCCGTGGAGTCCCATTTTGTGGTACGCCACACTCCTCCCGATGATCAGGACCCTCGTTTCAACCGTAGCGCTCCAACACAAGTCTGTTTCCTCCGTTTTGCGGTACGCCACACCCCTCCCGATCAACAGGACCCCCGTTTTGACTGTAGGAGGTCCGTTTCCTCCGTTTTGCGGTACGCCAGACCCCTCCCGATGAACAGGTTCCCATTTCGACCGCGGCCGGTCGAACACAAGGCCATTTCCTCCGTTCCCCGGTACGCCAGGCCTCGTTTCTATCGGCTGTTCCGTCTAAGCCCTCCTGATGAACATGACGACGCATTCCGTTCCGACCCAGCCGGTTGGCTCCCCATGAACACGACGACGACACTGTTTCTCCGTTTCGACCCACCCATGTACACGAGCCCTGTCCATACGTATGCACGAGTAGGCGTTCGAGACCCTTCCGTATGTACGTATGTGGCCGTATTTTCTTTCTTGCACACTTGCCGCTGTACATACGTGTACATGCTACGTGCGCGCCTCTACTACGACATGTGCGCGCCTCTACATCGACCAGTATGTACGTACACGTTCGCGACCAGAATGACAACGCTACGTACGCTTCGACCAGGTGGGTCCCGACTGTCAGGCACTTCCTTGCCTGTGAAGAAGTAGCTGGTGGGTCCCAGCAGTCAGGGGGCCGAATCGATTTTTTCAGACGCACTTCCTTGCGTGTGAAGATGTAGCTGGTGGGTCCCAGCAGTCAGGGGGAAACATTTTTTTTCGCGAAATACGATGGCCCGTCCGGTGGGTCACCGCTGTCAGGTGGAGGAATAATTATTTTGCGCGTAATAAGGAGGCACTTTCTTCCTGCAGCCATGGACCCAGCTGTCAGCCTCTCCACGTACAGTACTCTTCCGATGGAAGTCGGTCGTTGACCACATTGACCACGCCGCGCCGAGAGCAACAAGGCGGTGGACGACGGCGAGGCCTGGGAAGGGGACGACACGGAGCCAGGGAAGACGCGGCAGTGGATGCCCACGCAGAGAGGAGTACGAGGGTTCACTGGTTTGGCTGCGGTGTGAGGCTGCCATCGCTGTAGAATAACAGGGGGTGTGGGTGAGTAGAGGGATGGCCTGGCCAGCGGTGGTAGTAGTAGGGGGCGGTGAGGCCTCCGCGGCATCGCAGCCGGCCACGGGAGGCAGGAGCACGAGGCACGACCGGCGCTGGTTTGGGCGGCTGGAGCAAGAAGACCAAAGGTTGAAGAAGCACTACGGCCGTTGGATGGACATCGTACGATCACTGGAGCTATAATCGTGCATATTGACTAAGTTGACAAAGCCCTCCGTCCCCGTCAACTTAGTAGGCCCACAAGTCAGCCTCCCACTATACAGGGTCCCAACTAGCAGGGGGAGTATTCATTTTTTTGTGCATAATAAGGAGGCACTTCCTTGCGTGCGAAGATATAGCTGGTGGGTCCGAGCTGTCAGCGGCCGTAACATTTTTTGCGCGAAATACAGAGGCCCTTTCGGTGGGTCCCAGATGTCAGGTGGAGGAATCATTATTTTGCGCGTAATAAGGAGGCATTTCCTTGCGTGTGGCCGTGGACCCAGCTGTCAGCCGCTCCACGTACAGTCCACTTCAGATGCATGTCGGTCATTGACCACGTTGACCAGGCCGCACCGAGAGCACCAGGGCGGTGGACGACGGCGAGGCCTAGGAAGGGAACGACATGGAGCCAGGGAAGACTCGGAAGTTCTTTCCCACACAGAGGGGAGTACGACTGTATGAGGGTTTACTGGTTCGTCTGCCGTCGCCGGAGAATAACAGCAGGTGTGGGTGAGTAGAGGGATGGCTAGGCCAGCGATGGGAGTACGGTGGGGCGGTGAGGCCTGTGCAGCAGCACAGCCGGCCCTGGGGAGGAGAGACCAGGCAGTCCCGCCGGCGCTTGTTTGAGTGGCTGGAGCAGGAAGAGGAGAGATTGAAGAAGCACGACGGCCGTTGGATGGACATCCAATAGTCACTGCTTGTGCGTCAACCTTTTTTTAGGAAAGCCTCAAATCTGTGGAAAACATCATACAACCCATCTGCCATTATTTCTAATAATTTACAGCCCATTTGCTAATTCTTAAGATTTTTTTGGAGCCCATATTCTTTTTGTTAGCATTACAACCCACATCGTGGCTACGGTTAAAAAATTATACGAAATTTTGCATATTTCGGTGCAGTCCGAACTGTTTTTAATCCCGAAATTTCGAGTCACGTTCAAACTGATTTAAAAAAAATCAATATAAAATCCAACAAATTGTCCACGCATAAAAATCAATGCAATCTAAAATCTCGAAATGAAAAAAACAAATTTGAAACTAATTGTCGGTTTGATGTGTATTAAAAATGTACAACCCATTTCTCATTACTCATAGGCCTTTTTCTCGGCCAGCCGAATGAAAGCTCTCCTCGTCTTGAAAGATTTGCAGCCCAACAGGCCTCACAAAGCGAATTACTTGGCAAATCA
The DNA here is from genome assembly GCA_902687465.1 of Secale cereale. Classification (NCBI taxonomy): domain Eukaryota; kingdom Viridiplantae; phylum Streptophyta; class Magnoliopsida; order Poales; family Poaceae; genus Secale; species Secale cereale. The sequence goes on from LR738713.1 coordinate 543,283,812, forward strand.
CTCAAAATTGTTCTGTGGCCGTGGACCCAGCTGTCAGCCTCTCCACGTACAGTACTCTTCCGATGGAAGTCGGTCGTTGACCGCATTGACTACGCCGCGCCGAGAGCACCAAGGCGGTGGACGACAGCGAGGCCTAGGAAGGGGACGACGCGGAGCCGGGGAAGACGCGACAGTGGATGCCCACGCCGAGAGGAGTACGAGGGTTCACTGGTTCGGCTGCGGTGTGAGGCTGCCGTCGCTGCAGGGCCTGGCTAGCGGTGGGAGTAGTAGGGGGCGATGAGGCCTCAACGGCAGCACAACCGTGAAGGAAATATGCCCTAGAGGCAATAATAAATATGTTATTTGTATTTCCTTATATCATGATAAATGTCTTTTATTCAAGCTTGAATTGTATTAACCGGAAACTTAGTACATGTGTGAATACATAGACAAAACAGAATGTCCCTAGTATGCCTCTACTAGACTAGCTCATTGATCAAAGATGGTTATGTTTCCTAGCCATAGATATGAGTTGTCATTTGATCAACGAGATCACATCATTAGGAGAATGATGTGATGGACAAGACCCATCCGTTAGCTTAGCAACTTGATCGTTTAGTTTTACTGCTATTATTTTCTTCATGACTTATACATGTTCCTATGACTATGAGATTATGCAACCCCCGAATACCGGAGGAATACCTTGTGTGCTATCAAACATCACAACGCAATGATACGTCTCCAACGTATCTATATTTTTTTATTGTTCCATGCTATTATGTTTGAAGTCTTGGATGTTTAATGGGCTTTATCATTCACTTTTATATCATTTTTGGGACTAACCTACTAACCCAAAGGCCCAGTCCAGATTGCTGTTTTTTTGCCTATTTCAGGGTTTTGCAGAAAAGGAATATCAAACGGAGTCCAAACGGAATGAAACCTTCATGAGAGATATTTTTTGGAGAAAATCACGCACGGGAAACTTCAGGACCAAGTCAGAGGACAAAAGGGCTGCCCTCGAGGGTGGGGAGCGCGCCCCCCTTCCCAGGGCGCGCCCCCTGCCTCGAGGCTGGCCCGTGTGGACCCCAATGCCCTCCTTCTTCCTATATATACCTACGTACCACAGAAACTCCATACGCAGAGAGAAAACGCTAATTCCACCGCCGTAGCTTCTGTTCCCGTGGAGATCCCATCTTGGAGCCTGTTCCGGGAGGGGGATCCATCACAGAGGCCTTCATCATCATCATCATCGCCCTCACCATGAGTTGTGAGTAGTTTACCACAGACCTTCGGGTCCATAGCTAGTATCTAGATGGCTTCTTCTCTCTCTGGATCTCAATACAAAGTTCTCCTCAGTCTTCGAGGAGATCTATTTGATGTAATCTCTTTTTGCGGTGTGTTTGTCGAGATCCGATGAATTGTGAGTTTATGATCAAGGTTATCTATGAAAGATATTTGGTTCTTCTCTGAACTTTTTATGTGTGCTCATAATATCCTTGCAAGTCTCTTCGAACTATTGGTTTGGTTTGGCCTACTAGATCTATAGTTCTTGCAATGGGAGAAGTGCTTGGCTTTGGGTTCAATCTTGCGGTGTCCTTTCCCAATGACAGTAGGGGCAGCAAGGCACGTATTGTATTGCTGCCATCAAGGATAAAAATATGGGGTTTACACCATATTGCTTGAGTTTATCCCTCTACATCATGTCATCTTGCTTAAGGCATTACTCTGTTTGTATGAACTCAATACACTAGATGCATGCTGGATAGCGGTCGATGTTTGGAGTAATAGTAGTAGATGCAGAATCGTTTCGGTCTACTTGTCACGGACGTGATGCCTATATACAATGATCATGCCTAGATAGTCTCATAATTATTCGCTTTTCTATCAATTGCTCGACAGTAATTTGTTTACCCGCCGTAGAATATCGCTATCATGAGAGAAGCCACTAGAGAAAACTATGGCCCCCGGGTCTATTCTCAACATATCAATCTACATCTACTTTACTTTTCTTTCTTTTATTTCTGTTTTATTAAACTAAAAATACCAAAAATATAAACTATCATCTCTATAAGATCTCACTCTCGTAAGTGACCGTAAAGGGATTGACAACCCCTTATCGCGTTGGTTGCGAAGTTCTTATTTGTTTGTGCAGGTGCGAGGGACTCGCGCGTGGTCTCCTACTGGATTGATACCTTGGTTCTCAAAAACTGAGGGAAATACTTACGCTACTGTGCTGCATCTCCCTTTCCTCTTCGAGGGAATACAACGCAAGCTCAAGAGGTAGCAAGAAGAATTTCTGGCGCCGTTGCTGGGGAGGCTTACGCAAAAGTCATATGCCAAGTACCTATCACAAACCCTTATCCTTCGCATTACGTTTATTTGCCTCTCGTTTTCCTCTCCCCCACTTCATCCTTGCCGTTTTATTCGCCCTTCTTCCGCCGTGTGTTTATCGTTTGCTTGCTTCTTGTTTGCTTGCGTGCTGCTTGCTTGTTCGCCCTCATGTGTGAGATGGGGGACGATTTTATCGAGAGGGGTAGCAATGTCGAGGGCAACGTTCATGCTGATCCCCTAGATGAAGCTACCACTTTACATATTAAGAAGTTCCGGGTTGGTAGTGGTAATATTATTGGAAAAGGAGTTCTTCAAGACTTCTTTACGTGTGCCGGTGCTTTGCCCACTATGGGTGGCTCTATTCTTCACAGAACTAGTAGCCTTGCAGATGTTGTATCTATGCTCATAGTAGAAATTGAAAGGCAATTTATCCATAGGCATCCCTGTATTCAGAGAGTCTTTTTGGAGTTCTCCAATATTGAGCATTCTTCTGTTAAGCGTGCAGCTACTATCTTTTTAGCTCATGAATTTAGATATATCATGAAAGAGGCCAGAGAAATCTTTGCTCATTACGAAGTAGATGCCTGTCGACCTCCTATAGAGGCTATCTTGTTCAATCAAGAAGACCTAATGCGGTTGCGATCTCCTGATCATGTTGCTTTTAATGGAAACCTTAGAAAAAAGGTTCCTGTTGAGATCTTGATTGATAAAATTTCTAAGATAAACGATGACTTTGCTGTCCAAATAATGGTTTAGGCTTCTCCCTTGAATGAAGGCTTATGGCCTTCTGCCAAAAGAATGCCTATAATGATGAATTGGTCATCCACTACAAAGGGCCAAAGGAGGAACCTGTTCCTCCCGAGATTGATGTAGGGGACTTTTCTCCCATTAAATTTATCCCTTTTGATTACTTTTGCTTGTCACGAAGGAAGCTTGCTGCTGAACGTAGGGAATATGAGATGAGCTTTCGCGACATATCGTACCACTATGGCTATACCTAGATCTATCTTGTATCGTGCCTAGCTAGAGGCATAAAACGATAACGCTTGTTGGGAGGCAACCCAATTTTTTGTTTTTTGTTTTTGTTGCTGTTAGAGAATAAATATTGCATCTAGCCTCTGATTAGATGTGGTTTCATGTTTTGTTTAGTGTTTGTGCCAGGTAGAACCTTTGGAAAGTCTTGTGTGAAGTTTATTTGATCTTGCTGTTAAAAACAGAATCGTTAGCACTCGCTAAAGTAGTCGTGGGATTTTACTGGAGCGTGCTTTTAGTTGATTCTTTTTGCTTCTGATTGGTAGATAAATTGCACAAATTTACCAATTTAGTTTGAATTTTTTGGAGTTCCAGAAGTAGGCGAACCCTGCAGATTACTACAGACTGTTCTGTCTTTGACAGATTCTGTTTTTCGTGTGTTGTTTGCTTATTCCGATGCATCTATGAGTAATATTGGAGGATATGAACCATAGAGAAGTTGGAGTACAGTAGGTTTAACACCAATATAAACAAATAATTAATTCATTGATGTACCTTTGAGTAGTGGTTTGCTTTCTCATACTAACGGAGCTCACGAGAATTTTTGTCTAAGTTGTGTGTTGTGAAGTTTTCAAGTTTTGAGTATTGCTTTGATGGACTATGGAACAAGGAGTAGCAAAGGCCTAAGCTTGGGGATGCCCATGGCACCCCAAGTAAATTCAAGATAATCAAAAGCCTAAGCTTGGGGATGCCCCGGGAAGGCATCCCCTCTTTCGTCTTCATCCATCGGTTACTATACTTGGAGCTATATTTTTATTCGCAACATGATATGTGTTTTGCTTGGAGCGTCTTGTATAATTTGAGTCTTTGCTTGTTAGTTTGCCACAATAATCCTTGCTGGACACACCTATTTGAGAGAGTTAAATATGCCCTAGAAATTATTAGAACACTCTATGTGCTTCACTTATATCTTTTGAGTTGAATAGTTTTTTTGCTCTAGTGCTTCACTTATATCTTTTAGAGCATGGTGGTGGTAATATTTTGTAGAAATTTTTGAACTCTCATGCTTCACTTATATATATTTGAGAGTCTATTAGAACAGCATGGTAATGCGTTTAGGCTAAAGAAACTAGTCTTCACATGATAAACATCCAATGTCAATGTAGTAAAAAAAATCACATCAAGTGCATTGAATAGAATGAGATGTTGGATACTTGATAATTGTTTTGAGACATGAGGATAGTGATATTAGAGTCATGCTAGTGGAGTTATTATGAAATTGAGAAATACTTGTGTTAAGGTTAGTGATTCCCGTATCATGCACATATGGTGAACCGCTATGTGACGAAGTTAGAGCATGAGGTATTTGTAAGGTGTCAATCTTGGTGTGGAGGTTAGGGGCGCGCGATGGTTAACTCCTACCAACCTCCCCCCTAGGAGCATGCGTTGATTGCTTTGTTTTGATGTCTCATAGATTTTTTCAACAAGTATATGAGTTCTTATGACTAATGTTGAGTCCATGAATTATACGCACTCTCACCCTTCCACCATTGCCAGCCTTTCTTGTACCGCACAACTTTCGCCGGTACCATAAACCCACTATATATCCTTCCTCAAAATAGCCACCATATTGTTAATCAAAACAGCCACCATACCTACCAATCATGGCATTTCCATAGCCATTCCGAGATATATTGGCATGCAACTTTCCACCGTTCCGCTTATATGACACGCATCATATTGTCATAGTGCCATGCATCCTCATGTAGTTGACATCGTAGTTGTGGCAAAGCCACCATGCATAATTTTTCATATATGTCGCTCATGATTCATTTCTCATCCCGGTACACCACTGGAGGCATTCATGTAGAGTCATACTTGTTGTAGTATCGAGTTGTAATTTCGAGTTGTAACAAAAAGTGTGATGATCATCATTATTAGAGCATTGTCCCATGTGAGGAAAGGCCAAAAAAAGAGAAAAGGCCCCCCAAAAAATAGAGAGGGGCTAATAAAAAAAGAAATGAGAAAGCCCCTCCCAAAAAAAGAGAGAGAAAAGAGAGAATGGACAATTGCTACTATCTTTTTCCACACTTGTGCTTCAAAGTAGCACCATGTTCTTCATTGTAGAGAGTCTCATGCTTAGTCACTTTCATATACTAGTGGGAATTTTCATTATAGAACTTGGCTTGTATATTCCAACAATGGGCTTCCTCAAATGCCCTAGGTCTTCGTGAGCAAGCAAGTTGGACGCACACCCACTAGTTTCTTTTGTTGAGCTTTCATATTTAGCTCTAGTGCATCCGTTGCATGGCAATCCCTACTCACTCACATTGATATCTATTGATGGGCATCTCCATAGCCCGTTGATACGCCTAGTCGATGTGAGACTATCTCCCTCCTTTTTGTCTTCTCCCCAACCACTTCTATTCCACCCATAGTGTTATATCCATGGCTCACGCTCATGTATTGCATGAAAGTTGAAAGGTTTGAAAAGATAGAGTATGAAAACAAATGCTTGGCTGAAATCGGGGTTGTACATGATATGAATATTTTGTGTGATGAAGAGGGAGCATAGCCAGACTATATGATTTTGTAGGGATAACTTTCTTTAGCCATAGTATTTTGAGAAGACATAATTGCTTTGTTAGTATTGCTTGAAGTATTGTTATTTCTTATGTCAATATAGACTTTTATCTTGAATCTTTCAGATCTGAACATTCATGCCAAAATTAAGAGAATTACATTGAAACACTATATTGGTTAGCATTCCACATCAAAAATTCATTCTTTATCATTTACCTACTCAAGGATGAGCAGGAATTAAGCTTGGGATGCTTGATACGTCTCCAACGTATCTATAATTTTTGATTGTTCCATGCTATTATTTTTGAAGTGTTGGATGTTTAATGGGCTTTATCATTCACTTTTATATCATGTTTGGGACTAACCTACTAACCCAAAGGCCCAGTCCAGATTGTTGTTTTTTTGCCTATTTCAGGGTTTTGCAGAAAAGGAATATCAAACGGAGTCCAAACGGAATGAAACCTTTGCGAGAGATATTTTTGGAGAAAATCACGCACGGGAAACTTCAGGACCAAGTCAGGGGACATAAGGGCTGCCCTCGAGGGTGGGGGGCGCGCCCCCCTTCCCAGGGCGCGCCGCCCTGCCTCGAGGCTGGCCCGTGTGGCCCCCGGTACCCTCCTTCTTCCTATATATACCTACGTACCCCAGAAACTCCATACGCAGAGAGAAAACCCTAATTCCACCGCCGTAGCTTCTGTTCCCGTGGATATCCCATCTTGGAGCCTGTTCCGGGAGGGGGATCCATCACGGAGGCCTTCATCATCATCATCACCGCCCTCACCATGAGTTGTGAGTAGTTTACCACAGACCTTTGGGTCCATAGCTAGTATCTAGATGGCTTCTTCTCTCTCTCTCTGGATCTCAATACAAAGTTCTCCTCGGTCTTCGAGGAGATCTATTCAATGTAATCTCTTTTTGCGGTGTGTTTGTCGAGATCCGATGAATTGTGAGTTTATGATCAAGGTTATCTATGAAAGATATTTGGTTCTTCTCTGAACTTTTTATGTGTGCTCATAATATCCTTGCAAGTCTCTTCGAATTATTTGTTAGGTTTGGCCTACTAGATCTATAGTTATTGCAATGGGAGAAGTGCTTGGCTTTGGGTTCAATCTTTCGGTGTCCTTTCCCAGTGACAGCAGGGGAAGCAAGGCACATATTGTATTGTTGCCATCGAGGGTAAAAAGATAGGGTTTGCATCATATTGCTTGAGTTTATCCCTCTACATCATGTCATCTTGCTTAAGGCGTTACTCTGTTCGTATGAACTCAATACACTAGATGCATGCTGGATAGCGGTCGATGTGTGGAGTAATAGTAGTAGATGCAGAATCGTTTCGATCTACTTGTCTCGGACGTGATGCCTATATACAATGATCATGCCTAGATAGTCTCATAATTATTCGCTTTTCTATCAATTGCTCGACAGTAATTTGTTTACCCGCCGTAGAATATCGCTATCATGAGAGAAGCCACTAGAGAAAACTATGGCCCCCGGGTCTATTCTCAACATATCAATCTACATCAACTTTAATTTTCTTGCTTTTATTTGCTGTTTTATTAAACTTAAAATACCAAAAATATAAACTATCATCTCTATAAGATCTCACTCTTGTATGTGACCATAAAGGGATTGCCAACCCCTTATTGCGTTGGCTGCGAAGTTCTTATTTGTTTGTGTCGCGCGTGGTCTCCTACTGGATTGATACCTTGGTTCTCAAAAACCGAGGGAAATACTTACGCTACTGTGCTGCATTTCCCTTTCCTCTTCGAGGGAATACAACACAAGCTCAAGAGGTAGCACGTAACTGGGTGATTATAAAGATGCTCTACAGGTGTCTCCAAAGGTGTTCGTGGTGTTGGCATAGATCAAGAATAGGATTTGTCACTCCGAGTGTCGGAGAGGTATCTCTGGGCCCTCTTGGTAATACACATCATAATAAGCCTTGCAAGCAAATTACTAATGAGTTAGTCATGAGATGATGTATTACAGAACGAGTAAAGAGACTAGCCGGTAACAAGATTAACTAGGTATAGTGATACCGACGATCGAATCCCGGGCAAGTAACATACCGATGACAAAGGGAACAACGTATGTTGTTATGCGGTTCGACCGATAAAGATCTTCATAGAATATGTAGGAGCCAATATGGGCATCCAGATTCCGCTATTAGTTATTGAACGGAGAGATGTCTCGGTCATGTCTACATAGTTCTCGAAGCCGTAGGGTCCGCACGCTTAAACGTTCATTGACGATAGAGTATTTAATGAGTTATGTATGTTGGTAACCGAATGTTATTCGGAGTCCCGGATGTGATCACGGACATGACGAGGAACTCCGGAATGGTCCGGAGATAACGATTAATATATGGGATAATAGTGTTTGACCTCTGAAAGGGTTCCGGAATTCACCGGAAGGTGTTCCGGATGTTTCCGCGGAAGGTGTACGACTACATCAACCGCGTTGATAAACGCTTCCGCTTTCGGTCTACGAGGGTACGTAGACATACTCTCCCCTCTCGTTGCTATGCATCTAGTAGATAGATCTTGCGTGATCGTAGGATTTTTTTTTGAAATACTACGTTCCCCAACAAGCCGGCCACTGGAGGCAGGAGGAGGCGGCCTCGCCGGCGCTGGTTTGGGCGGCTGGCGCAAGAGGAGTAGCGATTGAAGAAGCAGCAGGACTGTTCGATTCAAATCCAATGGTTACTGCTGCTAGAATCGTTTGTTGACTAAGTTGACAAGCCCTGCGTACGCGTCAACTTAGTAGGCCCACAGGCCAGCCTCCCAACCGGTGCGCCCCAGATGTCAGTGGGAGGAATCATTTTTTTTGCGTAATAAAGAGGCAGTTGATTGCGTGCGGCCAGGCCAGCGGAGGGAGTAGGGTGGGCCGGGGAAGCCGGCGCGGCATCACAGAGGGCCACAAGAGGAGGGAGCAGGCAGTCCCGCCGGCGCTAGTTTAGGCGTGTGGAGCAGGAAGATCAGAGATTGAAAAAGCGTGTTGGCCGTTGGATGGACATCCAACAATCACTGCTGCTAGAATCATGTGTTGACTCACAAAGCCTTGCGTAAACAAGTCAGCCTCGAAATCTGTGGCATGTACAGCCCATTTGCTATTATTTTTTTATAATTTTTACTCATTTTCTAATTCATATGGAATTTATTGCAGCCCGTTTTCCATTTTTAGAATTGCTGCCCATTTTCTGGTCAGTACTAGGGTTACAAAATTTAACTAAATATGTGGGAAATTTTGAAAATTTGCAATTTTTTGCCGGAGAACAAAATATTCTTAATCCAAAAATTAGTAGCCATACTAAAACAAATTTATAAATAAATTAGTACTATGTCATGTTAAATCCAATGAAATGCGTATAAGATATCAGTGAAGAACAAAAACAAAGAAAGAAACTAATATCCCATTTGCTATATTTGTTTTGGAATTTTCAACCCCTTTTGATATTCATTTTAACAGACACTGATCATACTCTTTGGCCAGGCCGGAATGCATCCCTCCTCGTCTTGAAAGATTTGCAGCCTAGTAAGTCGGAGAAAACAAATAGGCCTAGCTTGGGTATTCTTCAAAAAGAAATACTGGGCTACCTATTTTCCCAAAGAAAAAACTGCTAGGCTGGTCATGTTGTTAGACGGGCCACAGAGACCGCACAACCCAGTTTATAGCTTGCTCCTCCGAATTACTTATTTATGTTTAGGGGACCATGAGCATGTACCTGGGCCGGATTCATGTGAGAGCCTCCCTTCTAGTTAATTATGGGCTTCTTTATTGGGCCTTCATCAGTGGGTTGCATGTTATCAACAAGTGGAAAATGTGTTCCGTACGAAAAATAGTATGTGCTACGTATGGTACGGGGCACTAAAGGATCGAACCATGCAATGACTTCCAAAAAATTGTGTTTGTCGTTCTAACAACACATTTATTCAACCAATAGACGAAATATACTACTGATTGTACATTGAAAACAACAGTAGCAACAACTAGGGCTGGGGGTGCAACAGAAGCAGTAAGCAGGCCAGAAGAGTGAAGACGCAACTCTCTTCCAAACCAAACATCAGCCATCATTACAAAAGGGCTACGAAAAAAGAACAAGTGTATGCATCAAACTAAATAAAGATCCTACTACACAACTGTACGCATCTAACTAACTGGCTTAGTTAGATGTTACTATTTATTAAGCTGTGGAGATTGGCTGACGGCTTGAACCAGATGGGTACCTAACGAGGGAAACTCCAGCCAGCAGGTCGAAGTCTGATACTTGCGACCCTCTCTCCTACTTTGGGCTGCAGAGCGTGGCGGCACATATCAGGGTATGGTGCATGCAGAGACGCATGGTACGCTGTGTACACACAGTTTTGCCTGATGAACGAAACCGCGCTGCCATCATGATCCTTGCCATCGGTTATCTCCTGGTTAATCAGATAATTCAGTCTGACAAACCGAGAGCGTGTACCAAGGCTACTTACAAACCTCCAGTCAAAAATTCCTGAAGGCCCAGAGAAGCTGGGATCCTGCTCAAAGACCTTGCAGTGACTATGATTGTATTCCGCGAAACAACACGTCCGCCACCTGCAACTGCCATGCCACTTTTCTTTGAAAGGTTCTGGGATTAGGAAGGGTAGGGACACCAGGTGGCCTACAACATCATATCAAGTTGGAGTCAAATAACCCTCAAAAAAAGTTGGAGTCAAATAAAAAAGGGCTCTTGATGTAGTCAATCTTAAGAACAACATGTTATGAGCATGAATATTTTTTCAGTAAATGTTGACAGTAATATAAGCAAGCCATCATGATATCATAGGAAAGTAACATACTGCTGTAACAGCCGTTTGTAGCAATGACTGGAGTAGGCCAGCAATACGTCCAGCCATTGAAGCAGTCGACAACGTAAATGAAGCCCTTGTGTTCAATGGCATCACATAACCATGGAGGATGTATGATCCTGCGAGGGACGTGCAGATTTATCCACTTACCGTAGTGACCTGTCAGATAGGCGAGACCGTGGTTGAAGAACGCAATTATCCTGAAGTCTTTATAATTCGCAGATCACTACTGGCCCTTAGTGAAGAACATCAAGTACGAGACGTACTACTCGTTCACCATGCCGGAGTGGCTGGAGGATCAGCGCCGCCTGCTAGTCTCGGAGGAGGACGGCAGCGTCTTCCTCTTGATCGTGGGCACCGGCGAGGCCCGCGCAGGCCGCCGCCACATCTCTGTAGTGTGCGTCAGGGGCGACGCCGCTGACGCTGACACTGACACGAGGCCGATGTACGGGTGTGTGCTCACTATTACTACCCCTCGGAGGTACGTGGGCGGTGACACTAGCTACGTCAAGGTGACTTGGACTCTGCCGAGCTGGGACCTTCCCGCCGATGTGGACATGGAAGACACACGGTATTATTTGACCCCCAACAATGTGCATGGGGACTCCAAGGAGGTTCACCTGGACATCTGCATTATCAAGTTAAATGTTGATCTTTAGTCTTCGCTCAATGTAATCCGCTGTCTAAGCATGTGGAGACTTCTATGCATGATCTTGCTCTATTGGAGTATCGCGCATGAATAAAAGTGTATCCATTTATGGTTTAGTCTAGAATATTCCATGTATGAATTTTTACTACAGTACTGATGAAAGACTTATGATCAACCATTTCTTACATATCCTCTGCCCCCTTCAAGTCATCCTGATTTAATCCCTCCGTCTAGGTGTATAAGGGCATGGTTAATACTTAAATAGTATAGCCAACTGTTGACTATAAGAAAGTGCCATGTCATCTATAGCCAACATGTATAACAATGGATACTCAAAAACTAATTCTTGAAGATCATTTCCTGCAAAGCACAATAAGAGTTATTTCTTCACATGTTTTGGATGCAGGTTGAACAGTTGAACGCTTTTGTTTGCAAAAGATACTTTTTTATCTATTTCACTCGGATGTTTGTGAGATCTAGAGATGAAATAATATCTGAACAACCCTATCGATACCCATTACACATGAGATGACCCCCACATCCTTTGTCAAAATAAACAACTCCCCGATCAATGCATTTCACTCTTCCGTGCAACGCACGGGCACCTTACTATAGGTTAGTACGACCAAAAATTGAAGTAACATTATATATATTACGATAAATGAAGATGCATGTCACCTAAAATTATATCATTGAAAACTATGTTCAAATACGAATCCAACGATATTGTTTTTGTTGACATGCACTAACATTTTGTCAGTTAAATCTTTAGTTAAATTCAACGGGGGATAAACCACGACCGATGTAGTAGTACTAGTGTAGAGGGTGGCGCTGCATGGGAGTCTCACCCTGCTCATGGCGCGGTAGTAAAGCCGTCATATCACAAAACCCAACCACTCCCAGTAATAAGTGGCAGTAAAATAAACAAACAAGCAACCATCACATCCCTCCGTCTTTTTTGCATATCATCTCTTTGCATTTACTTTCTCCGGTTCATCTCGCACACTCGATCCCTAGCCACTACTCCTAGTATCCCTAGCTACTACTCCTAGGGCCAGTTCTTTTGGCGGCTTCCCCAGCTTTTCCCATAAGACTAGTCACAGTAGAGAGTAACATTAAGGCGCCTTGCTCATTTATTTGGGCTTCTAAACTAGTACTACTAGTAGTACCTCCATCCTGGTTTATTCCTCACCATTGTAATTTGTGCTAGATTTTGACCAAAGATTTAACTGATAAAATGTTAGTACATGTGGCATGCACTAACATTTCATTAGTTAAATTTATGATCAAAATTTGACACAGATTACATTGGGGACCAATAAACCAGGACGGAGGTACTTAGTAGTTATGGGATTACTAATCTAGAAGCCTAAAAGAAGTGGCCCCTGGTACTCCTACTAGTAGTACTTGATACGTCTCCGTCGTATATATAATTTTTGATTGTTCCATGCCAATATTCTACAACTTCCATATACTTTTGGCAACTTTTAATACTATTTTTGGGACTAACATATTGATCCAGTGCCCAGTGTCAGTTCCTGTTTGTTAAAAGTTTTTTGTTTCGCAGAATATCCATATCAAACGGAGTCCAAACGGAATAAAAACGGACGGAGATTTTTTTTGGAATATATGTGAATTTTGGGAAGCGGAACCAACATGAGACGATGCCCGGGTGGGCCACGAGGCAGAGGGGCGCACCTTGGGTCCTCATGGCCACACCATAAGGCGATTGATGCCCTTCTTCCGCCACAAGAAAGCTAATATCCGGATAAAAATCGTGTCAAAAAATCAGCCCAATAGGAGTTATGGATCTCTGGGAATATAAGAAACGACGAAGGGCCAGAATCTAGGAACGCAGGAACAGAGAGAGACAGAGAGACAGATCCAATCTCGAAGGGGCTCTTGCCCCTCTGCCGCCATGGAGGTCATGGACTAGAGGGGAAACCCTTCTCCCACCTAGGGAGAAGGACAAGGAAGAAGAAGAAGAAGAAGAAGGAGGCCTCTCTCCCCCTTGCTTCCAGTGGCACCGGAGTGCCACCCGGGCCATCATCGTGTGACGGTGATCTACACCAACACCTCCGGCATCTTTGCCAACATCTCCATCACCTTCCCCCATCTATCTACATCGGTCCACTCTCCCGCAACCCGCTGTACCCTCTATTTGAACATGGTGCTTTATGCTTCATATTATTATCTAATGATGTGTTGCCATCCTATGATGTCATAGTAGATTTTCGTAGTCCTATTGGTGATTGGTGAATTGCTATGATTGATTTAATTTGCTTGTGGTTATGTTGCTGTCCTTTGGTGCCCATCATATGAGCGTGCGCGTGGATCACACCATAATGGTAGTTGTATGTCGATAGGACTACGTATTGGAGGGCAAGAGTGACAGAAGCTTCAACCTAGCGTAGAAATTGTTGCATACGGGATTGAAGGGGGACCAATATATCTTAATGCTATGGTTGGGTTTTACCTTAATGAACGTTAGTAGTTGCGGATGCTTGCTAATAGTTCCAATCATAAGTGCATAGAATTCCTAGTAAGGGATGACATGCTAGCAGTGGCCTCTCCCACATAAAACTTGCTATCGGTCTAGTAACGTAGTCAATTGCTTAGGGGCAATTTCGCAACTCCTACCACCACTTTTCCACACTCGCTATCATTAACTTTATTATTTCTTTATCTTAACAACCCCTAATCTTTATTTACGCGCTCTTTATATTCTTGCAAACCTATCCCACAAAAACTACAAAGTACTTCTAGTTTCATACTTGTTCTAAGTAAAGTAAACGTTAAGCGTGCGTAGAGTTGTATCAGTGGTCGATAGAACTTGAGGGAATATTTGTTCTTCCTTTAGCTCCTCATTGGGTTCGACACTCTTACTTATCGAAAGAGGCTACAACTGATCCCCTACACTTGTGGGTTATCAAGACCTTTTTCTGGCGCCGTTGCCGAGGAGCAATAGCGTGGGGTGAATATTCTCGTGTGTGCTTGTTTGCTTTATCACTAAGTAGATTTTATTTGTTGTTCTAAGTTGTTTTATATCTTTAGTTATGGGTAGGAAACGCAAAATACCAAAAAAATAGTGGTACCTGCTGAACCAATGGTTGAAGAACCACTCAAAATCTATCGCACTCCTGAAGCTTTTTATTTGGATCATCTTCAGTCCCTATGTGCTCGGGCTGAAACTCCAACTAGCTTAGTTGAGGGAAAATCTTTAGATGAGCATGCTTGTTATGTGTGACACCGCGTATCTGAAAAAGGGAAACTTTTACTGGATCAAATTCATCGTTTACAATGCTATGCTTGGAATTTATGTGAAATTTATGATTTTACTTGTTGTTGTGAAGACCCTAAGAAACACCTTCCCTACCAATGTGAGTTTAGTGATAATGGAATCGTATCTTCGTATGCTAAGGGTGTTTATAATTACTATGATGTTCAACAAATTGAATAATTTGTTGCTTTTAAGGGTGCTTATGCAATTGCTTCTTTGATTGAAAAGTATGATGCTACTCTTTACAAATCGGAATTTTTTGCCATATTTAAATATTGTTATGATAACTATGCTTCTAATGCCTATGTTAAACCATATATTGAGGCCTACTCCGTTGTCCAAGAAGAGACTAATATTTTGCAGGAGTCTATGGAAGAAGAAATTAATGACATTGTGAGCTCATTGGATGAAAAAGATGAGGAGGAGAGCGAAGAACAAAAGGAGGAAGAGTGGATTAGCTACCCGTGCCCACCTTCTAATGAGAGTAACTCTTCAACTCATACATTGTTTAATTTCCCTTCGTGCTTACCGAAGGACGAATGCTATGATGATTGCTATGATCCCTTGGATTATTTTGAAATATCCCTTTTTGATGATGCTTGCTATGCTTGTCGCCAAGATGCCAATATGGATTATGCTTATGGAGATGAACTAGCTATAGTTCCTTATGTTAAACATGAGATTGTTGCTATTGCACCCACGCATGATAGTCCTATTATCTTTTTGAGTTCTCCAAACTACACTATATCGGAGAAGTTTGCACTTACTAACGATTATATTGATGGGTTGCCTTTTTCCGTTACACATGATGATTTTGATGAATATAATATGCATGTGCTTGCTGCTCCTATTTGCAATTATTATGAGAGAGGAACCACATCTCCGCCTCTCTATGTTTCCAACATCATAAAATTGCAAGAAACTGCTTATACTATGCATTGACCTTTACTTGATGTGCATGAATTGTTCTTGTATGACATGACTATGCATAGGAAGAGAGTTAGACTTCGTTGTTTCATGACACATATCACTTTGTGCTCACTACTAAATGCCAAATCATTGCTAATTAAAATTGGCTTTGATATACCTTGGGATCCGGGTGGATCCATTACTTGAGCACTATATGCCTAGCTTAATGGCTTTAAAGAAAGCGCCGCCAGGGAGACAACTCGGATGTTTTAGAGAGTCATTTATTTCTGTTGTGTGCTTTTATAAAGTTTAAAAACAAAAAAAATAAAGAGGGTAACCCAAAACTTTTCAAAAAAAGAAAAGTGAAAGTGATATAGACAAGCATTGTGAAAGTGGGGGACGTCCTTGAACTTTGTTCATGCCCATGGAAACTTTGTGAATCTTAATTACAGAAACTATTCAACAAAAATAATTATCCCCTTGTACAATTCCATTGTATCATAAAAATAATGTGCCAAGGTTTGCCTTTAGGATGTTTACAATGCTTGTTCGTTTGTGCGGTGCAGGACCGAAACTTTGGCTGTAGTGCGCGATTTTAATTTTTTTGCTGGAATGTCAAATGGTTCTGAAAATTTTTGCACTGTCTTTCTATACAAATTTTTTATTTTTCCTGATTTTGGAAGAATTTTTCAAGTATCATAAGTATGGTGAATGTTCAGATTATCACTGACTGTTCTGTTTTAGACATATTCTGTTTTTGATGCATAGTTTGCTTGTTTTGATGAAACTATCAATTTCTATCAGTGGATTAAGCCATGGAAAAGTTGTATTACAGTAGATAGAATGCAAAAACAAAATATGAATTGGTTTGCAACAGTACTTAGAGTAGTGATTTGCTTTATTATACTAACAGATCTTACCGAGTTTTCTGTTGAAGTTTTGTGTGGATGAAGTGTTCGAAGATCGAGGAGGTCTCGATGTGAGGAGCAGAAGGAGAGGCAAGAGCTCAAGCTTGGGGATGCCCAAGGCACCCCAAGTAGATATTCAAGTATACTCAAGCGTCTAAGTTTGGGGATGCCACGGAAGGCATCCCCTCTTTCTTCAACAAGTATCGGTATGTTTTCGGATTCGTTTCATTCATGTGATATGTGCATATCTTGGAGCGTCCTTTGCATTTAGTTTTCACCTTTTCTTTTATGCACCATGCTGGTCTGAGATAGTCCTTGGTTGATTTATAGAATGCTCTTTGCACTTCACTTATATCTTTTGAGTATGGCTTTATAGAATACTTCATGTGCTTCACTTACATCATTTGAAGTTTGGATTGCCTGTTTCTCTTCACATAGAAAACCGCCATTTGTAGAATGTTCTTTTGCTTCACTTATAATTGTTAGAGCGCGGGCATAACTTTTGTAGAAAGAATTAAAACTCTCTTGCTTCACTTATATCTATTCAGAGAGTCGACAGGAATTGGTGAAAGCACATTTGCTCCCTGGGTGGTTTTGATAATTAATGACAACATACTTTGTGGTTAGACTAATGCTTTTATCAAGTATGTTTCAGGAAACCCAATCACATTGGTATGGCAAGATGACTGAAGAAGTGGACCCCTCAAATGCTAAGGCAAGCATTGGCAAAAGCTCAAGACTCTATTTCTGGTTTAGTGATCAAAGATCACATTGAGTCCATAGGAAAAGCCAATACTATTAAAAGGGGATGAGGTTGTGTTGATGATCTGGTTGCTCAAAGTGCTTAGTGATTTATCTCCTTCAACTATCAGCACCTTTCACTTCTATACACACCCATAAGTAATCTCGGACAAACCGATTCTTCCAACTCAGTCCCACCGAGATGAACCACTTCTGCCATGTTCCAAACCCTAGAAAAATCGGTCACACCGAGTTTGAGATCGGTCTCACCGAAACTGAACTGCCAACCTTCTGTAATCTTTTCGCATCATATCGGAATAACCGAGTTTGCATTATCGGTCTTACCGAGATTGACAAGCTTCTGTCTTGGCTCAAATCGGTCTCACCGATAATTCATTTTCGGTCTAACCGATTCTGGCATGTTCCTATTCTTTCTCAAATCGGTCCAACCGAGTTTTCCTTCTCGGTCCCACCGAAATCTCCAACGTTCATATCAGATACACTTTCGGTCCCACCGAGATGGTATTTTCGGTCCCACCGAAAATCCCAACGTTCACTACATTTGAACTTTCGGTCTGACCGAGTTTTCACTTCGGTCTCATCGAGATTGGTCAAATGTGTGTGTAACGGTTGGATTTTGTGTGGAGGCTATATATACCCCTCCACCCCCTCCTCATTCGTGAGGAGAGCCATCAGAAAGTACCACCACTTCTACCACACACTTTCTGAGAAGTGAACCACCTACCCTTGTGTTGAGATCAAGCCATTCCATTCCTACCATATGAAACTTGATTTCTAGCCTTCCCAAGTTGCTTTCCACTCAAACCTTTCTTCCACCACAGCCATATCAGTGAGGAGAGTTGAGTGTTGGGGAGATTATCATTTGAAGCACAAGAGCAAGGAGTTCATCACCATCAACACCGTCTATTACCTTTTGGAGGGTGGTGCCTCCTAGATTGGTTAGGTGTCGCTTGGGAGCCTCCGTCTTTGAGATGTGGAGTTGAACCAAGAAGTTTGTAAGGGCAAGGAGATCGCCTACTTCGTGAAGATCTACCCCGAGTAAGGCTAGTCCTCCGTGGGCGTAGGCCGTGATGGAATAGACAAGGTTGCTTTTTCGTGGACCCTTCGTGGGTGGAGCCCTCCGTGGACTCGCGCAGCCGTTACCCTCCGTGGGTTGAAGTCTCCATCAACGTGGATGTACGATAGCACCACCTATCGGAACCACGACAAAAATCTCCGTGTCACCAAACTGCGTTTGATCTTCTCCAACTCTCTTTACTATATATGCAATTTACTTTCCGCTGCCCATACTCTAGAATTGCATGTGTAGTGTGTTACTTGACTTGATCTTAATTGCAAAACTGCCTAAAACTTTGCACAACCAAAAGGCAGATTTTTATCTTGTCAAGTAGTCTAATCACCCCCCCCCTCTAGACCTACTTCTTCGATCCTACAATTGGTATCAGAGCTTTGGTCTCCATTGCTTTGGTTTACACACCATTGGAGGAAGATGGACGTGTCTACGGATGGGAGTGTTAGCCATAGAGTGCCTGTTCTTGATGGAAGGTTCTATAACTCTTGGAGGGTTGAAATGCTTAGCATCTTTAAAATGTACAATTTGTGCAAATATGTTGAGACCCCATATGTGCCTCCATTTGATCCCTTGCACCCTACCATGGATGAAGAGCTTGATTTGCTTCGTAACCTTAGAACTGTAAATCTTATCATTAGAGGGTTACCTGATGACTTGCTTAATCTTGTTACAAACTTTGAGTGTGCCTATGCTATGTGGAAATTCTTGGAAGAACTTTATCCGGACTACTCTTTGAGAAGTCTTGATGAAATTCTACACAAGACTATTGAATTTGATAAGTTGCACCCCAATGATCCTAACTTTGATAAATGCTTCTTTGAGCTTCGTGATCTTATGAAAAAGAAGGGTGATCCCAGTCTTATCAATATTATCATTAGAAATGCTCTTGCATTGCATTCCGAAGATTATTGTTCCATTAACCAAACTAATGCAAATACTTATCAAATTGACCTAGGTGTTGATGATGAACAATCTATGGGTCAATATGATGATGAGCATGAGCATGATGATGATTACTCCGATTCGGACAACGAGCTAGACAAGGTCATGAAGAGTCTCAATCTTATGGCAAATATGAGAGACTACATGTCCGGCGGAAAAGAGTGGATTCTTGATAGTGGATGCACCGATCACATGACCGGAGACAAAGACATGTTTCGAGAGCTTGCAAAGAACGATGGTCCACGCAAGTATGTGACTTTTGGAGACAACTCCAAGGGTAAGGTACTTGGCCTTGGTAAGGTGGCCATATCTCATGATAGCTCTATTCAAAATGTCATGCTTGTAGAATCTCTTGGATACAATTTACTTTCCGTGTCTAGATTAGCTGACTTTGGATTCAATGTGCTATTTACCAAAGTAGATTGCCAAGTCTTTCGTCGTGATAATCAAAACATGGCTTTTACTGGTATTCGTAGAGGTGATCTATATATTTTTGATTTCACTAAGAAAGCCCAACCTAGAGCTTGTTTCATTGCTAAATCCTCTAAAGGTTGGTTATGGCATAGAAGGCTAGGACATGTTGGTATGCGTAATTTAGACAAGCTAATCAAAGGTGATCATATTCTTGGTGTTAAAGATGTTTTCTTTGACAAAGATAGACTTTGTAGTGCCTGTCAAGCAGGAAAACAAGTTGGTGGAAGTCATCCCGTGAAAAACATCATGACCACAAGGAGACCGCTTGAGCTTCTTCACATGGATCTCTTCGGTCCCAATGCTTACAAAAGCCTTGGTGGTAACTCCTTTGGTCTAGTCATAGTTGATGATTATTCCAGATTTACGTGGGTATTTTTCCTTGATGATAAATCGCAGGTTCAGAGGATCTTCAAGACCTTTGCCAAAAAGGCCCAAAATCAATTTGAGGTGAAGATCAAGAAAGTTCGGAGTGACAATGGAACGGAGTTCAAGAACGCCAATGTAGACTCTTTTCTCGATGAGGAAGGAATTCTACATGAGTTCTCGGCTACGTACACGCCTAAACAAAATGGAGTTGTTGAGAGGAAGAACCGAACGCTCATAGAGATGGCAAGAACGATGCTTGATGAATACAAGACACCGAAGCACTTTTGGGGAGAAGCCGTCGAGACAGCTTGTCATGCCATCAACAGGCTTTATCTTCATAAGCTCCTTGGCAAGACATCATACGAGCTTCTCACCGGTAACAAACCCCAAGTGGGATACTTTCGTGTCTTTGGTTCAAAATGCTATATCCTTGACAAGCATCGTCGATCTAAATTTGCTCCTAAATCTCATGAAGGCTTTCTTCTTGGTTATGGATCAAACTCCCACACCTACCGTGTCTACAATAATTTCACCCGAAAGGTTGAAGAGACGGTAGATGTGAAGTTTGATGAATCTAACGGCTCGCAAGTAGAGCAAATGCCTATTGATGTAGGAGACAAGGACCCATCGGAAGCAATCCAAGATTTATCTATCGGGAAGATCCGTCCCATGGAAGTGAAGGAGAGTACCTCATCTACATATGTGGAGCCACCTACCTCACGGCGAGATGAACCTCAAGGCAACATGGAGGCCTCCACAAGTGGAACTCACCAAGATGAGGAAATGCAACAAGAAGATCCACCACAACCTCCTTCTCCACCACCTCAAGACAACACCAACAACAATGAAGAAGAAGAAGAGGAAGATGAAGATGATGAGGAAGCTGAGCCACAACATCAACAAAAGCTATCTCGAGTTCGAGCAAGAGTCAAGAAAAATCATCCCGTGGAACAAATGATGAATGACATCAACTCCGGGAGAATTACTCGCTCTAAAACTCGCTTAGCTAACTTTTGTGAGCATTACTCATTTATCTCTAGTATTGAACCTATGAAGGTAGAAGAAGCACTTGAAGACCCGGATTGGGTGAACGCTATGCACGAAGAACTACACAACTTCGAAAGGAACAAGGTGTGGACTTTGGTAGAGAAGCCCAACGATGATCAAAACATCATTGGAACCAAATGGGTGTTTCGGAACAAGCAAGATGAAGATGGACAAGTCATCCGCAACAAGGCTCGTCTCGTAGCTCAAGGTTACACACAAGTCGAAGGTATGGACTATGGTGAGACCTATGCCCCCGTTGCTAGACTTGAGTCCATTCGCATACTTCTTGCTTATGCCAATCATCATGATATTACTCTCTATCAAATGGACATCAAAAGTGCTTTCCTAAATGGTGAAATTGAGGAGGAAGTATTTGTAAAACAACCTCCCGGATTTGTGAATCCCAAAAAGCCTAATCATGTTTACAAGTTGCATAAAGCTCTTTATGGTCTTAAACAAGCCCCTAGAGCTTGGTACAAATGCTTAACTAGCTTTCTTCTTGAGAAAGGCTTTGAGATTGGAAAGATAGACTCAACGCTGTTCACGAAAAGGGTTAATGGAGAACTATTTGTGTGCCAAATATATGTTGATGATATTATCTTTGGTTCAACTAACCCCCATTTTAGCAAGAAGTTTGGACAGCTCATGTCGGAGAAGTATGAAATGTCCATGATGTGTGAACTCAAATTTTTCCTTGGGTTGCAAATCAAGCAATCTAAGGAGGGTACTTTTGTCTCACAAACAAAGTACACCAAGGATCTCTTCAAGAAGTTCAACATGCAAGAAAGCAAAGGTATGAGTACCCCCATGCCTACTAGTGGACATAATGACTTGACTAAAGATGGAGAACCCGTTGATCAAAGGGTTTATCGTTCTATGATTGGTTCTCTACTATATCCTTGTGCTTCTCGTCCTGACATAATGTTGAGTGTATGCATGTGTGCGCGATATCAAGCAGCCCCTAAAGAATGTCATCTTAAAGCTGTTAAAAGGATAGTGAGATACTTGATACACACACCAAACTTTGGCATTTGGTATCCTAAGAGAGCCTCTTTCGATCTTGTTGGCTATTCCGACTCGGACTATGCCGGTGACAAGGTTGATAGAAAGTCAACTTCGGGTACATGTCAATTCCTTGGTCGATCCCTTGTATCTTGGTCCTCCAAGAAACAAAATTCGGTATCATTATCCACTGCCAAAGCAGAATATATTGCTGCTGGTTCGTGTTGTGCTCAATTACTATGGATGACACAAACGCTTAAAGATTATGGGATACATGTGAGACGTGTTCCCTTGCTTTGTGACAATGAGAGTGCAATCAAGATTGGACACAATCCTGTGCAACACTCTCGAACAAAGCATATTGAAGTTCGTCACCATTTTATTCGTGATCATATTGCCAAGGGTGACATTAATCTTAAGCATGTTCGTACTGACAAACAACTTGCTGATATCTTTACAAAACCTCTCGATGAGAAAGTGTTTTGTCGCTTAAGGAGTGAATTGAACATCATTGATGCTTCAAACTTGGAGTGATAACTCCATTGATGCATGCAAGGCATGAGCCTCTTGACTAATCCTTGATATTTCTCTTATGATGATGATCATATGTCTTGGACACATTTGCCTCCTTGTATTGCATCTAACTCTTTGCAGGTACTTGAATGATCTACATTTCACAAGATTACCACACACTCAAATCTTGAGTAATCTTGTCATTGACCAAGTATCTAGCTCTTGGGATGTTGAGTTCAAGGAACAAAATTCCACATATCCTTTTTGACATGTTATACATCTAGTATTTCACTCTTGTCATCTTGGATATTCTTGAGTATTTCCTTGCTTGCCTAACCCATGTAGGAAGATGAACTACACAAGTAGAAATGGCGCTCCAACTTCAAATTCAATGAGCACCTACATCAAGCTTACCTACATGAGTAAAGCATCAACAAGCCCAAGGTATGTTCTTCACATCTTCGAGGAGCTTTGCTCAAAGTCATGAGTACAAGCAGCTTCATAAGAGGTGATCACATCAATTGCTTAATCGAAAAATGGCAACCCCATTTTGAGCTTAAATGATGAGTATGACCTATGATCAAATGCCTTCATTTGACTCCTAAGTCAATATACTCAAACATAGGTGATTTTGTCGCCGACCTTTATCTAGATGAAGTACATATGCTTTTGGAGTTTTTTTTTGTTTTCTCTTATGTTCTCTCATTGAGTTTTCTTTAAAAAAAAAACTTCATCTAGGAATCTTTTTATTTCTTTTCTTATATTTCTTTGTGAATATCCTTCTGGAAATCTTTTTATGGCTCTGATCAATTCCTTGAAAATCTTTTACAAATTCATTGCAAATCTTTTGAAATACTCCTCGCAAAGTGAGCTGAATTCTTTCTGTATTTTTAAAGAGGGAGAGGACTCAAATTCAGACTCAAATTTTAAATTTTAAGGAGGAGAGGACTCAAATTTAAATTTATATTGTTTCTCTATGAATGTTCTTATTTGCCCTGTTGTGATTCTTAAGGATCCCACTTCTTTCTTTCTTTCTTTCTCTCTTTCCACCTTTCCTGCCCTACCTAGTTTGCTGTCCTTTTCGGCACTTGATGTCAAAGGGGGAGAGAACTTAGGGGGAATAAGGGGAGTAGGGGAGAAGAGAAGACTTAAGGGAAGAAGAAAAGCAATCTTATCTTAAGGGGGAGAGAATCACATCAAAGCTTTGTCGTGTTTTACATTGGACATTACAATTGGCA
Source organism: Secale cereale (assembly GCA_902687465.1). Taxonomy (NCBI): domain Eukaryota; kingdom Viridiplantae; phylum Streptophyta; class Magnoliopsida; order Poales; family Poaceae; genus Secale; species Secale cereale. Next base: position 543,307,671 of record LR738713.1, read on the forward strand.
TCGTTCTTTTGATTTTGCTATTTCCATCAAAACCCCTTGTTCTGATATCTTATGAAATCTTTTAGCTTAAGGGGAGAAGACTTAGAGGAATCTTCACAATTGATATCCTATGAAAAGCAAAATCTCTCTGAGTTCATTGAAAATCTTTTAGCTTCGGAGACATGTTTGCTGATTCAAGCCTGTGCTCAATATGAGACACTCTTTATACATGTCCTCCCTGGCTTGGTACTCTTGATGTTCTTGCAGTTGGTTGAAGGAATACTCTTGTGTTATCTAACCTTGTTTTCCCAAGTTTATCCCTTCAGGTACAATGTCAAGGAACCTCAAGGTAAGTATATGCATCTTGCAGAATGTGCATGATGGTGACTTGCTTGTAAATACTTGTTTGCAAGAAATCACCATGCACATATGCATTATCACTCAATTCCTTTTCTTCTGCTCTGATGCATATAGCCAAGCTGCATGTAGCACATCTTGCTTATCTCTCTTGTGTGCTTGTGGTAGTCCAAAACCATAATCTATGAAAATCTTGCACACTTGTAGGGGGAGCCTGTGTACTACATGCTTGTCAAAGCTTTCATGATAATTCTGTCTTTCTTTCAATAAGCTTTGATGTTTTGTTTAGTATAATTTTAGTGTGTTGCCATCAATTACCAAAAAGGGGGAGATTGAAAGCACATTTGCTCCCTGGGTGGTTTTGATAATTAATGACAACATACTTTGTGGTTGGACTAATGCTTTTATCAAGTATGTTTCAGGAAACCCAATCACATTGGTATGGCAAGATGACTGAAGAAGTGGACCCCTCAAATGCTAAGGCAAGCATTGGCAAAAGCTCAAGACTCTATTTCTGGTTTAGTGATCAAAGATCACATTGAGTCCATAGGAAAAGCCAATACTATTAAAAGGGGATGAGGTTGTGTTGATGATCTGGTTGCTCAAAGTGCTTAGTGATTTATCTCCTTCAACTATCAGCACCTTTCACTTCTATACACACCCATAAGTAATCTCGGACAAACCGATTCTTCCAACTCAGTCCCACCGAGATGAACCACTTCTGCCATGTTCCAAACCCTAGAAAAATCGGTCACACCGAGTTTGAGATCGGTCTCACCGAAACTGAACTGCCAACCTTCTGTAATCTTTTCGCATCATATCGGAATAACCGAGTTTGCATTATCGGTCTTACCGAGATTGACAAGCTTCTGTCTTGGCTCAAATCGGTCTCACCGATAATTCATTTTCGGTCTAACCGATTCTAGCATGTTCCTATTCTTTCTCAAATCGGTCCAACCGAGTTTTCCTTCTCGGTCCCACCGAAATCTCCAACGTTCATATCAGATACACTTTCGGTCCCACCGAGATGGTATTTTCGGTCCCACCGAAAATCCCAACGTTCACTACATTTGAACTTTCGGTCTGACCGAGTTTTCACTTCGGTCTCACCGAGATTGGTCAAATGTGTGTGTAACGGTTGGATTTTGTGTGGAGGCTATATATACCCCTCCACCCCCTCCTCATTCGTGAGGAGAGCCATCATAAAGTACCACCACTTCTACCACACACTTTCTGAGAAGTGAACCACCTACCCTTGTGTTGAGATCAAGCCATTCCATTCCTACCATATGAAACTTGATTTCTAGCCTTCCCAAGTTGCTTTCCACTCAAACCTTTCTTCCACCACAGCCATATCAGTGAGGAGAGTTGAGTGTTGGGGAGATTATCATTTGAAGCACAAGAGCAAGGAGTTCATCACCATCAACACCGTCTATTACCTTTTGGAGGGTGGTGCCTCCTAGATTGGTTAGGTGTCGCTTGGGAGCCTCCGTCTTTGAGATGTGGAGTTGAACCAAGAAGTTTGTAAGGGCAAGGAGATCGCCTACTTCGTGAAGATCTACCCCGAGTAAGGCTAGTCCTCCGTGGGCGTAGGCCGTGATGGAATAGACAAGGTTGCTTTTTCGTGGACCCTTCGTGGGTGGAGCCCTCCGTGGACTCGCGCAGCCGTTACCCTCCGTGGGTTGAAGTCTCCATCAACGTGGATGTACGATAGCACCACCTATCGGAACCACGACAAAAATCTCCGTGTCACCAAACTGCGTTTGATCTTCTCCAACTCTCTTTACTATATATGCAATTTACTTTCCGCTGCCCATACTCTAGAATTGCATGTGTAGTGTGTTACTTGACTTGATCTTAATTGCAAAACTGCCTAAAACTTTGCACAACCAAAAGGCAGATTTTTATCTTGTCAAGTAGTCTAATCACCCCCCCCTCTAGACCTACTTCTTCGATCCTACAATTGGTCATTCACATGGTTAGTCATAAAATCCTACATAAACTTGTAGATCACTGAATATGATATGTTTGATTCCTTGCAATAGTTTTGCGATATAAAGATGGTGATCTTAGAGTCATGCTAGTGGGTAGTTGTGGATTGTAGAAATACTTGTGTTGAGGTTTGTGATTCCCGTAGCATGCACGTATGGTGAACCGTTATGTGAGGAAGTTGGAGCATGATTTATTTATTGAGTGTCATCCTTTGTGTGGAGGTCGGGGGCGTGCGATGGTTAACTCCTACCAACCTCCCCCCTAGGAGCATGCGTGTAGTACTTGGTTTCGATGGTAATAAATTTTTGCAATAAGTATGTGAGTTCTTTATGACTAATGTTGAGTCCATGGATTATACGCACTCTCACCCTTCCACCATTGTTAGCCTCTCTTGTACCGCAAAACTTTCGTCGGTACCATACACCCACCATATACCTTCCTCAAAAAAGCCACCATACCTACCTATTATGGCATTTCCATAGGCATTCTGAGATATATTGCCATGTAACTCCACCATTCCATTTATTATGACACACACCATCATTGTCATATTGCCTTGCATGATCGTAAGATAGCTAGCATGATGTTTTAATGGCTTGTCCGTTTTTTGATGTCATTGCCACGCTAGATCATTGCACATCCCGGTACACCACCGGAGGCATTCACATAGAGTCATATTTTGTTCTAGCTTCGAGTTGTAATCTTTGAGTTGTAAGTAAATAAAAGTGTGATGATCTTCATTATTATAGCATTGTCCCATGTGAGGAAAGGCCAAATAAAAAAAATATGGCCTAAAAAATAGAGAGGGGCTAAAAAAAAGAGAAAGCCCCTAAAAAAATGAGGGAAAAGAGAGAAGGGACAATGCTACTATCCTTTTCCACACTTGTGCTTCAAAGTAGCACCATGATCTTCATAATAGAGAGTCTCTTGTTTTGTCACTTCCATATACTAGTGGGAATTTTCATTATAGAACTTGGCTTGTATATTCCAACGACGGGCTTCCTCAAATGCCCTAGGTCTTCATGAGCAAGCAAGTTGATGCACACCCACTAGTTTTATTTTTGAGCTTTCATACACTTATAGCTCTAGTGCATCTGTTACGTGGCAATCCCTACTCACTCACATTGATATCGATTGATGGACGTCTGCATAGTCCATTGATTTGCCTAGTTGATGTGAGACTTTCTCCCACCTTTTGTCTATCACCACCTTCTATTCCACCCATAGTGCTGTGTCCATGGTTCACGCTCATGTATTGCGTGAAAGTTGAAAAAGTTTGAGAATACTAAAATATGAAACAATTTCTTGGCTAAAACCGGGGTTGTGCATGATTTAAATACTTTGTGTGGTGAAGATGGAGCATAGCCAGACCATATGATTTTGTAGGGATAACTTTCTTTGTCCATGTTTATTGAAGAGGCATGATTGCTTTATTAGTATGCTTGAAGTATTATTGTCTTAATGTCAAATGATAGACTATTGCTTTGAATCACTTGTTTCCTAATATTCATGCCATGATTAGATTACATGATCAAGATTATGCTAGGTAGCATTCCACATCAAACATTATCTTTTTTATCATTTACCTACTCGAGGACGAGCAGGAATTAAGCTTGGGGATGCTGATACGTCTCCGTCATATCTATAATTTTTGATTGTTCCATGCCAATATTCTACAACTTCCATATACTTTTGGCAACTTTTTATACTATTTTTTGGGACTAACATATTGATCCCGTGCCCAGTGATAGTTCCTGTTTGTTGCATGTTTTTTTTTCGCAGAATATCCATATCAAACAGAGTCCAAACGGAATAAAAACAGACGGAGATTTTTTTTGGAATATATGTGAATTTTGGGAAGCGGAACCAACTTGAGACGATGCCCGGGTGGGCCACGAGGCAGGGGGCGCGCCCACCAGGGGCAGGCGCACCCTGGGCCCTCGTGGCAACACCGTAAGGCAGTTAATGCCCTTCTTTCGCCGCAAGAAAGCTAATATCCGGATAAAAATCGTGTCAAAAAATCATCCCAATCGGAGTTACGGATCTCGGGGAATATATGTAACGGTGAAGGGCCAGAATCTGGGAACGCAGAAACAGAGAGAGATAGAGAGACAGATCCAATCTCGGAGGGGCTCTTGCACCTCCGCCGCGATGGAGGCCATGGACCAGAGGGGAAACCCTTCTCCCACCTAGGGAGAAGGACAAGGAAGAAGAAGAAGGAGGGGGGCTCTCTCCCCCTTGCTTCCTGTGGCACCGGAGTGCCACCCGGGCCATCATCGTGTGACGGTGATCTACACCAACACCTCCGTCATCTTCACCAACATCTCCATCACCTTCCCCCATCTATCTACAACAGTACACTCTCCCGCAACCCGCTGTACCCTCTACTTGAACATGGTGCTTTATGCTTCATATTATTATCTAATGATGTGTTGCCATCCTATGATGCCTGAGTAGATTTTCGTTGTCCTATCGGTGATTGGTGAATTGCTATGATTGATTTAATTAACTTGTGGTTATGTTGCTGTCCTTTGGTGCCCATCATATGAGCGCGTGCGTGGATCACACCATATGGTTAGTTGTATGTTGATAGGACTATGTATTGGAGGGCAAGAGTGATAGAAGCTTCAACCTAGCGTAGAAATTGATGCATACGGGATTGAAAGGGGACCAATATATCTTAATGCTATGGTTGGGTTTTACCTTAATGAATGTTAGTAGTTGCGGATGCTTGCTAATAGTTCCAATAATAAGTGCATATAATTCCTAGTAAGGGATGACATGCTAGAAGTGGCCTCTCCCACATAAAACTTGCTATCGGTCTAGTAACGTAGTCAATTGCTTAGGGGCAATTTCGCAACTCCTACCACCACTTTTCCACACTTGCTATCATTAACTTTATTTATTCTTTATATTAACAACCCCTAATATTTATTTACGTGCTCTTTATATTTTTGCAAACCTATCCCACAAAAACTACAAAGTACTTCTAGTTTCATACTTGTTCTAGGTAAAGTAAACGTTAAGCGTGCGTAGAGTTGTATCGGTGGTCGATAGAACTTGAGGGAATATTTGTTCTGCCTATAGCTCCTCGTTGGGTTCGACACTCTTACTTATCGAAAGAGGCTACAACTGATCCCCTACACTTGTGGGTTATCAGTACTTCCTCCGACTAGGTGTGTAAGTCACCCAAGATGGAGCAGCGCGACCTAGGTGGCTGCAGATTGGAAGAGGCCAAAGAATCAGACAAAAAATTCGTCCAATCACCGCGCCACTTTTTTCCTCCTAAACCAAACAGAGATTACCAAGGAATCCCTAATTAATTGGGCTGCCGTTTCAGCCAACCCATGCAGGCCCATTGACGTGCATGCAAACAGGGGTCAATCCCTCCCCTAATCAACATTTTCCTTCTCTACATGCATAGGTCGCTCATTCTCTCCCGCATGATTCAGCCAAAAAAATTGCTCGCTGATGAACGAGGCAGTGAGGGGAACGAGGACGAAATTTAATACATTGCGCCTAAGTGTTTTGGGAATATCTGATTTTCGTAAGGTGACTTACACACCTAGACGGAGGGAGTAGTACTCAAGTTGGAATTCCAATTGCATGGCACAACTTGTTAAGCAAAAAATTCGATACAGGGTGTAGGAAGCGGTTTGGGAATTTGCATGCCTTTCCGATCAGTGTGATACTCCGTACAAAGTACGACAGAGAAATAACCACAGAGAAGGAAGCTAAAAGTAAACAATCAAATGAGCATTTTTGCATTTGTTTTGCACTGAATCGTTTCACAAGCTTGACTAGTGCTGTTTTTCTACTTTTACAAAAACCGCATCGTAGTGTTAAAACGTGCATTTGCACGTACATAAGTAATACTACTCCCTCCGTCTAGATGTATAAGTCTTCCCTCTTTTTTGGTCACGGTGCACAACCAAAGATGACTTATTGACCTGGACGGGGGGAGTAGCACAGTCTGCAAGCATATATAGAGAGAGACGTGTAGTGCGATAGTATATAGTAAAGTTTGTGCTATATGCACGTACTTACGAAATGCGTACGAATACACAAGGTTTCCAAACTTTCCCTTTTACATACTTAATTAAGGACGCTAATAATTCCCGAATGTTCGGGATTTATCATTTGCTTCCCAAAACTAATGAGATCGCCTTACGAAACAAAAGTTATACTCCTACTAAAAGCCACGGCGCTCGCAGGAGCGCTTGCGGCGCGCCATGAGTGCCCTGGTGCACGGCCGTTTCCCAGCACGCCGACACAACGCCTCTTCCTCAGCGTCACAACTCGCGAGGTGCTGATTGGCGGCTTCCGGTGGGCGAGCGCGATCTCACCGGTGTGGTGATCCGGCGACAACAGGTACTCCTCCTGGCTGGAAGCGTGCACCCGGTCCACGTACCGCCAAACGTAGATGAGGCGCTTGGGCCCGACTGCACTCGGGGCTTTGGCACGGCCGTCCTCCGCCACCCTCACGGCCCTCGCACGAGCCTTCTGCCAAAGAGCCAATTGCCTGACTCTCGGACGCGACATAGGCCTGCCAGGCAGCTTGTCCCGCGGTGCACTTCTCTTCCTCGGCCTTCTTCTCCGCCTCTATTCCCACAAGGCGACAACCATTTCTTTCCAAAGCTCCTCAAGGCTGCGGGGCTCAGCGGGCGGCGCGGCGTTCTCCTCGTAGCAGGGAGCCGACGCATCCTATGACGCGCGTGCTGGCGAGATTGGGAACGCCGACGCGTCCACCTCGATGCGTCACGGCGAGGAGCGGAACACCGATGCGTCCTCCTCGACTAGTGGCGGCGAGGAGCGGAACACCGACGCGTCCACCTCGACGCGTCGCGGCGAGGAGCGGAACACCGACGCGTCCTCCTCGACTAGTGGCGGCGAGAAACGGAACAGCGACACATGACCATCCGCACGGTGCAGCGAGGGGCGCCTAGGGCTTGGGAGAGGCGTTGCCATGGTGGTCGACGTGAGAGGGAGGGGGAGGAGATAGCGATGAACGTGAGCGTTCTTTCGAATGTCGTGGGAGGCGTAGTACTTATAGCGAGCAATGGCACACCTACGTAAGATATGGACTAAGCTGCACTGACTTAACTGCAGGTCCAGTTGCATCACTGACATGTGGGCCAGACCCCTGTTCGGCCCATATGTCAGTGACCCAATGCACCTGAAGTTAAGTAACTGAAGCAGCGTCCCGGGTGGAGTGGTGGTACCGCCGGAGGGAGAAGGAGAGTCTGGCAGGCATATTGTTTCCACACATGGAGAGGAAAAGATTTGGAGACAAACGGGCTTCCTGCAGGTATGGGGAACGGTGCATAAAGTCTCATCTTGCATGCCGGGCTAGGTATAGTCTCAAGTCATTAAAAACATACACGCCCCACACATGTTCATATTTCACGGTGCACTAAATTATTGCATGCGATGGTTAAGGCTAGCCATAATGGTGGTATCTTAGCTGGTACTCCCTCCGATCCTTTATACTCTACGCATAACCTTTTTTGTTTTTTCCCCAAGTGCTCTGCGCGATCCCCTTGAGTAGCGCACCTTTCCCGGCCTGCCCCTGCCTTTCCGCTTCGCTAGCAATTAATCGCCTTAATTGGCGCAACTTCCTAGTTTGCATGCAGAGACATAAGCGGAGGAGAGAGATATTACATGTGACATGCATGGAGGGATTCGAGGCGACAAGTACTCTAATCCACGCAAAAGCAGGGGCAAACTTGTCCAGAAAATTTCGAACGGGCCTCTCCTTGGTATGCGAGCTATGAGTTATGCGCAAAGTAAAAAACAAACGGAGGGAGTATCATGCACACGAGAATAGCAAACAAGCCGGCATGGCGTGCAAACAGGCCGAAGGTCGTGGGAGGCGCGACGGTTGACAGAATTAATTGAAGTTACACACAAGCCGGCATGGCGTGCGAACAGGAAGAAGCTATACTGTCAGGCCTACGATATGGGTCTAGTAGACATGACATATAGTGGGTCTCGCATAGTTCTCGAGAACTCTTTGGGGGCTTGCAGCCGTTTATCCATCGGGCAAGCCAGCAACCCCACGCCGTTCGCACACCCTACTCGTCCCCGTCTTCTACTAGTACAGTACCTTACAACAGTTCGCTCCCAGTCGTCCCGTCAATCCTAACCCTCCTCCCAAATCCATGGCGTCCCAAATCTCCGTGATCGGCGGTGAGTACAAGGTTAGAACCATCACCGGCGATGAGTTCGACGTCATCTATGCCCGTTCTTCCACACTGGTGAAAGAATGCCTTGCTCGCTTCCAACGCATGTTTGAAAACTCAAATGATGAGTGGGTCGTTGGGCTAGATGTTGAGTACACCACAGTCCTGCGAAGCGAGAAGAAACTAAGGGAGGCAGAGAAGAAGAAGCCCGCCGTGATCCAGGTTTGCGTGCATGACTTATGCTTGGTCTACCACATATGCCATGCCGACGTTGAGTGCGAGGAATTTAAGAAGTTCCTCAAGGGCGGCTGAGTCAAATTCGTTATTGTAGACTTTAGGAACGACAAGGAAATCCTGGGTCGGATAGGCCTCGTTGTAGGTCAGCCCTTCGATCTCCAGAAGGAGAGCCTGGTGTCCTCCTCTCAGCCTTCAATGCTGATACGTCCAAAACGTATCTATAATTTCTGCTTGCTCCATGCCACTTTTGGGTGATATTGCTATGATATTCATACACTTCCATACACTTTTGATCATATTTGGACTAACCTACTAATCCAATGCACCCCAGTGCCTGTTTCTGTTTTCGGCTGTTTTTGTATTTCAGGTTTTCACATTACGAGAACTGCCAGGAAAAATCCAGAAAAATTATATAAAAAATCAGCGTTCCAGAACCTACCTTGCGCCCGAAGGACAGCCGGGGGGGGGGGGGCACCAGGGCTCCAGGCGCCCTGGCGGCGCGCCCCCCCTGGGCCGCGCCGGGGGGGCGCCTGGGCCCCCCGAGCCCCGTCTGGTGCCCCCCTTTGGCATATATTTAGAGGGTCGTTCGAAACCCTCGGAACGGGAACTCTTTTTCGCGATCTCATCTCTGTTCCGCCGCCGCCGCCGCTTCCAAGATCGGGAGCACCAGGAGAACTCTTCCCGGCACCCTACCGGAGGGGAGGATCACCATCGGGAGCCTCTCCACCACCATGGACGCCTCCCGGATGAGTTGTGAGTAGTCTCCCTTGGACCATGAGTCCATGACCAGTAGCTATGTGATGTTCTCCTCCCGTTCTTGTGCTTCACTAATTAGTCCTCGTGAGCTGCCCTACATGATCGAGGCACATATGTAATCCTTATGCTGTTGCTATGATGAGTTTGCTGGGATCCGATGGATTATGAGATTATGTTCAGATTGTTCTTGAGTAATATATTTGATCTACCTCTTTTATATTTATGTTCATAAGTAATTCTTGCATGTTCTCCGTTGTTATTTATTGCTTTGGCCAAGTAATAGGTAGTGACTCCAAGAGGGAACGTTATGCTCGATTGTGGGTTCATGCCCCTCGATGACTAGCTTGAGTGACAGAAACATGAGTCTAGGGGATGTGCTGTTGCCACAAGGGGGAAAACAATGGTGCTTGTGCCCGCGGGTGCAAGGATTGTTTACTTTAAGCAAAGTTCTTTTAATGCAGTTGTCTGTTGCTTTGAGTTTACACTATGGGTGGGGCTCGCAACTTAATACCAGCGAGATGTTCTGGATAGATATCACAAGGTGGATGATTAGTAGTAGATATTGATGGATTTCGGTCTACTTACTTTGGCGTACCGCCCATGCTTTGAACCTCAACCTTTCTTGCAATGTAGTCAGCATTGGTTTGCGTTCGTGGTCCTGTCAATTGCCCAGCTGTGATTCGTTACCTCACATAGTTGTTTTATCGTCTTTTGGGAGAGAGACATCACTAGTGAACATCATGAGACTCCGGTCCATATTACCATCATTGATCACATCCGCTATTTACTTTTCGCTTTTACTTACTATTGCAAACACTATCTATCACTACTATCATTTGCGTTTAATCCTTTGTGAACTACAAGGCCGGAGGGATTGACAACCTCTCTGTACTCGTTGGGAGCAAAGTTATTTGTATCTGTGTGCAGGTCCACGTTGATTGCTAATATCTGGCGCCGTTAGCAGTTGACACCTACTTGTTGAACCTAGGAGTCTCTGGGGATTCGATCCTTGGCATCTTTGCTAAGGGAAAAACTTCCACAACACTGCATCTCACACCTTCCACTTGGGGTAACCAACGAGGGGTTAGAGGCCCATCAGCCGTTAGCAGTTGACACCTACTTGTTGAACCAAGGAGTCTCTGGGGATTCGATCCTTGGCATCTTTGCTAAGGGAAAAACTTCCACAATACTGCATCTCACACCTTCCACTTGGGGTAACCAACGAGGGGTTAGAGGCCCATCAAATGCTGACCCTGGCAGCAACCATGATTGATCGTTCGTACGCTAAACTGAAGAAACCTCACCACGAGTTTCATCATGCATGGCTGTCAAAGACATTAGATGAAGATCACATCATGTACGCAGCAATGGATGCCTACCTTTGTTTAAATATCTACAAGGGTTGGATGAAGAAGCAGAGCCCAGTGTCCGGTTCAAGCAAAGAAGCGTCGACGAAGAGGAAGAGGAAGAGGGACGAGGACAAAGTCAAGGACGTGGACTCGGACTCCGAGTAGGTGGCAGCGCCGTCGCTCATGCTGGTTCTACTGCAGTGTCAAGCGGACTAGTTGCTTAGTTTATTTTCAAGGGTGTGTTGTGCTGAGGCCCCAGCAGTACTATGTTTATGTTCTTTCTCGTTATTTGAACTCTTTAGTATGTACAGTAGTACTAGTACTATGTCTTACTACTATTCTTCTTGTAGTTGGTACTACTGCTCGTATCTTCGTGTTCCTACTGTAGTTAATACGTTTGTACTAGTAGTATAATTTGGGTCAGTCGACTTGTGAAAGAAGTTCGACGGAGTGAAGGAAGAAGACGACATGGTGCCCATGATCTATCTTATGAGTGTTGGGTGTGGAATGCAGTTCGCCGGAAAAAAATGGATCGTGCCCGGGGTTAAACGGATGGCCGGGGTGGGGGGAGCATGGCGGTGGCAGGCGGTTTAGGGGAAGGCGCGGCGGCGGCAGGCGGTTAGGCGTGTGGCGGGCTGAGAAGATGAACCGTGCATCTATTTCGGATGTTGAAGAAGCCCTTCTAGCCATCCATGTTGCATCAAACGGCTCACAAGAGTTGACTGACCCAAATTGCTCCTTCAGATTGCAGGATCCACGTGTCATTCAAGGTCTCGAAGGTAGATTCCGCATCCGCACCCGGTTTGCGGGCGCGACCGGCTTCCGCCGCGACAGCCACCATGCGCGCCTCCTCCGCGTGGGCGGAGACGACAATGGCACGCTAGTTTCTCCTCGCCGGCGTGCTGGAGCACGCGCACGTCCTCCTCTTCGTATGCTGCGTGCATAGACATGGCTCCACCAGCTGCTCGCGTGCTTGGCAGCGCAGCGGCATCGTGAGGAGGGACTGCAGACGACATGAGGGGGCGAGCCTTCGGCTTGGCGGTGACACGGCGGTGATGGGAGAGAAATTGTTGGCCGGAGCAGGCGGACGCCGGCATGCGCAACGGCGGCGGCGGCATATTGATGAGTGTGCGTATGGGAGCTTAGTTTAGTTTTATATAGGGTTGGTCAAACTTAAAAGAAAACCATACTAGTACACATAAACATTAGACTTAGGCAGCGCTTTTATTAGTTACCACAGCCACGATAGGAAATCCTGTGCAAGCGTCTGAACCGTGGCCGTGCGGTCGATCCAACGGTGCGTCACCGTGTCGCGCTCGAAGGACATCCACCGAACCTTTTTGTGTGTGTGAAAACAATCCCCGAATATTACTCAACTTTTTTTCCGGGAAAAGTTCTTGACGCTACAATATTTCCATATATTTGAATTTAGCTCCAGTTCGTGTTTATTTGGATTTGGACGTTTTAGGTGCGCCCTAGTTTTTTTAATACTGATTTTGTGTGTGTGACTGAGAGAGAACGTGTGTATGTGTCCATATGTGTGTTGTGGCGGAAGGGCAATGTGGAGATGGTGTGCATGCGATAGAGACATAGAGAGGTGTGAATGTGCAAATGATCATGCATGAGTGAGACATAGACAGTTGCCGATACGTTGTGTATACATGAGAGAACGGTCTTCCATTTTACTTGTGTGTGTGTGTGTGTGTGAAGAGAGAGAGAGAGAGGAGCATCTGTAACACAACAACCATCTCTCTCGATTCGTCTGTCCCTCGCACGAATGCATGTAACACATGCATCAACGCACACATTTTGACACCCTCACCCGGCCCCTGCCCACTTCAAGGCCCGCACATCGCTGTCTATCTCGCACGCACAATCTCTTCATGAATACCATGTTTAGCAAGTAGTTTTCCGTCACATACACACACATTTCTCTCCTTAGGTTTGTTGCCTCTCAATATCTGACACACA
>LR738713.1:543328830-543411647 GCA_902687465.1 Secale cereale
GGTGGGGCCTCGCCGAATGAAGAAAACTCAACTGATCCAAATGACAAAAGTCACGCGACTTGCATGCAGACATGCCTTTATATTCAGTACCATCATCATACCTGCTTAACAGTACTCCTGAATCCATCAAGCTAAACAACGTGCCACTCATAATTCCAAACTTGTTGCTCAAGTACGAATCTGATATGATTCTGATATTACTAAAACAGATAACATTTAATTAGTCAGCTATTGTTCCTACTTTACTTTCGAAAAAGCATGTGCACCACATATAGAGAGACAGCAGGGAGTTGCTTTCTTAATGCGCTCTTGTTCATCATGTGTGGGCACTGCGCAACGAACATTTTATTATCCAAAATCTGCTTGCTCTTCTTTAGCATGTTCCTCTTCCATTCTTCTTTAATAAGTACTCTCTCCGTTTCTAAATACAAGTATTTGTATAGATTCCACCATGGACTACATATGGAGCGGAATGAGTGAATCTACACTCTAAAATGTATCTGGATACATCTATATGTGATCCATAGTGGAAATCTCTACCAAGACTTATATTTTGGAACGGAGGGAGTATGATAGTAGTACAGTATGTTCCTTGTAGTGAAGATGAGCAGGGACATTTGCAGTGTAGAGGTCTATACGGTCGGTTGGTATGGACACTTAGAACTCTTTGGGCCTCTTTGATTCGTAGGATTTTGTAAACATGGGAATATGATTTGTAGTGGCCCGCGCACTTGAATCCTATAAGAATAGCAAGGAAATGCGGGGAGCTATGTCGCCTTTGAGAGTTACACTGATATTTACAGTACCGCACCTTCAGTTGAAGAGAGCTAGTATCCGAAGCCTTTCTAGCCATACCGGCAATACTAGCACATATATTCCAGCAAGTTCCACTTTGCTGATTTTACTCTGATGCTTACGGTTTTCCCGTTATATCTACACTATGATCTGTGTAGCTGCTTTGTGTCGCACTAGCAGCAGTCCACTCTTGAAGCTAAACACCGCAATGACTTACAAAATTGGCACCAAGGCATTGAGCGCCATTCTGGATGCAATGAAACTCATACGCTCCCCACCTGTTGACTCTTGTTCATAATATGCTCCTAATGACTCTTGTTCAAAATTGCCACATATAGAGAGACAGCATGGAATTGCATTTCTTTGGGCGTTGTGATTCATCATGAGTGGGCAACCAGCATTGTATGCAATTAAGCGGAACCTCAAGAATATGCTTCCTCTTCTGTTCTTTAACATGTTCCTCTTTTGTTATCCTGTATTTAGTACGTACATTATGTTCCTTGTCAGGAAGGGGAGCAGGGACATCTGCAGTCAATATCTGATAGATCTGGCATGTACTTGATCGATAGGCTTTCAATTACTAGCGGCAATACAACACCGTATTTTCAAGCAAGTTCCACTTTCCTGATTTATATATCGTGGTTATGGTGTACCCCTTTTATGTACACTATGATCTGCCTAGTTGCTGTGTGCTCTTGTTATCATGGTTTGGCAATAAACTCTCCATACAGTATATTTTGAACCTATCATCTGCCAGCTATCCTTACTTCTGGAGCCTATTTTTTGTGTACTTGTGCCAGATTATATAAATGCACGCACCATATTACAGCACACATGAGCTCTCTCATTAGAATCCAGTGATAGCACACAAGTGTTTACAGGGGCGTCCCTATATTAGAATATCCTCTGCATTACAAAGATAACCTCACAACTATTTATGTTTTCATGGTTCTCATATATTATACGTAATTACAGTGAATCTCAGAATCCGCGCATCAGAAGAATATTTTGGAACACTACAATGACCTACAAAATTGGCACCAAGGCATTGAGTGCCATTCTGGATGCAATGAAACTCATACGCTCCCCACCTGTAGATTCTTGTTCAGAATATGATCCTAATGACTATTCTAACCTCGAGGAGTCAAAGGCAGATGGCCTGTCATGTTCAGCTATCAAGTTGCCTGCTCTAATTTGGCAAGGTTTTATTGATTGCGCATATCTTGCATTTCTTCTACTTTGTTGCACCGCCATCTGCTTAGTTTACTCATCATATATGTCGAGATGCCATGCCCATCCATCATCAATACATATTCCATCTGTCATCATACCATGTTTTTCCACTCAAATGCCGTTCTTGTGCATCAGACATCAAACAAGAAGAGGGTGATTGCCGAACCTGAAGGAGCACTAGCAAAGTCCTTGAAAAACATGGTTGTGCCGGAGAAATCAGACATCACCCCACTTATATTGGTTGTACAACCAGTGACACAAAACGTAGGACCGACTCCAGCAGACTGTACCCATACTTCACTGGCCACGCCACTAGCCCCACCACACAGGACCTGCACTCCAGCGAAAGGTATGCCGATTTCAGTTGCCATAGCACCAGTCGTACCATAGAAAAATCCCACTCCAGCAAAAAGTACAACAAGTCCACCGGCCGAAGACCTATCCCAACTGCAGAGACGACCAATTCCTGCAGATTGGAACCCCATTCCAGTTATTCCCAGTTTAAAAGACAATGCTTTCAATGTTGTTAGGGACTACGTATATATTCCCATCATTGGAAGATTATAGTGAAGACAAACACCATTTTCACATCTTCCTGTCCCACTTAACGTGTAAGTGTTATTATTCATGGTGATTATTTTCCTATTTTCTGCTGATTGAACACATCAATGATTTACATTACATTGTTGTAAGTAGGCGAGGGTCAATCTGGATAGTCATGACGAGCAAAGCTTGCTTGCGCTTTTCAAGGAAGCATTGCAGCAGTATTGGTGTTACCTGAGGAAATCACACTTTGATGGCAAGTCTATAAACGAATTTCTGGTGAAGTCTCCTGTGCTAAATTTAGAAGACATTGAATGGAAAAACCTTGTTATGCACTCGTCTCGTTCCAAGGATGAGGTACTGTCTATGATATTGCATGACAATTTGAACTTCTACTTTTCCGCATGTGCCTTACGGATCTTTTTTGCAGGAAATCTGCTCGAAAAAGAATTCTGGTTTGAAAAGAACGACATGATATCGCAAATATGCTGCCCGCTGCTTTGCTCTTGTTAGTACCTGTTGTCCTGTATCATTGTACTTGCATACATACCTAGTTCATTATGTGACAGCAGTATGCATGATAGCTTGCTTATCAATTGTTCGCTCCAAATTATCTGATCTATATGAATGGTTACATTATATATTGAGAGGTAGTTGTTCATGTACCATCACTCTGCAGCTTATTTTCTTTTACCCTCCATTTTCTACACATAAGATCTATATTTACTCTTACCATAAGGTTGGATAACACCGATGGTACTGAAGAAGTTTAGCTCTGCATTACTCTTGGCTGTACCTTTTGCCTGTATCGCTGTACTTACATTTATATCTACTTGGTTATGTAGCATCACTCTTCATCTTATCTTAAATATTCTCCATTTTTTCTTATATTGTCACATCTATATTTACTCTTAACAAAATGTAGAATAAAGGCAATGCTTATGAAGAAGATTCTGTGGTAAACTTCTTGAATTGCCCCCCCATCAGAATGGACAAGGGCTTTATAGAGCCTGCCTTCACCAATAGTGTAAGTTTGTCCTTCTCAAGCCTTCAAACTTTGTTGTGTATATTTGGTTAGGCATGACTGCAACAGCTGTTCATTTTTCGTGTTTGCATCAAATGCATGTTTGAAGTGTATTATGTACTCCAGTTCATAAACAAAAGTTTGTCCTTCTCAATTTAAGTTTTCAGTTGTACAACCAAGTTCCTTCTTCATACCATGTAAATTAAACTATACAGAGGAAGTGATCTTATTTTGCCAATCTAAAATGGGATAAATTGACAGCACACTAACCATTGATACTAATGAGTTCTTGATCTTTAATCCAGGGGTGTTGTGAAGCTGCCAACTCCTTCACAATGTCATTTCCTGCTATGTCTTGACCTGAACAATACCATATTGTGTTAATGGTATTTTAAACCGTGTCACTTTATTCGTCAGTAAGAAATGTGATGAATTTTCAGCACTGATACTTATATGTGCAAAACCTGTCATCTGTCTGCTTGTTTATCTTTCAGAGAGATGAGGATATAAGTGTCAAACAAGTGCAGTCTCACCAACTTGCTCAGCTGCTTGCGCTGCAGCTCCCGAGCAGGGCTAACCTTTCTTGAACTCTATTGAAGTGCTGTCGGTTTTGTATATTATTTTGTCGGCGTGTTTAGTTGCACTGGTGGCGATCTTTGATGCCCAGTGTATGTAATCTGCTGTTTGCTTGTGCTTTATTATCATAGCGGCGAACTTAGATGCCCAGTGGATGTAATATGCCGTAATTTCTTTATTGTATAGTCTAGGTTTTTTTATTCACGATGTTGTAGTTATTTTACTGTATATATATCCTGTCTTCGCAGTAAACCGGCCAAACCGTAAAATTACGGTACATAATCGGGCCGTCATGCAAATCACCATGTATGATCCGCATCATGGGCCCCGTCATCTTGGTCCGTTAACAGGCCTAAATGTAAACTGGCCCACTAGTAGATTCGAGCCTTTAATAGGCCGAGTAAACCGCCGGCCCTATTTTCCCAAGAAAACTCAATGGGCCTTTAGGAGGATGAAAAGTAGGTTGGGCCTGAAACGTGTCGAACAGCTCACGGGCCGGCAGCAGGCCGAAATAGACCCCGGCCCATGAATGTGCCAATCAAATCACGGGCTTATAACATGCCAAAATTGTCTCGGTCCTTGTTTGGCCCAATCAGATTATCGGCTGCGAGCAGGCCGGATGCAAACCGGGCCGTAGTTAGGCCAACTATATGACGAGCTTTTAATAGGCCAAAATTAATATAGGGACGAAATGTTAAACGGGCCCTTAATTGGCCGAAACTAATATCAGGCTGAATTACTAAATGGGCCTTTAGCAAGTGGGCCCAAAAGCATAGTGTCCAGTTGACGGGCCGAATCTGATATGGGCCATAATTTAGCCCAAAGCCTCTTAAAGGGCAGGCCCTGATGTGGGCCGTAATTTGGCCCAGAACGTGGTAGGCTTTTAACGGGCCGGATCTCATATGGGCCATTATTAGGACCGGAACGTGGCAGGCCATTAATGGACCGGATCAAATATGGGCCGGCATTTGGCCCAAAATATGGCAGCAAGTTAATGGGCCGGCCTACTAGGGTCCTCAAAATCTTGTGGGCCTACAACTGGGCCGGCCCATTAATGTCGGCGAAATCTCGTGGGCCTTTAGCTGGGCCGGCCCATTATGGTGCACAAAAATTTTGTGGGCCTTCACCTGGGCTGACCCATTATGGCCCACAAAAATCTTGTGGGCCTTTACCTGGGCCAGCCCATTATGGCCCGCAAAATCTTGTGGGCCTTTAGCTGGGCCGGCCCGTTATGGTTCGCAAAATCTTACGGGCCTTTAGTTGGGCCTGCCCATTATGGTCCGCAAAATCTTGCGGGCCTTTAGTTGGGTCGGCCCATTTAAACTTTATGGGCCACTTTTGGGCCGGTCCACGTGTCAACATATCATAGGCGCATGTCGCCCATTGGATGAGTGACACATGTGCCAACGCGGAGCTGACACGTGTTTCCGTCAGCCAATCATAATTTTACACGTGGAAAATCCCCATTGGTCCGGGCTGCTAATGGTGTAACGCCCCGAACACACCCGTCGGTGGTCGTTACTCCTGGCGGGATCTAGACTGGCCCCACATATCAATACTAGTCTTTTCTGCGCACTTTGTCCTCACTCGTGCGCACCCGGGAGCAACTTCCCGGTCGGTCACCCATCCTGAAACTACTCCAAGCTGAGCACGCTTAACTTTGGAGTTCTATCCGAATGGGCTCCCGGAAAAGAAGGAATTCCTTATTGATATGAGTAGTCTATCATCCCTAATAAGCCAGGCCATCACATACACCCCCACTCAAAGGAACCGACGTCCTCGTCGGGCCACAGGAACGTTCCCTCTTGGCCCAACCATCTGTGCTTCCAGAACAGCACATGTGCCATGCCGTGTGCCACGACGGGTCACAAACGTCATCACAACATGACTGCAAACTGTCTGCAAACATCCGTGTAACCGCGAGGGTCGGCTCTGATACCAACTTGTAACGCCCCGAACACACCCGTCGATGGTCGTTACTCCTGGCGGGATCTAGACTGGCCCCACATATCAATACTAGTCTTTTCTGCGCACTTTGTCCTCACTCGTGCGCACCCGGGAGCAACTTCCCGGTCGGTCACCCATCCTGAAACTACTCCAAGCTGAGCACGCTTAACTTTGGAGTTCTATCCGAATGGGCTCCCGGAAAAGAAGGAATTCCTTATTGATATGAGTAGTCTATCATCCCTAATAAGCCAGGCCTTCACAAACGGGTTATCGGATCCAAAACCGGACCTGATAGCTTAACGGCGTTCCGTTACGGTGGATGCCACGTGTCGGTCACCCTTGACGAAAGCACTTTTGTGACACGCGATTTATCGTCATGGAAGTGGACACTTTCATGATGACAATTTTGGTAATGTCATGGAACACTTCTACGACAGCACATGTATGACTATCTTGATCATGTCATAAAATTGTCATGGATGTACATGCGTGAAAGAAAACGCGACCTAGTGTGACAAACACGTATCATCACGGAAGTGTATTTTTTTTGTAGTGGTAATAACGAGCGCACACTGATGGAACAAGTTGTGTGGTGATGATACATCCATTTTTCATCATGTTTCTGTACTGTTATTTCTTATGTTTTTGTTCATTATTTCACCTTATGATGATATTCTAATGCCTTTTTCTCTTATTTTGCAAGTTTCACTTGAGGAGGGAGATTTTCAGCAGCAGGAATGCTGGATCTGAAAAAGCTACAACAGAGATGGATATTCTCCACAAATCCAAACGACCTAAAAATTTACGGAGAATTATTTCAGAATATATAAAAAATACTGGAGGAAGAATTACGAGAAGGGGGCCACGAGAGAGCGATGAGCTCAACGGGGTGCGTTCATCCCATAGGTCGCCCCTATGAGCTCATGTGGCCCCAGCTTGCCCCCGGTGCCATCTTCTGCTACAAGATGCTATTGGCCTAAAAAAATAAGGAGAGGCCTTTCGGGACGAACCACCACCGTATCGAGGTGGAACCTAGGGAAGAGCAATTTTGCTCTCCGGTGGACCTAT
This sequence comes from Secale cereale, assembly GCA_902687465.1. Taxonomy (NCBI): domain Eukaryota; kingdom Viridiplantae; phylum Streptophyta; class Magnoliopsida; order Poales; family Poaceae; genus Secale; species Secale cereale. The sequence continues at coordinate 543,336,017 of LR738713.1, forward strand.
TTCGTCGGGAAAACTTCCTTGCGGGAGGGGGAAATCGAAGCCATCGACATCATGAACGATCCTCTCATCGTCGGAGGGCCAATTTTCATCAACATCTTCACCAGTACCATGTCCTCTCAAACCCTAGTTCATCTCCCGTATTCAATCATTGTCCCAAAACCTCAGATTGGTACCTATGGGTTGCTAGTTTGGTGGAAGATTAAATGTCCAGATCCTCTAGCGTATTCAATACACCTATGTTTTTGAACATGAATATGATTTGTGAGTAGTTACTTTTTTTTCTTGAGGACATGTGAGAAGTATTTTTATAAGTACTCATGTGAAGTTAGTATTCGTTCGGTATATTGATGATATGTATGTTGTATTTCCTCTAGTAGTGTTTTGTGAACGTCAACTACATGACACTTAACCATATTTGGGCCTAGGGGAAGGCATTGGGAAATAATAAGTAGACGATGGGTTGCGAGAGTGACAAAATCTTAAATCCTAGTTTATGCATTATTTCGTAAGGGGCTGATCAAGAATCACTCCAAAGTTCCTATCTAGCGGAGAACCTAAGAAGGAATTGTTTGTAGCTATTCTTTCTGATCGATCTATCTAAGAGTTCATACTAAAATAACACCAAGTTATTCTTTCCGCTTGATATATCAAGAGTTCGTACTAAAATAGCACCAAGTTATTCTTTTCGACCGATTTATCAAGAGTGCATTCTATAATAACACCAAAACAAATTCAGATTCGTAATACTCAATCCAACACAAAGAACCTCAAAGAGTGCCCAAGATTTCTACCGGAGAAACAAAGACGAGAACATGCATCAACCCCTATGCATAGATTACCCCAATGTCACCTCGGGAATCCACGAAACACATATCAAGTGAATCAATATGATACCCCATTGTCACCACGATAATTCATAGTAATACATACATCAAGTGTTGTCAAATCCATAAAAATATTCAATTCGATAATAATGAAATCTCAAAGGGAAAACTCAATTCATCATAACAAGATAGAGAGGAAGAAACACCATATGATCCAACTATATTAACAAAGCCCGCGATACATCAAGATTGTGCCATCTGAAGACCACGAGAGAGAGAGAGAGAGAGATTAAACACATAGCTACTGGTACAAACCCTCAGTCCCGAGGGTGTACTACTCCCTCCTCATCATGGTGGCCATCGGGATGATGAAGATGGCCACCCGTGATGATTTTCCGCTCCGACAGGGTGCCGGAATAGGGTCTAGATTTGTTTTTCGTGGCTATAGAGGCCTGTGGCGGCGAAACTTCTGATCTAGGGTTATTTCTGATGGTTTCTTTATTTATAGGATTTTTTGGCGTTGGTTTCACACGAAGATGTGCCTTGAGGTGAGCACAAACCACCACGCCTCGGGTTGGGCTCCAGGCGCGCCCCGGTGGGTTGTGCCCTCTTCGTGGCTTTTCTGGCCCTCCAACAAGGCTTCGGGGGTCTTTTTTGTTAAAAAAAATCGTCAAAATGTTTCAGCCTATTCCGAGAACTTTTATTTCTGCACAAAAACAACACCACGGTAGTTCTGCTGAAAACAACATCAGGCCGGGTAGTTCCATGCAAATCATACGAAAACCATATAAAATTGTTGTAAACATGGCACACATACTTCATAAATTATAGACGTTGGAGACATATCAGCATCCCCAAGCTTAATTCCCACTCGTCCTCGAGCAGGTAAATGATAATAGAAATAATTTATGAAGTGTGAATGCTATCATAGTGCATAAGTTTGATCAATGATTCTTTCAATCAGTTTTCCTAGCATCATAACAACAACTCTTTCTCATAAAACTCATCATGATAAAGTGGCAAGTGAAAACGAAATTTTATGATGTGGAATGCTACCTATCATATTCCTCATATACTCTTTTCTATTTTAGCATGGACATTTGGACTTGAATGATTCAAAGCAATAGTCTATAATTTTACATGAAGACATCAATACTCAAGCATACTAACAAGCAACCATGTCTTTCAAAATATCGATGCTAAAGAAAGCTATCCCTAGCCCATTATGCTCAATCATTGATCCATTCATTGAAAAGACTCAAATATTAGCTACATTCAATGCTCAAGTGTGATAATAGTGTTCCGTAGTTGGTGCTTTATAGGAGAAGATGAGACTCAAATAAAAATAAAAATTGCATAAAGTAAATAGATGGGCCCTTCGCAGAGGGAAGTAGCGATTTGTAGAGGTGCAAGAGCTCAAAGTTTGAATTGAGAGATAAAATTATTTTGGGTGGCATGCTTTTCTAGTCAACGAGAACGACTAAGAGTTCCCAGTACTTTCCATGCTAGATACATCATAGGCGGTTCCCAAACATAAAATAAAGTGTATTCCTTTTTCCACCATAATTTCACATTCCACGACTAGCTGTATCCTCGGATTCTGGCCATACCAACACTTTCCAAGGAATTTATTATTTGACAACATAAAGTAAATTATTTTTCATTTTGGGACTGGGAATCCCTATTACCACCGTATTCTCGTGCAATGACAAGTGCATAAACACTCATCTTGAGAATAACACATCTAGCATGGAAAAATATCGGCCACCCCTCGCCGCTTCATGAGCGGTACGAGCACACAAAAGACAAGTTTTTTTTGAAATTAGAGTTGGCACATACAAATTTGCTTAGGACGGCGAGGAAATACCGCATATAGGTAGGTATGGTGGACTCAATTGGCACAACTTGGGTTTTAGTATTTGGATGCACAAGTAGTATTTCTACTTAGTACAAGGTGAAGGCTAGCAAATAGATTAAGAAGCGACCAACCAAGGAACGAAAACCATCATAAACAAACATTAAACATAACTAACACCGAATAATGCAACACAAGTAGGATATAATTTGATTGCATAACTATTGACTTAGTGTGCATGCATAGGGAATCACAAACCTTAACACTAATATTCTTACTAAACCACAATTACTCACTAACATGACTCACATATTATCATCTCCATATCGCAAAACTATTGCAAGGAATCAAACTTATCATATCCAATGATCTACATGAAAGTTTTTATTATGTACTTCTTGGATATTCATCATATTAGGACCAATTTCATAGCTTGTGCAAATTGTTATCACTATTATCAACTCTCAAAATAATATAAGTGAAGCACAAGAGTAAATGGCAAACTACTCCAAAAAGATATAAGTGAAGTTCACATGAGTAGTTAAGTAAATGGATAGCTATTTGAAGACTCTCTCTCTTTAAAAACTTTCAGATCTATGTATTTTATTCAAACAACAAGCAAAACAAAATAAAATGGCATTTCAAAAATAGCACATATCATGTGAAGAAGCAAAAACTTAAGCTCAACCGATACTAACCGATAATTGTTGATGAAAAAAGGTGGGATGCCTACGGGGGCATCCCCAAGCTTAGATGCTGGAGACTTCTTGAAATATTATATTGGGATGCCTTGGGCATGCCCAAGATTGAGCTTTTGTGTCACCTTAATTCCTTTTATATCACAATTTTCCTAAATATTAAAAACTCCATCCACACAAAACTCAACAAGAACTCGTGAGATTAGTTAGTACAAATCAATGCAAAACCTTATATCATCTACTGTAGCAAATCACTAAACTTATAATTTAACATTGCATACGAAATGCCCCTACATATTTAATATTCCTATCCTCAAATAGAAGCATTAAACACGCAAACATATGCAAACATAACAACAATCTATCTAAACAGGGCATTTTGTAAAGAGTGCAATTTTACTCATACTTCCCTAGCTCAAAAATTCCGAAAGATTACCATGTTACAGAGAACTTATTAGTGCTCATTTTGTAAAAAAATCAAGATTTTATCACGTTCTGAGTATCCAGAAGAATGTGCATTGCTTCTACTCTTCAAGTGTATGAATTACAAGATATAGGGGGAGATCTCCATGATTCTACTCTTCAAGTGTGCATAGCTTCAAAAGCAAATTCCTCACTATGCACATCTTCAGGGGGAGTTCTTCTATATCTTGCAATCAAATTCCTCAATATCAGTATTTACACTTCATATGTTTATCCCCATTTAAAACTTAACCTATATTGTCATTAATCACCAAAAAGGGGGAGATTGTAAGTGCATCTAGTGCCCCTTAGTGATTTTGGTGTATTGAAGACTTATAGGTTAAGGGACTAATGTGTTTATGAGTGTACACATGTCTATAAGTCTATGAAGAGTTTGATATTTACAGAGAAAGTCGACCCCTAAAAATGAAGTTCTTCGACTAAAGACTTTGGATTTCTGAAGACTTTCTGAAGACTTTGAAAGTGAAGAAATTGGTGTGACCTTAAAGACTTGGTATTCATTTGAGGAATATGAAGCGTGAAGACTTTTGTTTTCATAGTTTCATTTTATCTTTCTTGAGTCATAGGAAACACCGTACTGTTAAATGGGGTCGAGGAAATACTAAGGAAAACTTTCCATGTGATGCTCAACTCAAAATCCTACACTTACCAATCCCTTCGAGTGAAGCCATTGGAAATCTCATATATTTCAGTCATATTCTTCAGTGACAGAGACGAAGTTCTTCTGGTTTCTAAGGAATTTGTTCTGACTAAGGAGTTAGGAATTCGCCAGTGCGGATTGCCTACAAGTGAGGAACATGATATCCCTGAGGAATTTGATACTCAAATTTCCGACCGTTGCTGTGCTACACGCTAGCTGTCCCAAAATATCTACCTACCTAACATTCATATCATTAAGGGCATTTATGTCTTATCATGTCAGGCTGCTCCCTAGGCTATAAATAGCTGCCCCCTACAACCACTAGCTGGTTGGCTACTCCGAGAGAAACTGACACTTGTCATAAGAGCAACCCATCCGCCGAGGACTTTGAGCAAAAATCATCAAGTGAGGAAAAACCCAAAACCAAACCCAAACACCTACAAACCCAAATGTGATTGAGCATCAATGAAGAGATTGATCCTGAGTGGATCCGACGCTTGTTACCTTTGAAGACTGTGCTTCTTCCAGACGGTTAGACGTCATGGTCTAGAGCATCCAAGAGGAATTGTGGATCGCCGAGTGACCGAGTTTGTGAAGGTTCGGAAGTCACCTGTGAAGATTTACCACGAGTGATTGGGCGAGGTCTGTGTGACCTTAGCTCAAGGGGAATACGGTGAGGACTTGGTGTCATGGACTGTGCGTCCAGGACTGGGTGTCCGGGATTGTGTGTCCTCATGTTTAAATACCTAGCTGCCCTAACTAGATGTACAACTGAGATAGCAGTTGGAACTGGTCTAACAAATCATTGTCTTCACCAAGCTTACTGGTTCTATTTCCTCAACTCTTTCACTTCCTCATATCTGTGTTGTGTGCTTGTTCATATCTGTTTGAAGACTTTGACTGAAGACTTTCTCAATTTCCTCAGTTCCATTTCTTCAGTCTGTTTGTCTTCATCCTGTATTTACGCTTTCTGTACTCTGTGCTTGTATTCATTTCTTCATGATGACCATGCTTGTGTTCTGTTATGTTTACTCCTGAGTACTTATTTTGCTGCAAGTAGTTCTTCGCTAAGGAATTTCCTCACCCACAAATTCCTCAGTGAAGAATTCATAAAAATCGCCTATTCACCCCCTCTAGTCGATATAACGCACTTTCACCAAGATTAGGGTCTTGTCACTCCTTATTCTCCTCACATCGACATCTCACTGAAAACTTGAAAACTTCAATCACACGAAACTTAACAGAACTTCTTGAGATGGGTTAGTATGATAAAATAAAGTATTCACTTTGGGTACTGCCAGAGACAAGATTCATAATTGTTCTCACACAGTGCCTACTGTACCATATCATTTCTACAATTTATATTGATCAATATAAGCCATAGAAACTAGAAAACAAGCAAACTATGCATTGAAAATAGAATCTGTTAAAAACAGAATAGTCTGTACAGATCTGAATTGAAGTCATACTTATGTAACTCCAAAAATTCCGAAAAATTAGGAAAGCGTATGAAATTTGTATATAAATAATCTTAAAAAAATTCAGGATTTTATCATGTTCCAGTGAATCACAGAAATTCCAGCACTGGACGCAAAAGTTTCTGTTTTTGCACAGAATCAAGTAAACTATCATCACACTATCCCAACGGCTTTACTTGGTACTTTATTGAAACAAAAGCTATAAAACATGATTACTACAGTACCTTAATCATGTGAACACAAAAAAACAAAAGTTATAAATGTTGGGTTGTCTCCGAACAAGCGCTTTTCTTTAATACCTTTTTTGCTAGGCATGATGATTTCAATGATGCTCACATAGAAGATATGAATTGAGACACAAAGAGAGCATCATGCAGCATATGACTAGGACATTTAAGTCTAACATACTTCCTATGCATAGGGATTTTGTGAGCAAAAAAATTGTGGGAGCAAGAATCAACTAGCATAGGAAGGAAAAAGAAACAAAACTTCAAAACTTTCAACATAAAGAGAGGAAACTTGACATTATAGAAATATGTAAATGCATATGTCCCTCTCTAATAATAATTTTCAGTAGCATCATGAATGAATTCAACAATATAACTATCACATAAAGCATTCTTTTCATGATGCATAAACATAGAAATTTTGCAACTCTCCACATAAGAAAATTTATTCCCATGAATAGTAGTGGGAGCAAACTCAAAAAAATAAATATCATGAGACACTTGATTGGCATGATCAATTTGAGCATTAAAATCGCGATGACAAGTTTCATGGTTATCATTATTCTCTATAGCATACATGTCATCATCATAATCATAATAAATTAGAGGCATGCTACTATTATAACAAATTTGCACATCAAATATTGGGGGACTTAAAATATCATCTTCATCAAACATAGCATCCCCAAGCTTATGGCTTTGCATATCATTAGCATCAAGGATATTAATAGAATTCATACTAACAACATTGCAATCATGTTCATCATTCAAATATTTTATACCAAACATTTTATTGAATTCTTCTTCTATCAATTGAGCAAAATTTTCCTTTCCATCATTTCAATAAAGACAAGATAAAGACGAATAATATGAGGCAACCTCAATTCCATTTTTTGTAGTTTTATTTTATAAAACTAAACTAGTGATCAAACAAGTTCGATTACAATATCAAAGATATACCTTCAAGTACTCACCTCCCCGGCAACGACGCCAAAAAAGAGCTTGATGTCTACTACACAACTTGTTCTTGTAGACTCGTGTTGGGCCTCGAAGCGCAGAGTTTTGTAGGACAGTAGCAAGCTTACCTGAAGTGGATGACCTAAGGCTTACCAATCCGTGGGAGGCGTAGGATGAAGATGGTCTCTCTCAAACAACACTGCAACCAAATAACAAAGAGTCTCTTGTGTACCCAACACACCCAATATAATGGAAAATTGTATAGGTGAAATAGTTCGGCGAAGAGATGGTGATAAAAGTGTAATATGGATGGTAGAAATATACTTTTATAATCTGAATAAATAAAAGCAGCAAGGTAGCAAGTGATAAAATGGAGCACAAACAGATTGCAATGCTTGAAAACAAGGCCTAGGGTCCGTACTTTTGCTAGTGCAATCTCTTAACAATGCTAATATAATTGGATCACATAACCATCCCTCAAGGTGCGATGAAGAATCACTGCAAAGTTCCTATCTACCGGAGAACATAAGAAGGAATTGTTTGTAGCCATTCTTTCTGATCGATCTATCCAAGAGTTAATACTAAAATAACACCAAGTTATTCTTTCCGATCGATCTATCAAGACTTCGTCATAAAATAACACCAAGTTATTCTTTCCGATCGAGCTATCAAGAGTTCGTACTAAAATAACACCAAAAAAAATTTAGAATCATAATACTCAATCCAACACAAAGAACCTCAAAGAGTGCCCCAAGATTTCTACTCGAGAAACAAAGACGAGAACGTGCATCAACCCTTATGCATAGATTACCCCAATGTCACCTCGGGAATCTGCGAATTGAGTGCCAAAATACATATCAAGTGAATTGATATGATACCCCATTGTCACCACGGGTATTCATATCAAGACATACAACAAGTGTTCTCAAATCCATAAAAGTATTCAAGACGATATGAATGAAATCTCAAAGGGAAAACTCAATTCATGTAAACAAGATAGAGAGGGAGAAACACCATATGATACAACTATATTAAAAAAAGCCCGTGATACATCAAGATCGTGCCATCTCAAGAACTCGAGAGAGAGAGTGAGATTAAACACATAGCTACTGGTACAAACCCTCAGCCCCGAGGGTGGACTACTCCCTCCTCATCATGGTGGCCGCCAGGATGATGAAGATGGCCACCCTTGATGATTTCCCCCTCCGGCAGGGTGCCAGAACGGGGTCTAGATTGGTTTTTCGTGATTTGAGAGGCCTGCGGTGGCGGAACTTCTGATCTAAGGTTATTTCTGATAGTTTATCTATTTATAGGATTTTTTGGCGTCGGTTTCACCAGAAGATGGGCCTCTAGGTGAGCACAGCCCACCACACCTCGGGTTGGGCTCCAGGCGCACCCCGGTGGGTTGTGCCCTCCTCGTGGCTCTTCTGGCCCTCCCACAAAGCTTGGGCGGGGGTCTCTTTTGTTCCAAAAAAACTGTCAAAAAGTTTCAACCCATTTCGAGAACTTTTACTTCTGCACAAGAACAACACCATGGTAGTTCTGCTAAAAACATCGTCAGTCTGAGTTAGTTCCATGCAAATGATACCAAAACCAAATAAAATTTTTGTATACATGGTCTGAATAGTTCATAAATTATAGATACGTTGGAGACATAACATCTATGTAAATGAAATTTGTGGATTGTTTAAGCTTGCAGGTTTATCAGTGGATGGAATTAAGAAGAAGGTATTCCCTTTACCTTTGGAGGGAAAGGCATTGACATGATATAGGCTATTGGATGACACTAGAACATGGTATTGGAACCGGTTGAAGCTGGAATTTCTCCAGAAGTTTTATCTTATGAATTTTTGTTCATCATGATCGAAATTATATACATAATTTTTGGCCACGTGTATGAAAAAGTATCGCTCAATCTTGGGGGAGGCTCAAATATACGATGCACCCATGCCCCAATCACGAGCTCTCAAGAGAAATAATTATACAAAACTTTTATGCTCGGCTTTCACATAATGAGCAATCCATACTTGATACTTCTTCTATTGGTTCATTTATGAAGAAAACCATTGGATCCAAATGGGTTCTTCTGGAAATAATTAAGCACAACTCTAAGGATTAGAAAATCGAAAATGGTAAAAAGCCGAGTGTAAATCTCGAGTTTGATTGTGTTAAGTCTTTTATGGACACATATGCTCTTCATAAGTCTAGTACTAAATATGGGCTTAACTCTGAGATAGTAGCTACCTTATGTGAATCATTTGCTGCTCGTGTTGAGATCTCCCTAAGGATAAGTGGTTTAATTTTCATCCACCTATTGAAGAAATTTGTGAGGAACCTGTTATAGTCAAAGATGAAGCAATCATTTATAATGTTGATCTTATTGTTCCTACTGCTTATATTGGGAAACCCCCTTTTCCTTTTAGGATTAAGGAACATGCTAAAGCTATAACTGTGGTTAATAAGAGTAATGTTAAATAACCTAAACCCTCTGAACAAATTAAGGTGGAACCTAATGTTGCAATGATCAAAGATCTTTTGGTTGATAATATTGATGGACATGTTATATATTTCTGTGATGAAGTAACTAGGATTGCAAGCTTCTTTCCGAGTCAAGAAACCTTCATTGATCTTCTCGAGGATGTCCCACAATTCCTTCGGAGTTTTCACAATAATGATCTTGAAGGAAGTGAGCGCGAGAGAGATGACCACCAATTTCATCTTTGGCTTGAGCATCCATTTGATGAGTTTCTTCTTGAGGCCAGTTGGGACTTGAGGGATTTCCATAGTGAAACCATTCTGAACCACATTCGACATGTCATCGTGAATTACTCGAAGACGGATCTTCATATTCTCCTTCCAGAACAGATAGTCCATCCCATCGAAGATGGGAATCTTGATGTGCAACTTGTAACTCAGTGAAGACATACTTAAATTCCAAGGTGGTTAGACCAAAATGTGTAGAGTCAAGGAGTACCTTGCTCTGATACCAATTGTAGAAACAAAGTATGCCTACCAGATGGGGGTGAATGGGCGTTTTAAAATTTCTTTCGAAAACTTCAAAATTCTCAGAACACAATAATGGAAAGAAGGTAACAGATAAAGTGAGTGAACGTAAACTATGAACTAAATCTAAGCACAATCATCGAAGAAGATCACATGGTAGTAAAAATTTAGACATGGTAATTTGAATGGAATAGTGCAAATAAATGACTAGCAATGCTCGATGGGGACAAGGAATTTGTAGACCAGTTCGTTCTTCTACACAAGGACTGTGTCTGGTTGGAGGCGTTGTGATTTAACACACAATATAAAATCTCTTCGCCTTATTCACCTTGACAATTGGTTCGCCAACCAATGCTGATTACTTTGTAGATACTTGAGGTGATATCCGAACCATTACAGACTTCTTCTTTGAGAACCACAAGCACTCTTAGTCTGTGAAGGGAATGACACCTAACCATCTACAGAGTTTGCAGCTCTCAGGAATAATAGGTGGATCATACTAGACTTAGATTCGAGTAATGCTAAACCTCTATCTAGTCCTTCGGTTCTATGTTTTTTCTCTCCATGGATTTTAAAATAAAATCACTCTGGAGAGGGGGTTGCTCAACAATCTTCTTAGAATCAAACGGAGCAGCTGCCGAACAAAGCCGGTGCAGGGTGGCTATTTAGAGATGCAACCTTCTATAATGGGAAATTGCCATTTTGGACACGTGGTCCAGCCAATGGCCAACCGACATGTTAGCAATGGTTGGATTTTTGAAGCAATAGTAACATTACTTGAGGAGCAAGTAATGCTAACTCTTCGGTCAGAGACAAATCTCTGGCAGTGAAGAAGATCACGGTTTCCTGCTGGCAAGTATTTGCTCGGAACACAAAGAGATTCCTCTCACATCTTTCATCCTGACTGAGTTTAAAATCAGAGAACCTAATTTTCGAACACTATACTCCTCTTAATAGTAAAGTGGTCCTATAACTCAATAAACGAAAAGAAGGACAATAAAAAGAATGCTACATCCTCACTTCGTCTTCGACTTCTTTCGGTTTAAATCACTTCCTTGGAGGCCGCCAAACAATATGCTTTGCGTCAAAATTTTAGGTGCCACTCTTCACAACATTAGCTTCATGAATAATGCTCGTTGCAGTGCAGGGCATATTCTCCAGGTTTATAGCAAACTCCTCATGATTCCATGGATTTGTTACTCTACGTGCACTAGCAAACATATTAGTCCCTTACTGTTTATGTCAATAATCTTCAAAACATAAGGAGACAAAATATTGTACCAACATATCTAGTTTTGAATGCTTGTTTCGTGATCTATCTATCTATGTAATCGAGTGTGAGAGTTATATAATAAAGAGTAGTTTGAGTCATGCTTTACTTTCTTGTTTCAATCTTAGCAATTAAAATAATAAAAAGACCATATCCTAGTACCATGGGGAGTAATGACTACACATAAAAGAAGTATAGTTGGTAAAATTTGTTAGGAGTTAACAAACATAGCATTGGTCATTGATGCAATCAATGAAAAAGTAAAAAGGAAAGCGAGGTCTCACATATAAATATGTATGATCAATCATGAACATTCTGTGCATGATTACGTCCCCCTATGAACTCTTTGATCATGCATAAAATATTTATTGCGGGCTCACAATCATAAAAATTGCTCCTAAATATGTACGACATTTTTACAATCTTGTGATGGTAAAGTAATAAAAGCGAAACACTATATAATAAAGGTTGCTATCATAAGGGGAAATATAAAGTGACGTTCCTTTCCACTAAGAGATTGTACATCCAAAAATAAAAACCGCATGACAACCTCTGCTTCCCTTTGCGAAGGGCCTATCTTTTAATTTTCAGTATTTACTTTTATGCTAGAATCAATAATGTTCATCCCTATTCCGCCCTATTTATTCTATATTTGGCAAGTATCATGTGGCGGGGAAAGATTCGGGCATATATATCCAGCTGAATATAGGTAATCATGAGTTATTATTGTTGACATTATAGGTAAATAGGTTGACATTATTCTCGAGGTAAATAGGTTGGGAAGTGAAAACTATAAACCCCCTTCTTCCTATGTGTTTGACTTAATCTTTTTCTCCATAAATATACCATGAGTGTCAGCAATCATAGCAAACTAGACGATAGTCGAGTATGTGAACTTGCTAACTAAGCACTTACATATACTCTTTCTGAAAATACGATAGATTGCAATTGTTTCGATGAGTGAGATCATAGTTTGCTAGTTTCCAATTAAGTTTATGCTTCATACTTTAGCATGTGAATGACTTTTTACTTTGACATGTGACATTTTGTGATGATATATTGCTCCTATGATAATGATCATGATGCTTTCTGATATGTCTCCAACGTATCTATAATTTTTGATTGTTCCATGCTATTATATTATCCTTCTAGGATGTTTTATGGGCTTTTATATACACTTCTATATGATTTTTGGGACTAACCTATTAACCCAGAGCCCAGTGCTAGTTTCTGTTTTCCCCTTGTTTTAGAGTATCGCAGAAAAGGAATATCAAACGGAGCCCAATTGACCTGAAACTCAACGGAGGACGTTTTTGGACCAGAAGAAGACCAGAGAGTACCGGAGGAGGACCAGAAGGTCCACGGGCTACCCACGAGGGTAGGGGGCGCGCCCCCTGGGCGCGCCCCCTGCCTCGTGGACAGCCCGGAGGTTCACTTTACATGTCCCCAACTCCAACACCTCCTATATATATGGAAACCTGTGCAAAATAACCTACATCGGGAGTTCCGCCGCTGAAATCTTCTGTTGCCACCGAAAACCGATATAGACCCGTTCTAGCACCCTGCCGGAGGGGGGAATCCCTCTCCGGTGGCCATCTTCATCATCCCGGCGCTCTCCATGACGAGGGGGGAGTAGTTCACCCTTGGGGCTGAGGGTATGTACCAGTAGCTATGTGTTTGATCTCTCTCTCTCTCATGGTCTTGAGATGGCATGATCTTGATGTATTGCGAGCTTTGCTATTATAGTTGGATCTTATGATGCTTCTCCCCCTCTACTCTCTTGTGATGAATTGAGTTTTCCCTTTGGAGTTATCTTATCGGATTGAGCCTTTAAGGATTTGAGAACACTTGATGTATGTCTTGCATGTGCTTATCTGTGGTGACAAAGGGATGTCACGTGATCTACTTGATGTGTGTTTTGGTGATCAACTTGCGGGTTCAGTGACATTGTGAACTTATGTATAGGGGTTGGCACACGTTTTCGTCTAGACTCTCCGGTAGAAACTTTGGGGAACTCTTTGAAGTACTTTGTGTTGGTTGAATAGATGAATCGGAGATTGTGTGATGCATATCGTATAATCATGCCCACAGATAATTGAGGTGACAATGGAGTATCTAGGTGACATTAGGGTTTTGGTTGATTTGTATCTTAAGGTGTTATTCTAGTACGAACTCTAAGATAGATCGAACGGAAAGAATAGCTTCGTGCTATTTTACTACGGACTCTTGAATAGATCTATCAGAAAGAATAACTTTGAGGTGGTTTCGTACCCTACAATAATCTCTTCGTTTGTTCTCCGCTAATAGTGACTTTGGAGTGACTCTTTGTTGCATGTTGAGGATAGTTATATGACCCAGTTATGTTATTATTGTTGAGAGAACTTGCACTAGTGAAAGTATGAACCCTAGGACTTGTTTCAAAGCATTGCAACATCGTTTATGCTCACTTTTATCATTAGTTACCTTGCTGTTTTTATATTTTCAGATTACAAAAACCTATATCTACCATCCATATTGCACTTGTATCTCCATCTCTTCGCCGAACTAGTGCACCTATACAATTTGCCATTGTATTGGGTGTGTTGGGGACACAAGAGACTCTTTGTTATTTGGTTGCAGGGTTGTTTGAGAGAGACCATCTTTATCCTACGCCTCCCACAGATGGATAAACCTTAGGTCATCCACTTGAGGGAAATTTGCTACTGTCCTACAAACCTCTGCACTTGGATGCCCAACAACGTCTTCAAGAAGAAGGTTGTGTCGTAGACATCAAGCTCTTTTCTGGCACCGTTGCCGGGGAGGTGAGTGCTTGAAGGTATATCTTTAGATCTTGCAATCAAATCTTTTAGTTTCTTGTTTTATCACTAGTTTAGTTTATAGAAGAAAACTACAAAAAAATGGAATTGAGGTTGTCTCATATGCTTCATCTTTTTATATCTTTCATGAAAATGATGGGAAGGAAAATTGTGCTCAAGTACTAGAAGAAGAATTACATATAATGCTTGGCATAAAATATGTGAATGATGAGCATGGTTGCAATGTTGTTAGTATGAATTCTTTGAATACCTATGATGCTAATGATATGCAAAGCCACAAGCTTGGGGATGCTATGATTGATGAATATGATATTTTTTGTTCCCCAAGTTTTGATGAGCAAATTTATTATGATGAAAGCAGGCCTCCTATTTATGATGTTTATTGTGATGACATGTATGCTATAGAAAATAAATATAACCATGAAACTTGTCATCATGATTTTAATTTTCAATTGGATTATGCTTCACATGATAGTTATTTTGTTGAATTTGCTCCCACTACTATGAATGAGAAGAATTTTGCTTATGTGGAGAGTAGTAAAATTTCTATGCAAGTAGATCATGAAAAGAATGCTTTATGTGTTGGTTATATGGTTGAATTCATTCATGATGCTACTAAAAATTATTATGAGAGAGGATCATATGCTTCTACAAATTGCAATAATATCAAGTTTCCTCTCTACGTGCTTAAAATCTTGGAGTCATGCTCGTTTTCCCTTCCTAAGCTAGTTGATTATTATTCCCATAAGTTGTTTGCTCACAAAATCCCTATGCATAGGAAGTGGGTTAGACTTAAATGTGCTAGTCATATTCTTCATAATGCTCCCTTTATGTTTCAATTCTTATCTTTTATGCGAGCATCATTGAAATCATTGTGCCTAGTTAGGGGCGTTAAACAATAGCGCTTGTTGGGAGGCAACCCAATTTTATTTTCTTTGCTTTTGCTTCTGTTTAGGAATAAATATGGCATCTAGCTTCTGTTTAGATGTGGTTTTGTGTTTGTCGGGGAAACTGATCGCCCACGAATACCTATGGGACCGGAGCCCCTTCTCGGTACGGCAGAGGGCGGAGGATGCACAAAGAGCGGATCGAGGCGAGCACATGAGCAGTTTACCCAGGTTCGGGCCGCACGGATGCGTAAAACCCTACTCCTGCTTCGGTTTGTATTATGTTCTTGCTCGGGAGCGAGGAGAGCTACAGTATACTCTAACCGCTAGCAAGACCGAGCGTGGGAGAGATTGATGTTCGGAACCTCCTCTACGTTGCGCATGGGCCTCCTTTTATAGGTCAAAGGGGTCACCGACAGGTGGCAACACAGACGGGAGTAAAAGTGAAAAAAGGGTGGTAGCTAGAACAGTGCTCTATACCTAACCCTGACAGCAGGGGACAAGGGCATTAAATGCCCGTCGCCGTCGCCCAAACAGTGCAAAAAGTGGCCGTCAGGGGCGCCACCGTCCGCCACGACTGTAGCCTTGTCATCGCCGCTTGCCACCGTGTACCCCTGGCTGCACAACCTTCCGCCACGTGCTCCTGGAAGGGTCCCAGGGCGACACGTGGGCGGATGCGCTGGAGCGTAGGTGCCGAGTGGAAGCTTGCCGCGGCAAACGCCTTGCCGCGGTTGCTATCTTGTCGCCTCTGGGAGTTTGTCGCTCACCGGGCCTTGCCGGGACGCGTGGTGCGTCGCGGCAAGTTTCTTGAGATGCCTTTGATTGGCCTTCCCGGCAAGCTCCTCTTGCCAGGGTCTTGTGCCTTGAGTGGTTTTTTGTGCCTTGAGTGGCCATCCCGGCAAGCTCCACTTGCCGGGGTCTTGTCTCCTTGACTTGGATACTTTGTTCTTGAATGGCTCCAAGGGAACCACAGAGGATCTTGGCGGTCGCCTGGCTAGCCTTGCCGCGGGACGCTGCAACTGCCCGTGCACAAGTTCGGGATACTAAGGTACCCCTACTTTAGTACACCGACGGGAGCCCCCGGGCCTGGGCCATACACGGTGCCGAGCGCTGTTGGGCCAGGCCCAAAACAGTGCACGGGCACGCGCGGCCTGCGGCACGCCGTATCCCACTCCGTATCCACCGCGCCCTCCCTTAACGGCACGCGTCAATCGTGGCATCGTGGGAGAGATCGTGGCCTGTTTCTTTAATTGGAAATGCGGAACGTCCGCCCCCTCCCCCCTTATAAGCAGGGGAAACAGGGGCAATTCGTCCATCTGCCCGTTGCTTCTTCAATCCTCAGAAACCCCACCGCTCCCTTCCTTCCCGAAGGCCAAAAGAGAGCAGCGCTCCGCCCTCCGTCGCCACCAGCACTACCAGCGCCGTCGCCCTCCTTCACCGCTTCCGCCATGGCTCCGAAAGGCGAGAAGGGGAAGACTAAGAAGTCGGTCGAAGCGCTGCGGCTCGCGGCGATGCGGAAGAAGAAGGCGGTCTTCCCGCCAAAGCTTGACGCGGAGGGGCTGAGGGATTCCTTCTACCTTTTCTGGTCGAGGGAGACAAAGGCGCATCCGCGCACCAAGGTACTCCCAGCCGTCGCTTGCAAGATGTTCCCGAATGGCTACGCATTCTTCGCGCTGTTCTTCTACTGCGGGCTCTGCCCGCCCTATTCTGAGTTCTTCTGCGACATCATGAACACCTACGGGTTCCACCTCCTTGACTTCACCCCCAACGCCGTTCTCACCATGGCCGTTTTCGCACATCTGTGCGAAAACTTTGTCGGAGTCTTCCCCAATGTAGCTCTTTTCCGCCACTACTTCACACCTCGAGTTGAGAGGGGAGAGCCTCTGTCTGGCGGAATCTCTTGGATCTCTAGGACCCACAAGAAGGAAGCTTACTTATCGGGAGAGCTCCGCGGCAAGTGGGATGAGTGGAGAGCCAATTGGTGTTGGATCGTAGAGGATGACCCGCAGCACTTTACCGCCCGGCGCCAAACCCTAGTAGTACGCGGCGACGACTAGAGCGACTTGGCACCGGAAGATAGTAAGTTGAAGATTGCCACTACCCGGATCCTTCGCCTCAGGCACGCCAAGCTCACTGTAGGCGCCGTTGGAGCAGACTTTCTCCGCCGCCGCATCGCCCCCTTGCAGGAGAGGAAGAGGCCCGCCTGGGATTTCGAGAACGCGGCAAATATCATGAGGCTGCGCCCGGGCCTTAATTATAACTTCACTGTCCTGGAGCTCAACGTGATGCTCCAGGCGTTGTTCAAGTACGACTCCGACCATCCCGAGTGGTTTACGTTGCCGAGGGGTGTAGTTTCGCTGTGCAACAACTCGTCGCTCAGCGCCATCCGTGCAGTGATGCCGCTGTGCGATTCCCACGGGATTGACCCGACTTGGCGAGAGCCTACCGACGAAGCTGTGCAGGCTTTCTTCGACAACTTGGAGGAAATGCCAGTCAACTCCGACGAGAAGAAAGGCCTCACCCGCGACACCACTGACAAAGAGATGGCATATATTGCCACCAGACTGGAAGAGGCGGCGGCAGCCGCGGCCGCGGGGGAGTTTGGGTACACAATGGAGGAGGCGGAGGCAGGGGAGGCGACAAGCCTTGCCGAGCAGGAAGAGTTTCTCAAAGCGGGGAAGCTTGCCGGGAAGGTCGCCGAGACAAGTGAGCCCGCCGAGCAAGGCGTCGAGTCGAGCGGGCCCGCCGAGCAGGGCGCCGAGTCGAGCGGCCCCGTTGGGGACACGAGCGGCTCACTGGAGATCGGCTCCTCCTCCTCGTCCTCGGGCAGCTCGCCACCACCAGCAAGTCCTCCAGCTCCACCAAGAAGGCGCCTCCGCAAGGCCGTGGACGTGACGGAGCGGCAGACGGGCCAACAGCCGCAGCGCCGCGCGACACGCGCCACCGCGGCAAGCAAGGCCGCCACGGGGGCGCCTCGCACTTCTGCAGCGGCTGGAGGGGGATCTTCCCGGACTGGCGCCTCTGCTCCTGCCACCCCTCGTGCCTCGGCGGCAACCGGAGCGGGGTCTTCTCAGACCACCGTCCCTGCTCCTGCCAAGCGGCCAAGGGAGCCCACTCCTCCGCCTCCTCGCGCCGGGACACGTGAGCTAGATTTGGACTTCTCTGCGCTCCGCTCCGACGAGGAGGAAGAAGAGTAAGTCTTTGCAATTTTCGTATTTCTTTGATTTTCAACTTGTCCTTTGTCTTGTATCTCCTTTGCCTAACTCTGAACCTGTTCTTCTTCAGAACTCTGGCCCAGAGGGCAGCGAAGAGGGCCAAGGTCCCGGTGATCGTCATCGAGGACGAGCCCGCCGCGACAGCAGGGGGCGCGCCTGAGACAAGCTTGCCGGACCCGGCAACTGTTCTTCAGAGCAGCCCCCCGCAGCCCCCAGCGTAAGTGTAGTTCATCTTCTGTTGTTGGGCGCGCGTGGGTGCTTCTTCTTTACTGACGCCTTGTTCGTCGATTCATGCAGGAGCAGAGCAGCAGCACCAGGAGCGCCAGGAGACCGCTCCCGACGTGCCGCATGCCTTGACCACACCGCCAAGGGGAAGCTCTCCGGCAAGGGAGAGCAATCCGCCAAGGACGAGTTCTCCGCCAAGGGCGAACACTCCGCCAAGGGCGAGCTCTCCGGCGAGGGATAGCACCAGCGATCCTCCGCCGGTGGGAGCTACAACCACGCCGCCGAGGGAGAGCTCCCCGGCAAGGAACCTCACCGAGGAGCCGGCCCACGCAGGTAATCCCTTCGCTTCATTCTTCCCCTGGACCTTTCTTCTTCTGAATTTCTTTTTTGGATATTTGCTTGACTGTTTTTCTTGTCTTTTCCTCCGTCAGACCCATCCGCAGCTGAGCCAATGGAGATGGAGGTCGTTGCTGACGATGCCGCCGTCGCTGAAGAAACGGTTGGCGCGGGCGATCCCGCTGGCGCCGAGGCCGCCGAGGCCGCCGCCGCCGCAGCCGACGAAGGGGCGGGCGGTCGCACTGACGGCCCTGAGACCACAGGAGCGCCGGGCGCTACGCCGGCCGCCGAGCCCTCCACCGCCACTGCAGCCCCCAGCCCCGACGAGCCCGAGCCCGGCGCCTACCTAAAGGCCGGCGACGACGTCTTTATCCAGCTCCCTTGGGCGTCCATGTCCAGGGCGCCGGTCGAGGGAGAGGTCTTCGACGGAGAGGTTCTTGCCTCCGTCGGGCTGAAGCTTGTGGATGTGCCAGGCAGCAGTAGCAGCAGCGAGCCCGAAGAGGAGCGGCTACTGCGGAAGTTGCTGGCGCTTTACCGCGCCCGACAAGCCAAGCTGGAGTCCCGCGAGGCTCTTGCTGCAAAGGCCGGAGCTGATATCGAGAAGCGCGCGGAGGAGCTCCGGGCTATCAACCAAGCAGTTCTCCGGTCTTTGGCGGAGGAGCGGGAGCAGCTTGCCGAGGCGCAGCAGGCCTTTATCCTTGAGAAGGCGAAAGTGGAGGAGCAGCAGCGGCTTGCCGCCGAGGAGCTATCCAGGCGAGAAGGTGAGCTGGCACAACGGAAGGTCGACCTCGACAGCCACGAGGACGAGCTTGCCGCGCGCGAGCAGTCACTTGGCGGAGCTCTCCAAGAAGCGAAGGATGCTGCCGCGGCTGCCGAGACCGCGAAGAAGGAGTTGGAGGCGAGGGTGGCGCAGCTGGAGGCCGGCCTCAAGACGAGCGGCGAGGAGGTTACCGCACTCAAGCTCGAGAGGGAGAAGGACGCCCACAGCCACTCCGAGCTGCAGGTCCGCCTCTCCGAGAAGGGCAAGGAGCTCGCCGTCGCCAAAGACTCCATCGCCGATCTCGAGCTGAAGCTGGCCACCCTTACCCAGACGCTGGACGGCGCCAAGGAGCGGGAGGCAACCCTGAAGGAGGAGATCAGGGCCGAGAAGGCGCTGTTGGAGAGCGCCGTTGTCACCCAAAACATCTTCAGGGAAACCGTGGAGCATTGGACAGAAGGTTTTGTCAATGCTGCCACGGATATCGACAAGGAGCTGGTGGAGCTGGGGGCGGAGCACCTCGGGTACTCCACCACAGCGCCAAGCTAACTTTGTTCTTCAGAGGCGTGGCGACGGCCCTCCAGCAACTCCGGGAGAAGATCCCAAAGCAGCTGGCGGACGAGTCACACAGGCTCTGCGTGGGGGCCCTGCAGAAGGTGTTGGTGAAGGTGGCCTTCCGCAATCCGGGCCTCAACCTCACCAACGTCCTTAGGAGTTAGCCGCCGGACGCCGACCAAGAAGCACTCAAGGCCCTTGTCGCACCCATTGTGGACAAGGTGGGTGGCATCAAGAGGGTTGAGGGCGACCGCGCGGACTAGTCTTGTCCACTTTCTTTTTTTCCCTGTCGCTGTTAACCATGTTATGAGAACAGTCTATTAGAGCTGCGACAAGTTGCTTTGTAATATAACTCTATTTTGGGTAGTTAATGCAATGTAATTTCCTTTACTTGATTTCCTTTGCTTTGTATGTTTTTACCCTACGCTTTTAGGGAACTTGTCGGCATAGGCACCTTTGCCGTGAGCGCTGAGTGTGGAACTTCAGCAGCCTACTGGCAGTGCCGTTGCCGACAACAAACCTTGTCGCAACTAGTCGCAGCACACTTAAACTGTTGAGCGAACTCGAAAACGAAGTAAGGGCGCGACACTAGTCGCAGCACACTTAAGTCGTTGAGAGTGCTCGAAACAAAGTAAGGGCGCGGCTAGCCACGAGTTGGTTCCTCCGCGCACAGGTTTTCCATACAAAGTGCGATCGTTCAAGGAAGATAACTTATAAATTTTATAAATTTGATTGCTCAAACTTTGGCAACTTAGCTTTTGTGTTGTTTGCTTCCCGACAAGGCAAGGCTTTCTTGAACGGCGCTTGGTCCATACCACTATCTTCCTCCCCCCGACAAACTTGTGCACGAGGGAACCTTCTTCTCCTTGAGAGAAAAGATAGAAGAGAGAATACAGATATGGAGCCTTTGGGTCCGTTATTGCTTACCGGGAGTAGGTGCTGCACAAAGTGTCAGATAGCATATGCAAGAAAAATAAAAAAAAGCATGAAATGACAAGTTGTGCGGGGCACATGAGCTTTACTGATGCACGGGGTCTGCGCCCGGCTTTGTACAAAGGATTACATGCAACAGCGGCAAGACTTGTACAAAAAGTGGTTGCCGGAGCGGATCACGGCAACCGCGCCTTATGGATAAAACTTACGAAGATGCTTGATGTTCCAGGAGTTGCTCACCGGAAAGCCATCTTCGGTCTCTAGGCGGACAGCGCCGGGCCTAGTGACTCGTTTCACCCGATAAGGGCCTTCCCACTTCGGCGTCAACTTGTTGGAATTCTTGGCGGACTGAATGCGCCGAAGAACAAGGTCGCCTTCCTCGAGACTTCTGGCATTAACTTTGCGGCTATGGTAGCGGCGCAAAGCTTGCTGGTATCGAGCAGCTCGTACAGCAGCCTGAAGACGGTCTTCCTCAAGGAGCAGCGCGTCATCTTGTCGCAGCTGCTCTTGCTCGACCTCATCATAAGCGAGCACTCGAGGCGACCCGTATACGAGTTCCGTGGGGAGAACTGCCTCTACTCCATAGACGAGAGCGAAAGGTGTCTGTCCAGTGGCTCGATTTGGTGTCGTCCTGATCGACCAAAGAGCCGTTGGTAACTCCTCGATCCAGTTTCTTCCGCACTTGTGCAGCCTGTCGAAAGTTCTTGTCTTGAGTCCGCGCAGCACTTCAGCGTTTGCCCTCTCCGCTTGACCGTTGCTCCTTGGGTGAGCAACAGAAGCGAAGCAGACCTTGGCGCCAAGGTCTTGGACATATTGCATGAAGGTGCGACTCGTGAATTGTGTGCCATTATCGGTGATGATCCTGTTAGGGATCCCAAAACGACAAACAATCGACCTGAAGAACTTGACTGCTGACTGCACGGTCACCTTTCTCACTGGCTCTACTTCCGGCCACTTTGTGAACTTGTCGATCGCAACGTACAAGTACTCAAAGCCCCCGGCTGCGCGGGGAAAGGGGCCGAGGATGTCGAGCCCCCAGACCGAAAATGGCCAGGATAAAGGGATCGTCTGGAGAGCTTGAGCTGGCTGGTGTATCTGTTTGGAATGGAACCGGCACGCTTCACACTTGGTTACTTGTGCAGTTGCATCCTGGAGGGCTTCTGGCCAAAAGAAACCTTGCCGGAACGCCTTGCCGCCAAGTGCTCTTGCGCCAATGTGGTGGCCACATATGCCTCCATGTATCTCTGCCAACAGCTTCTGTCGTGGAAATAACACGGCAGATGTCCGGTTTAACGGACTTGATGATGGAACCATCGCACGGGTTAGCTTGAAGGGGTTAAAAGCACACAAAGGACACAGAGGGTTTATACTAGTTCGGCCCCTTCGATGAAGGTAAAGCCTACGTCTAGTTCGGTTTGGTATGGCTTGGGCGTCGATGAACAGGGAGCGGATTGCTTGCCTGTGTTTCGACGGGTTGTTTCTTGCTTCCCCTTGAACCGTCGCCGGGTCGTCCCTTTATATAGAGGCGACGCCCGGTCCGGTTTACAGAGTCCCGAAGCCGGCTCATACTCGCGTCCGCCTCGGTCTCTGCTCTTTCTTCCTTATCTCTCAAGTTACATCATCGGGCGGTTTAGAAACCATAACTCTATACATGGGCCCTAAGATCTCATGGGCCGTAGCCTTTACTAAACATTACAATCATACAAACATATTATAATAAGCCGGTTTACACTAGCCGGTTCATACCTGCTAGTAATATCCCTGACATTAGGCCCCAGAATGATTTGAACTTGTTCACATCAATCTTCCCTGTCTTGCATAATCTTCCTTCTTGTGTCTTCTCATTTTTGTAAACCGGCCCTGACGTCATCCTCGAGAATCGCTTAGTCTGACCGTGACATCACTTCCGCATTTAACGCGCCCAGCTGTCTATCGGCTTTGTTTAAGGGTCGTCCTGAAAATCGAGGCGACAAAAGATCTTTATCCAATCTTTTGCCTCCTCAAATCTCGCACCTGTCGTTTCAACTCTGCTCTTCTATAAATACCGCTGCCCCATTCTTTATCTTCCTCCGTTCGTTCTTCTTCCTCCATCGCCCGAGCTCAAGACTCCATTGTCGCCCGAGCTCAAACCGCCGCCGTCGACCGCCGAATCCAAGTCCTCGCCGGCCGCTGCATCAACCTGAGTGCGACCAGAGAACCTCCGCCGCCGTTTCTTGCTGTTCCAGGTATGTCTCCCTCCTCATTGTAGATCCGTAACTTCTAGGGTTCTTCCTCGCGCCTCCGCCATTAGAACCTCAGTGAAAGCTTCATCTTGTTCATCCTAGGCAAATAGTTCTCAGCAATTTTTACCTTTAGATCTTGCCCTTTAAAATTTGCCTCTATTCCGCTGCGGTATGCTCTAGATCTCGTTATTCATATTCAACCTATAGATTTGTCCGCTCTGTATAGGACCCTTGTAGTTCTTCCCGTGATATCGTTGCATTTGTTTTTCTTTCTCCTGGATGCTCAGATCTGTTTTACTTTAACTATTTGTGAAAACCTGGTTCTTCTCCTTTGTATATCTGTTAAGTATGCTCCGGTTTAAACTGTCATACACTGCTTCTGTAAAAACTTCAAAAAACGAACGCGACGGTTTAGCTCTTTCTCTTTTGTTGTCATGAACCGGTAGTAACACAGTTCCCTGTTTATTGCCGGGTTATCCACATCATTAGTCCCTTGTCTAAACCGTAGCGTGATCCTTGCATATATCTTCCGGTTTATACCACTGTATTTGAATAATCCGGTTTTACACTTTATCCTTTCAGCACTTGCTCCTCTGTCGCTATGGCCAAACAGTTTGTCTCTTGCAACTGGGTTCCTTCCGTTATCACGGAAGAAGATTTAGCCAAAGCTGTGTCAATTGGCACTTTAGGCCCTCAATCTGTTTTAAAGTGGCGAGCTCCAGCAGACGAGTGTACTCCTACTCCCAAAGAGGGGGAAGTTATTGTCTTCTTTGACCATATTGCTCGAGGCTTTACTCCTCCCGGTTCAAAGTTTTTCCGGGACGTGCTTGCCGCTTTCCAGCTTCATCCTCAGGACATAGGTCCCAACTCTGTTTCCAATATCTGTGATTTCCAAGTGTTTTCTGAGGTGTATTTGCAAGAAGAGCCGTCAGTTGATCTGTTCCGGGATTTCTTCCACCTGAACCGGCGCACTGAGTTCACCAGCGGACCTCATCAAGAACTAGGTTGGGTCAGTATTCAGAAAAGGAGAGACGTAGTCTTTCCTCACGCCACTCTCCATACACACCCCAAGGACTGGAATAAATCTTGGTTTTATTGTATTGACACTTCTCCTGAAGGGGAAAACCCACTGCCGGGTTACCGTGAGCACCGTCTTCCGGAAGATCACCCCCTGCCACAGCGCCTCAGCTCTGTAGAGCGACCCCGGTTTGCCTCGCAACATGCCAGGCTAAAAGCCTTTATGGCCAATGGTTTAACCGGCATGGATTTCATGCGCTGCTGGCTCTCTTGGAGTATCCTTCCTCTGAGCCCGCGCCCAAGCTTGATGTATCAATACTCTGGTAAACCGAATGATCCTCAACGTTTTACTAAGGATAAACTTTCTGAGTCAGAAGTCACTGAGTCCGCCAAGAAAATGCTTAACATCACTTTAGAGGAATGTAGCCAGACCGGACTGGCTCCATACTACAAGAAAAACAAGCTGCCTGCGGTATGTCTTACTTTCTTTCATATGCCTGTAATCCGTTCCTTTAAATGGTTCTTTCAATTTATCTTTTACCCTTTGAACAGGCTAATGATCCTTTCTGGAAGAGGAAGCCTCAGGAAAAAGCTGGAAAACAGCCACGCCAGAAAGCCTTCGCCACTAAGAAAGAAAAGCGGCTGGTGGCTCCGGTTCTCATGCTGAAGATGACGATCCGGACTCTGTGGTATGAATTAGTCCGGCCTTGACTTGTTCACTTTTACCTATATCTGTATTTAATAGTAACTTTTCATAGGAGTTGGCTGAAGGAGATAAACCGGCCGAAGTTGAGGTAACTAACCTTTCTTCTGATTCAGAACCACTTCCATAAAAAAGTCATCGGACAGTCCGGAAATATCAGTTTTCTCACCCTTATGCTTAATTGGATCCTAATTTTCTTTTGAAGAAACAACAACATGAAGCCCTTTGCCGGACCACTCGCCATAGTGGTCTTGCAGTGGAATCATTCGGAGTATCTCTTACTCCGGCTCGGAGGCGCCGCTCTGAGGTTATACTCTCTCCAACCCTCCTTCATTCCAAAGCTGGGCTTATACGCAAACCTCTTAAACCGTCTGACCCTGATTATCAGGAGACTCCGTTATCTTCTTCCGGTGAATCAACTGCCACACAACTTCCACCCCTGAAAACTGTCCCAGGGTAAGTCTTTTTATTTTATCTGGTTTATGATTGCATTTTGTATTATAGTTCAAACTTGTTTTTCCAACTTCCTTCAGCAAGCCAAAGCCTAGCAAAAAACCGAAAGCCAACCAACCAACTGCTGAGATTGCCGTTGATGATCCGGCGGCTGATACGGACTCAACTATCCCTCCGGAAGGCGAACCTACAATTCCACTTGAAGATCCTGCTCCTGCAGATCACACTACTATGCCTGAGAATCGCAATGCTGAGGATGTTCGTGAACCGTCTAGTCCTGCCCGGGCCAATTCTCCTCAGACCAATCCGGCTCCTGCCAGCCCGGTTCATACTGCAACCCCACCACCAACTACTGCTTCTCCGGAGTTGGAAATAACTCATACGGCTTATACCGCTCCTGCTGAGCCCACTGTCTTAGCCAAACATACGGCTAAAGCGGAGAAGCTGCACAAAGAAAAGGGTAAATGGAGTACCGAACTGTCCAGCTTTGCTGACATGAGTGCCCAGGAGCTCTATTCCGGGTACTTGAACCGGCTCCACACTGGTCGAGACTATGAAGCAGGCCTGATTAACATGATGAAGGACAAGTATGAGGTAATCCCTTGCATCTTCTTTTGACTTTCAATGCACTTCTGTCTATACCATATCAGCCCCCAAGTTCCGGTTTAGCTATGTTTAGAAGGTGAACCGGTACTTCCTGATGAATCGAATGATCTTACATTAGCCCCCAAGTGCCAGGGGCATAACTCGGTTTATGTGCCTGGGACTTGCCTGACTTTTCCCTCGATACTTCAATTATCCATTAGTCCCCAAGTGTCAAGTAGACAACTTGTTTTGTTTGCTTGAGACTTTGTCTTTGAATTACTTCTGCTTATTGCTTCAATTGCCCATTAGCCCCCAAGTGTCAAGTAGACAACTTGTTTGTGTGCTTGAGACTTTGTCTTTGAATTATTTCCGCTTACCACTTGATCTTCCTTGCAGGCTGATTTAACCCGGAGGGCTGAAGAGATCAGTGAACTCCGGAGCAGACTTGCTGAAACGGAGGCTGCTGCTTCTAAGGCCAAGAAAGACTTGAAGCTGAGTTTAAAGACTGCTGAACAGCTGAAGAAATTCTTTGAAGAAGAGCGGGCCGCCTTTGAGGTTCAGAAAAAAGATCTGGAGAAAAGGGCCAAAGATGCTGAAGAAGCGCTTAATCCGGTGACTGAAGAGTTAACCGGTTTAAAGCGGCAAATAGAGTTGATGACTTCTGCAGTCTTCGGTAAGTATTTAATCTGTATTCCTACTTTCATCCTTGCAATCTTCCATTCGTGCCGGTTTAATTATGATAATCATATGCAGGGCGCCGTGTCACCCATCTTGGGGATGACTTACGGAAAAAACTCAAGGCGTGTTATACTTTGCTCGAGCAGCTGTATTCCGGCGCCCAGAGGATCATAAGTGCAACATCGTTCAATAAACCGGCCCCTACTACCATCCAAGGCACCTTGCAAAAGCTGTCTGTCTTGCCGGTGCGTTTGGAGGAAGTTAAGAAGTCTGTCGCTCGAGCCGGTTCTCTCATGGCACTTACCAGAGCGAAGGCTTGGGTCCCAGATTTTGATCCGAAGGAAGCCTTTAGTGGGTATCCCGACACTAAGGAAGACGGATCAGCTTTTACTGCAAAGGATCTCCATGCCTTGACGAAGGAAATGCGTCCCCTGGCCAGCAAACTTGCGGCCGAATCAGATTTATCCAGGTATCATCCGGGGTATGATTTGCAGAACGAGCGGGTGGAGCGGCCGGTTTATGATACCGTCAATCTAATCCCACCAGTGCGCCCTCATACCTTCGCTCCAGATATCGATCCGTCTGAACTCATCAATGAAGAGATGTACTTCCGTGCCTTAACGAAAATCGACTGGTGAGTCCCGGACTTCCAGCCGCTTCAAGAAGAAGAGGAGACTCCGGATCAAGTTGATGCCCAGCCGTCTCAGCAGGAAGGAGCATAGCTCATAGCTTATTGTTGTAGTTACAGTCCCACTTTACCGAACAATCTTTAATCCGTCAGGCGTGCTATGCCTTGTAATAGGATAGCTGAAAACATTGTCCGCTTTGATCCGGATACTCCGACTTTTTGTTTTAACATTGCCAATTTCAATTTGGTTTAATATGGCGTGTTCTGCATATCATCTGTTCCTGCATAGACAATATTGAAGATATGTCCTAACGGTTTTACCGCTGGACCCACTAAATCGTTCTCACAATATATCAAACAAGTGTATACTTATATTGAAAATAACTTTATACCTGAGATCAAGTATGCTTGATACTCTTAATCCGGCGAATTTTGCCTTTTTGAAGGGAGTATTTTGATAGACCCAATCAATAATCCCTGGTCTTATAGAAGCTGCCGGCTTAAATCATGTTTGGCTTCTTACTTTGCTTCTGCCTGATGATTGTTCCAGGTTATGATGAACACCGGATTAACTCTTGCTGGTGTATTATAACCCAGACTTTTTACTCACGCTGGTGCTCATGACCCAGATTTTTAACTTTGTAGATACGTGGTCAATTTCTTGAATTGTCCCACTCCGGATTAAAGAACCATAACACATAAAGATCAGAAATGCAAATTTGCAAAAAAAACCGTGTAGTCGAGGCTTTTTACGAGCTGCCAGGCTCAAAGCAAGGTTCAGCCAATCAATGGAATGGGCTTACCATCCAGAGGGCCGGTCGATGGATGTGGCCGGATCATCCATAGGAACCATAAGAAAAACTTTAGCCAATCACTGGATGGCTATCGCCTGTCCAGAGGGCCTCCATGGTTCCATGAAACCATAGGTAAAACTTTAGCCAATCACTGGATGGCTGTCGCCTGTCCAGAGGGCCTCCATGGTTCCATGAAACCATGGGTAAATCTTTAGCCAATCACTGGATGGCTGTCGCCTGTCCAGAGGGCCTCCATGGTTCCATAGAACCATGGGTAATCTTTAGCCAATCACTGGATGGCTGTCGCCTGTCCAGAGGGCCTCCATGGTTCCATAGAACCATGGGTAAAAACTTTAGCCAATCACTGGATGGCTGTCGCCTGTCTAGAGGGCCTCCATGGTTCCATAGAACCATGGGTAAAAACTTTAGCCAATCACTGGATGGTTGTCGCCTGTCCAGAGGGCCTCCATGGTTCCATAGAACCATGGGTAAATCTTTAGCCAATCACTGGATGGATTACCATCCAGAGGGTTTCCATGAAGTGTCCTCTTTGGGCCGGATATGACTTTACACTCTTCAGGGAGTTTATTGCTTCTGAGTGCATATTTTCTGCAAAATCAGTTTTAAACCGATCGATATGTTTGAAATATGACATGTGATATATATGTATGGTTACCCTCATAAGATATTTGTATTAGAAAAAAGGCTGAGCCCCCGGTTTACCGAGGGTGCCCGTTTATTCATTAATCATAATATATACATATTATACAGTGGAGCTCATGGCTCACGTATAGTAGGGCCGTAAGAGGGCGATGTTCCACGGCCTCTTTGTTTCCTCTTCAGATGTTCGTGAGTCCTTGTGTTCTCGAATGTCCACCAGGTAGTATGAACCGTTGTGCAGATTCTTGCTGACCACAAAGGGTCCTTCCCAAGGTGGGGATAACTTGTGCATATCTGTTTGATCTTGGATGAGCCGGAGTACTAAGTCACCCTCCTAGAACGTCCTTGTCTTGATCCGGCGGCTGTGATATCTGCGCAAGTCTTGTTGATAGATCGCAGACCGTGCGGCTGCTATATCACGCTCTTCGTCCAACCGGTCCAAACTGTCTTGTCTCGCCTGCTCGTTGGCCGCTTCAACATAGGCTGTCACCCTTGGTGAATCATGACGGATATCGCTTGGAAGGACCGCTTCAGCACCATATACCATAAAGAAAGGTGTGTAACCCGTGGACCGTTTTGGTGTAGTGTTGATACTCCAAAGGACAGACGGTAACTCCTCGACCCAACATCCTGGGGTTCTTTGCAAGGGAGTCATAAGCCGGGGCTTGATACCTCGCAAAATCTCCTGGTTTGCTCTTTCGGCTTGACCATTGGTTTGAGGGTGGGCCACAGAAGATACATCTAGGCGAATATGTTCTCGTTGACAAAATTCTTCCATCTCACCCTTAGATAAATTGGTGCCGTTGTCTGTGATGATGCTGTGTGGAAAGCCAAATCGGAAAATTACCTTTTTGATGAATTTGACTGTTGTGGCTGCATCACACTTGCTCACAGGCTCTGCCTCAATCCACTTTGTAAACTTATCCACCGCCACAAGTAGATGAGTTTTCTGATCTTGGGATCGCTTAAAGGGTCCAACCATATTATGCCCCCAAGTCGCAAATGGCCAGGTTATTGGTATCATCCGTAACTCCTGTGCCGGAACAAGAGCACGTCGCGAAAACTTCTGACAAGCATCAAACTTCCGGACTAGATCCGCCGCATCAGCATGAGCTGTTAACCAATAGAACCCATGTCGAAAAGCTTTAGCCACCAATGATTTTGAACCGGCATGATGACCACAATCTCCTTCATGGGTCTCACGAAGAATCTCACAACCTTCCTCAGCTGATACACACCGCTGAAATGCTCCAGAGACACTGCGATGATGAAGTTCCCCGTTTGCAATTGTCATGGACTTAGAACGCCGGACTATCTGTCGTGCCTCTATCTCATCGTCCGGTAGCTCTCCTCGGCTCAGATATGCCAAATAGGGCAGCGTCCAATCCGGAGTAACATGAAGTGCTGCAACTAGCTGTGCCTCTGGATCAGGAATAGCCAGGTCTTCCTCTGATGGTACCTGTACTGATGGACTGTGCAGCTCATCCAAAAAAGTATTCGGTGGTACCGGTTTACGTTGAGAACCCAACCGGCTTAAAGCATCCGCCGCTTCATTCCTTCGCCGGTCTATGTGGTCCACTTGATACCCTTTGAAATGTCCTGCAACTGCTTCAACTTCTCGTCTGTAAGCTGCCATGAGAGGATCTCTTGAATCCCACTTACCAGATACTTGTTGTGCCACTAAATCTGAATCGCCGAAGCACTTAACCCGGCTCAAGTTCATCTCCTTTGCCATCCGCAAGCCATGAAGTAATGCTTCATACTCTGCTGCATTATTAGTACAAGGAAACAATAAACGGAGGACGTAACAAAACTTATCACCTCGTGGGGAAGTTAAGACAACTCCAGCCACCGAGCCTTCTAACTGTCTTGAACCGTCAAAGTGAATCGTCCAGTACGTAAGATCCGGCTTCTCCTCATGTGTTTGTAATTCTGTCCAATCATTGATGAAATCCACCAATGCCTGAGATTTTATAGCGGTGCGTGGCTCATATTTCAACTCATGTGGGCTGAGCTCAATGGCCCACTTCGCCACTCTACCCGTAGCTTCCCTATTCTGGATTATGTCCCCCAACAGTGCTAAACTAACCACAGTTATTGGATGACCCTAGAAATAATGCTTCAACTTCCGGTTTGCCATGAACACACCATACACCAGCTTCTGCCAATGTGGGTACCTCTGCTTAGACTCAATGAGTACCTCACTCACGTAATAAACCGGACGCTGAACCGAATATTCTTTCCCTGCTTCCTTGCGTTCCACCACGATCGCCACACTAACTGCCCGTGCGTTGGCGGCAACGTATAACAGCAAAGGCTCGTTATCAACAGGGGCAGCCAGGACCGGTGGCCTCGCTAGCTGTCGCTTCAAATCCTCAAACGCAGTATTTGCCTCATCACTCCATATAAACCGGTCCGTCTTCCTCAGCATCTGATAAAGCGGAATTGCCTTCTCCCCCAAACGGCTAATAAACCGGCTCAATGCTGTGATCCGGCCAGCGATACGCTGAACATCATTAATGCAAACCGGTTTTGTTAAAGATGTGATCGCCTTAATCTTCTCCGGATTAGCTTCGATTCCTCTGTTTGACACCAAAAACCCAAGGAGCTTGCCTGCAGGAACACCAAAAGCACACTTCTCTGGATTAAGCATCATCTTGTAGGCCCGAAGATTGTCAAAGGTCTCCTTGAGGTCCTCTATCAGTGTCTCTTCCTTCCTTGATTTTACCACGATATCATCCACATAGGCATTAACATTTCTTCCTATCTGCCCTTTAAGACAGTTCTGTATGCAATGCTGATAGGTTGCTTGGGCACTCTTGAGCCCAAAAGGCATAGATACATAGCGAAAAGCACCAAAAGGGGTTATGAAAGCTGTCTTCTCTTGGTCCTTAACTGCCATCTTGATCTGGTGATATCCTGAGTATGCATAGAAAAAACTTAACCGCTCACATCCCGCTGTAGCATCGATAATCTGATCAATGCGAGGGAGAGCAAAAGGATCAGTTGGACAAGCCTTGTTGAGGTCTGTGTAATCCACACACATTCTCCACTTTCCATTCTTCTTTAACACCAGCACCGGATTAGCTAACCACTCTGGGTGAAAAACTTCCACTATGAATCCTGTAGCCAAAAGCCTGGCCACTTCCTCTCCTATAGCCTTGCGCCTTTCTTCGTTGAAGCGGCGCAGATACTGCTTGACCGGTTTAAACTTCCGATCAATATTAAGACTGTGCTCAGCGAGTTCCCTCGGTATACCTGGCATGTCAGAAGGTTTCCATGCAAAGATATCCCAGTTCTCACGGATGAACTCGATGAGCGCGCTTTCCTATTTCGGATCAAGGTTAGCGCTGATCGTGAACTGCTTGGATGAATCGCCCGGCACAAAATCAACTTGCTTGGTCTCCTCTGCCGATTTAAATTTTAATGCCGGATCATGCTCTGTAGTTGGCTTCTTCAACGGGGTCATATCTGCTGGATCAACATTATCTTTATAAAACTTCAACTCTTCTGTGGCACATACTGCCTCCGCGTAAGCAGCGTCTCCCTCTTCACATTCCACTGCTATCTTGCGACTTCTGTGAACCGTAATCGTGCCTTTGTGACCTGGCATCTTGAGCTGCAGATAAACATAACATGGCCTAGCCATAAACTTGGCATAAACCATCCTCCCGAACAGAGCGTGATAAGGGCTCCGGATTTTGACAACTTCAAAAGTTATCATCTCTGACCTGGAATCATGCTCATCTCCAAAGGTAACTTCTAAGTCAATTTTTCTAACCGGGTAAGCTGACTTACCTGGAACCACCCCATGGAATACCGTGTTTGATTGCCTTAGCTTCTTATCCGTCAGGCCCATACGACGGAAGGTCTCATAGTACAAGATATTGATGCTGATTCCGCCGTCCATAAGAACTTTAGTGAACTTTTAGCCACCCACCTGTGGTGCTACCACCAAGGCCAAGTGGCCCGGATAATCCACCCGCATCGGGTGATCCTCCCTACTCCAGACGATGGGTTGCTCTGACCAGCGCAGAAATTTGGGTGTCGCCGGTTCAACCGCATGGACTGCCCGTTTTAAAACCTTTTGATCTAGTTTACACAAACTCGTGGTGAACACATGATATTGCCCACTACTTAACTCCTTCGGATTACTCTGATATCCAGACTGCTGCTGCTGTTGCTGACGCTGCTGATTACCTTGGTTGTTGTGGTTACCTTGACCCGGCTGTTGGCTGCCTTGGTTATTGTAACCACCTTGACCATGCGGCTGATTGCCTTGGTTAATATACCCACCTTGACCATATTGATCACTGGCCCGGCCATGATAACCACTGTTATTACCCCGATATCCTGATCCGGAGTTGTTCCCTTGATGACCCGGACCATAGAACCCCGGGCCTGAACCACCATTTGGAGGCCTGTCATTAGAATTGAAGCGGCCCATTATGGCTTCCATCAAGGGCCTGCATTCTCCTATAGTGTGCTTCGCTGGCCGTCCCCTTGTGCTATGCTTCGGACAAGGCTGACTTAACTCTTGGTTCCAGCTAACATCTCCCCCGCCGGTTTGTGGGGGTGGTTTTCCCCTATTGCGCTGGAAACCCTCTTGAACTTGGGTATTGGCCACGAAATCAGAACCACCTTCTGCCTTTCGCTTGCCTAAGAAGCTTGCAGCAGCCGGATTAACCTGCGTCGGTTTACCAGGCTTATTAATTTTTCCTGCTTTGTCCCCCTCCGCTTCTGGATATTTAGTGTTGTCGGAATCCCCATACTTCACCAGAGCGCTCATGAGAGTTCCCATATCATTGCAATCCCATTTAAGCCGTCCTAGCTTTAGCTTTAGAGACTCAAACCGGCAATTGTTTTCCAAAGTCACTATTGCCGTACTGGGATTGATACTATTCGAAGAATGCAAGATCTCTGATACTCGCCGCACCCATGCACTTGTAGATTCCTGTTCTCCTTGCACACAGGCTGCTAGATCCACTATTGACATCGGCTGCTTGCACGTATCTTTAATTTTTTTGATAAACTGGCGACGTAGCTCTCCCCATGACCCGATGGAATTAGGGGGTAAACCCTTTAGCCAGGTCCGGGCTGTACCTTCAAGCATCATAGTAAAGTATTTTGCACAAGCCGCTTCATCTACATCTAGCATCTCCATGGCCATCTCGTAACTCTCAACCCAAGCTTCTGGAGCCAGATCTGCTATGTAATTAGGCACCTTACATGGACCTTTGAAATCCTTGGGCAGCTTCATGCTCCGTAAAGCGGGGATAAGACACTGCACTCCAAAGGAACTCGTTGTGACTCCTGTCTCTGCTGTGGCTGTTTGAACCGGCGTCGTTTGACGGACCTCCTCCCGGGCTACTGATCTAACCCGGTTTGCATCCTGAGCCTGTGCGTCCACTCCTGCCTGGTTATCTCGTCCGTGACGGTGCCGCCTGCGTTCACTGCTAGATACTTCCGGTTCTTCCCAATGCCTAGTGTAACTGTGGCTGGGACGTGGTGTTGAATGGAGCCTCTCCCGGCTATGAGAATACGCTTGCTGTTGTGTTAACGCCGTATTAAGTAGGTCCTTAACCCTGCGTGCCTCCAAAGCCACCGGGGACGTCCCGTCAATGGGTAAAGCGGCCAAACGTGCAGCAGCAACAACGATGTTATCCAAAGGATTTGAATAATGGCCTGGAGGGGTAGGAACGTGGGGTGCAGACGTGATCCACCGATCTCGTTCCGCAGTAGGCTGCTGAACCGGCTCATCCCAGGTTGGGGGTGCCCTCCGGTTTGAAGCCGGGTCATTGCTGGTCCCAGCCCCGGGTGTCCTGAACAGATCCGTCGCTTCGTAAACCGATGGTAACGAGATTGATATTTCCAACCCCTTACTCCCTGTACAGAGGCCTCCTCCATCCTTAGATGAAAAGCCTGATCATTTAGCTCCGCCTGCCTTATTGCTATTATAGCCTTCTCTGTTTTCAGATCATCCCTTGCTTGATCAATCCGGCCCTTTAGCTGAAGGAGCTCTGCATCATGCTGCGCCTTGTCTGCTGGAGCTACCTCTGCCATGGCTCGAGCTGTGAACTCCTCGACTAAGGTGGATAGAACGTCAGTAGGTGAGAGGACCAGGCCGCTCCCCCCTACACCAGCTTCTGCTGTCGCCTCGTTTACCGTGGACTGCGGCGTAGATTGTGAACCGGCCATAAAGACAGCCACCCGGTTTGGCGGGTCAAAGGGGCCCGGAATACTGTCTCCGTCAGACTCACCCTCAGACCGGCCGTCCCGCAACTGATACAAAGATTCAGTCTCTCCGGATGAGGATCCGTCGTCGGAGTAGACAACTGTTTCACCACCGGATTCCGATCCGTCCTCGGTTTGGACCCCGTGAACTGCTCCAACGAAAACGTGCTTCATGGCGGGCTGAATCCGGGCCGATCTTGCACGCTGAGCCGGCTCGATGATGTTGGGGAAGATGTCCGGCTCAGGTCCCGGTTCGCCGATCTTGCCGATGAAGACATGAATGCCACCGAAGGGAACCCGGTACCCGTATTCGATTGAATCGGCCTCCGGTCCCCAACCCGCGTCGTCGATGTAGATCCGGCCGCGGCGACTCTTGGTCATCCGGCCGAAAACATAGCCCTTGAGCCCTTCAAAGCTGCCCTTCAAGAACTCGAAACCATCGTGCGGAGGCCCCACGGTGGGCGCCAACTGTCGTGGAAATAACACGGCAGATGTCCGGTTTAACGGACTTGATGATGGAACCATCGCACGGGTTAGCTTGAAGGGGTTAAAAGCACACAAAGGACACAGAGGGTTTATACTAGTTCGGCCCCTTCGATGAAGGTAAAAGCCTACGTCTAGTTCGGTTTGGTATTGCTTGGGCGTCGATGAACAGGGAGCGGATTGCTTGCCTTTGTTTCGACGGGTTGTTTCTTGCTTCCCCTTGAACCGTCGCCGGGTCGTCCCTTTATATAGAGGCGACGCCCGGTCTGGTTTACAGAGTCCCGGGGCCGGCTCATACTCGCGTCCGCCTCGGTCTCTGCTCTTTCTTCCTTATCTCTCAAGTTACATCATCGGGCGGTTTACAAACAATAACTCTATACATGGGCCCTAAGATCTCATGGGCCGTAGCCTTTACTAAACATTACAATCATACAAACATATTATAATAAGCCGGTTTACACTAGCCGGTTCATACCTGCTATTAATATCCCTGACAGCTTCTGTCCATCTTCCCGGGGAATACACTTCAATTTCACACCGTTGAGTCTTCTTCTGTACAGTGTGCTGTCGACAAACTGGTACATACTTGACTGCCGGGCTACTCTTTCTGCTTCTTCTTGCTCTTCGGGAAGTTCTCCTATCTGGAGGAAACGGACAATCTGCTGCGCCCATGCTGGAGCTTGTGGCCCGACAGCAAGG
Source organism: Secale cereale (assembly GCA_902687465.1). Taxonomy (NCBI): domain Eukaryota; kingdom Viridiplantae; phylum Streptophyta; class Magnoliopsida; order Poales; family Poaceae; genus Secale; species Secale cereale. The sequence goes on from LR738713.1 coordinate 543,372,332, forward strand.
ATTTAAGGCACATCTGCTGCTGCGGGAACGTCCGCTTCTACGGCAAGAACCTGCGGCTCAGCCGGAGCTTGACATTCCCCGGCAAGCTTGCCGTAGACTTGTCGGGAGCGTCTGCTTCAACTGTACAAAACCTAGGGCTTGCAGGAGCAGACTGCTCCTCAGCATTTTCGATGTTGATTTTGGGGACTTTCTTTGCGGCGGCTTCGGGAAGCTCTGCCGGAAAATAGTCACCGGAAACCAACTTCCTCTTCTTGGTCTGTCTAGTTGATGGTGTTACGGATGGCTGAGTCAGCTTGAGCACAAAGATCCCTGGTTCCACAGGCAACTTTAGTGCAGCGCACTTCGACAGGCCATCTGCGATGTCGTTCTGAGCTCTTGGGACGTGCTCCATCTGTAGGCCATCAAAGTGCTCTTCAAGCTTTCTCACTTCGTCGACGTAAGCTTCCATCAATGGGCTCTGATAGTTCTTGTTCACTTGGCGGACGACAAGCTGCGAGTCACCCCTTACAATCAGCTTCTTGATCCCAAGGTCTGCCGCGATTCTGAGGCCGGCAAGAAAACCCTCATACTCTGCAGTATTGTTCGTTGCCTGCTCCTTGGGAAAGTGCATCTGGACGACGTACTTGAGGTGCTCTCCGGTGGGTGCGACAAGCAGCACGCCGGCACCGGCGCCTTGCAGCGAGAAGGCACCATCGAAGTACATTATCCACTCTTTGCTTGCTTCCTTGACGGGGATGCTCGTCTCTGGGATTTCTTCATCTGGTTTTGGCATCCACTCTGCTATGAACTCTGCCAATGCTCTGCTCTGGATAGTTGAAGTGCTTTCAAACTTGAGGCCAAAGCTTGACAGTTCTAGTGCCCACTCAACAATCCTGCCTGTCGCTTCTGGATTTTGCAGTATCCTCTTCAGCGGAAAGCGAGTGACCACTGTTATCTCATGCGCTTGGAAGTAATGGCGCAGCTTTCTCGAGGCCATGAGAAGACCGAAAATCAACTTTTGCACACCAGAGTACCTTGATCTTGCCCCCTGCAGAAGGGAGCTGACAAAGTAAACTGGGCGCTGCACCATCTTCTTCCGTACCTCTTCTTGCATCTGCGCAGATCCATCCTTGTCGGGACCAGAGCTTGTCGGAGAAGCCCCCTGCTTGTCGCTGGTCGTGCTTGCCGCGGCTGCTGGCTCATCATCTGCCTCCCTCTCCGCTACTAACGCAGCACTAACCACTTGATTGGTTGCCGCTAGATATAGTAGCAACTTCTCTTGTGGTTTAGGTGCGACAAGTATTGGAGTGGAGGACAGGTACGTCTTTAAGTCTTGCAGTGCAGCCTCCGCTTTCGGAGTCCATTTCATTGGACCTGCCTTTTTCAAGATTTTGAAAAACGGCAGGGCGCGCTCTGCTGACTTAGAGATAAACCTGCTGAGAGCAGCCACGCAGCCGGCAAGCCTTCGTACATCCTTGACGCGATTGGGTGCTTCGATCTGCTCAATGGCCTTGATTTTGTCGGGATTGGCTTCAATCCCCCTCTGAGACACGAAGAACCCGAGAAGCTTGCCGGAAGGGACTCCTAACACACACTTCTCGGGGTTGAGCTTGAGCTGGATTTTGCGCAGATTTGCAAAGGTCTCATCTAAATCTTGAACTAGGGTAGCCATGTCCTTGCTCTTGAACACTATGTCATCCATGTATGCTTCTACATTTCTGTGTATCTGTGGCTCAAAAGCTGTATGGACTACCCTTGAAAATGTCGAACCAGCATTCTTCAATCCGGAGGGCATGCGTATGAAACAGTACGTGCCACATGGAGTGATGAATGCGGTCTTCTCCCCATCCTCTTCAGCCATGAAGATCTGGTGGTATCCTGAGTATGCATCAAGAAATGAAAGCAGGTTGCATCCGGCCATGGAGTCAACAATCTGGTCAATGCGCGGCAAGGGAAATGGATCTTTGGGACAAGATTTATTCACATCGATGAAGTCGATACAAAGCCTCCATTTCCCATTTGCCTTACGCACGACTACAGGATTGGCCAGCCACGTCGGATGGAGCACTCCTCTGACAAGGACTGCTGCTTCCAGTTTCTTGATCTCTTCTGCTATGAACTCTTGGCGCTCCACTACTTGCTTTCTAACCTTCTGCTTGACGGGCTGCGCGTGAGGACAAATGGCAAGCTTGTGCTCAATCACTTTCCTGGGAACACCGGGGATGTCAGACGGTTGCCATGCAAACACGTCGACCTTCGCCCGCAGGAAAGCAATGAGCGCGCTTTCCTATTTAGGATCAAGCGTGGCACTGATGGTGAAGGTACCACCAGTGCCGTCCTCCTTGGCGGACACCTTCTTGGTTTCTGGCGGAGCTGCCATCGTCTTCTTACTCTTGCCAGTGGAGCTCGATGGAGCGTCCTCGACGGCAACGCAGCACTCCGAAGAGGTGCATTTGCTAGAGTGGGCCCCAGAGCTCTTTCCGGACTTGGTCTTCTTCCCTTCGGGAGCTTCAACGGCAAGTGTTTGTCGCTCTATTGCGGCTGCTGCATCCCGGTAAATCTTGTCGGCACAGATAAGGGCATCCTTCTTGTCGCCACGGACAGAGATGACGCTTATCGGGCCTGGCATCTTGAGCATGTTGTAGGCGTAGTGAGAGGCTGCCATGAACTTGGCAAGCGCTGGACGGCCAAGTATCCCGTTGTAAGGCAATGGGAAATCGGCAACGTCGAACGTGACCCTCTCAGTCCTGAAGTTTAGCTCGCCGCCAAATGTTACTGGCAATGTGATCTTCCCCTTCGGCTTGCTCCTCCCCGGGTTGATTCCTTGGAAAGTGCCGGTCTCCTCGAGCTCGCTGTCGGGGATCTGGAGTTTCTGGATCATAGTGGAGGAGATCAGGTTCAAGCCGGCCCCGCCGTCAACTAACATCTTAGTGACCTTGAGCTTGCGGATAGTTGGTGAAACCAACATCGGCAAGCACCCGACCGCAGTTGTGCGATCAGGGTGGTCCTCAATGTCAAAGACGATAGGCGTGCTGGACCATTTCAGAAGTTTGCGCGATTAGACGGGTGGTTCTGCTGCATTGACTTCCCACACCCACTGTTTGAGTTGGCGGTGTGAAGTATGCAGAGAAGCTCTGCCGTCAACGCACAAAACCTCTGTAGCTTTCTGAAACTCCTGCTCACTGGTCTCTCCATCATCCATATCTTCATCATCGTCGTCTTCGTACTTGTCGCGGCCGCGGGGAGGTATGTCTCCTTGTCGCTGCTTGGCCTTGCCGCGGCGTCCTCCCCGGCCGTTGAATGGCCGCTTCTTTCCGGATCCTCCATCACCTCCTTGGGCCTTCTCCTTGTCGCGTCGCTCGTACTCAGCTTTCTGCTGCTCGACGAGGTACTTGACCCTCTTGCAGTTCTGGAGGTCGTGGCCCTTGGTGTGGTGGATCTTGCAGTACTGCTTGTCGGTGCCGTCCTGCTTGTCGGCGGCCGCCACAGCCTGGCAGTTAGTGCATGCGGCAGTCTCCTTGCCGGAGCTACCAACTTGGGCTTTCTTGGCGCCGGCCTCCTTGTCGGACTGCTCAACGACTAGCACTTCTTTGTTCTTCTTCTCTCTGTTGTTCCGCCGCCGGTTTTTCTTTGCCGGGGCGGCATCCTCATTGTCAGAACCCCCTGCTCCTGTATCCTCTCCGGGGAGTTTCCTCCCCTCTTCAGCGCATGCACACTTGTCGGCCAGGGCGTACAGCTCGCTGACGTCCCTGATCTTGCACATCGCCATCTCCTCCCTCATCCTGTGGTTACGCACGTTCTGGTGGAACGCGCTGATAACCGCGGTAGGGTGGACGTTTGGGATGTTGTGTTGCACGTGGCTGAACCTCTGGATATACTTGCGCAGGGGCTCTCCTTCCTTCTGGGCGAGCAGGTGAAGGTCACTCTCCTGGCCATGTGGCTTGTGGCCGCCCGTGAAGGCGCCGACAAACTGATGGCACAGGTCAGCCCAAGAAGAAATGGAGTTGTCCGGCAAGTGCATGAGCCATGATCTGACGTTTGGCTTAAGCACCAGCGGGAAGTAATTGGCGAGTATCTTCTCGTCTCGTCCCCCAGCAGCCTGCACCGCGATGGTGTAGATGCTGAGGAACTCCGACGGATGTGTCTTGCCGTCGTACTTTTCCGGTACGTCGGGCTTGAAGTTCTTCATGCTGGGCCACTGGACTTGCCGCAGCTCACGAGTGAATGCAGGGCAACCTACCGCGTACGGCAAGTCGCCTGGTCCCCCTGGCGCTTGCATGTCAACAGTGGGCCCAACGCGCTGGTCGGATTGACGCCGCGCTTCTCTTCGGCGCTCGATGCGAGTCCGAGCGTCCTCTTGTTGCCGATCGTCGAGAACTTGACGCTGATGACGCAGTGGAGTCGTCGTCGATGTTGATCCGGTTAGTCGGCGATTTTGGCCTTCGGGGCGGAGAGTGCACGGTGGTTGCACCCCCACCGGTCTTGTCTCCATGGGCCCGCGCCTGGCTAACTTGCCGCGGCCGCGACGTGCTCGGCTGCTGCGGGGTGGCGCCGTTGGCGAAGGCGATGAGGCTCTGAATGGTGGCCCTCCAGTCGTCGGCTTTGTCTGCCGCTGGAGGGAAGTCTAGAAGCAGTTGAGCTCGTGCTAGAGCTTCTGCTGGAGTGGCGGGTAGCGGTGGCGAACGGTGCGAGGAGCGGGATATGCTCGGACTTCTAACTACGTTAGAAGGAGCAGCATCCCGTCCTGGCGACCGCACTTTGCTTGTGCCGGCATGTTGATGTGTACGCTGGCCTTGAGCGTCCCGAGATCCGCCAGCTTGACCTTGGCCCAACAAGCGTATGGTACCTTGAGTGCCACAACGCTGCCGGTCCCGCGCCTCCTGGGATGGGCGCGGTGCGTGTACGGACGCCGAGGCCTGGGAGTGCGCCCGGTCGTCCGCCTTGTCCTTGGACTTGGCGGTGCCGTGAGTTTCCTCATCGGCGTCCGTTCTTCCGCCGGCGTCTACCCCACCAGCTGTTGGCTCCGGCGGTGGCGGGATCGACGCGGACGGGCCTGCTGCCTCCGAAGCCTTCTTCTTCGGCGGCATGTTGATGGAGTCGATGAAGTTGATGAATATCTAGCTCGTGTGGACGCCGGATCGGGTTCACACAACCTCGACGCAACCCCTACCTGGCGCGCCAAAGATGTCGGGGAAACTGACCGCCCACGAACACCTATGGGACCGGAGCCCCTTCTCGGTACGGCAGAGGGCGGAGGATGCACAAAGAGTGGATCGAGGCGAGCACACGAGCAGTTTACCCAGGTTCGGGCCGCACGGATGCGTAAAACCCTACTCCTGCTTCGGTTTGTATTGTGTTCTTGCTCGGGAGCGAGGAGAGCTACAGTATACTCTAACCGCTAGCAAGACCGAGCGTGGGAGAGATTGATGTTCGGAACGTCCTCTACGTTGCGCATGGGCCTCCTTTTATAGGTCAAAGGGGTCACCGACAGGTGGCAACACAGACGGGGGTAAAAGTGTAAAAAGGGTGGTAGCTAGAACAGTGCTCTATACCTAACCCTGACAGCAGGGGACAAGGGCATTAAATGCCCGTCGCCGTCGCCCAAACAGTGCAAAAAGTGGCCGTCAGGGGCGCCACCGTCCGCCACGACGGTAGCCTTGTCATCGCCGCTTGCCACCGTGTACCCCTAGCTGCACAACCTTCCGCCACGTGCTCCTGGAAGGGTCCCAGGGCGACACGTGGGCGGATGCGCTGGAGCGTAGGTGCCGAGTGGAAGCTTGCCGCGGCAAACGCCTTGCCGCGGTTGCTATCTTGTCGCCTTTGGGAGTTTGTCGCTCACCGAGCCTTGCCGGGACGCGTGGTGCGTCGCGGCAAGTTTCTTGAGATGCCTTTGATTGGCCTTCCCGGCAAGCTCCTCTTGCCAGGGTCTTGTGCCTTGAGTGGTTTTTTGTGCCTTGAGTGGCCATCCCGGCAAGCTCCACTTGCCGGGGTCTTGTCTCCTTGACTTGGATACTTTGTTCTTGAATGGCTCCAAGGGAACCACGGAGGATCTTGGCGGTCGCCTGGCTAGCCTTGCCGCGGGACGCAGCAACTGCCCGTGCACAAGTTCGGGATACTAAGGTACCCCTACTTTAGTACATCGACAGTGTTTTAATTAGTGTTTGTGCCAAGTAGAACCTTTGGGACGACTTGTGTGAAGTTTATGCGATCATGCTGTAAAAACAGAAACTTTAGCGCTCACGAGATTGGCTGTCATTTTTTATTGGAGAGTGATTTTTTGTTAATACTTTTGCAGATGATTAATAGATAAATTACTCACGTCCACCAATTTATTTCAGAATTTTTAGAGTTACATAAGTATTCGAAAGTTACAGATTGCTACAGACTGTTTTGTTTTTAACAGATTCTGTTTTCTATGTGTTGTTTGCTTATTTTGATGAATCTATGAGTAGTATCGGAGGGTATGAACCATAGAGAAGTTGGAATACAGTAGATATTACGCCAATATGAATTTAGAATGAGTTCATAACAGTACCTAAGTGGTGGTTTTATTTTCTTATACTAACGGAGCTTACGAGTTTTCTGTTAAGTTTTGTGTTGTGAAGTTTACAAGTTTTGGGGAAAGATTCGATGGACTATGGAATAAGGAGTGGCAAGAGCATAATCTTGGGGATGCTCAAGGCACCCCAAGGTAAAATTCAAGGACAACCAAGAGCCTAAGCTTGGGGATGCCCCGGGAAGGCATCCCCTCTTTCGTCTTCGTCTATCGGTAACTTTACTCGATGCTATATTTTTATTCACCCCATGATATGTGTTTTGCTTGGAGCGTCATTTCGTTTTTTTGCTTGCTGTTTTAATAATATACCAAGATCTTAAATTCTTAAATTTTATAGAGTCTTCACATAGTCACATAATTATTCAACTACTCATTGATCTTCACTTATATCTTTTGGAGTAGTTTATTGTTAGCTCTAGTGCTTCACTTATATCTTTTAGAGTACGGCGGTGATTTTATTTTGAAGAAATAGATGAACTCTCATGCTTCACTTATATTATTTTGAGAGTCTTTTAGAACAGCATGGTAATGTGCTTTCGCTATAAAACTAGTCCTAATATGATAGGCATCCAAGTTGGGTATAGTAAAAACTTTCATACAGGTGCATTGAATATTGTGTGAAGTTTGATACTTGAGATTGTTTTGAGATATGAGGATGGTGATATTAGAGTTATGGTAGCGGGGTAATTATGAATTCAAGAAATACTTGTGTTAAAGTTTGTGATTCCCGTAGCATGCACGTATGGTGAACCGCTATGTGACGAAGTTAGATCATGAAGTATTTATTGATTGTCATCCTTTGTGTGGAGGTCGGGATCGCGCGATGGTTAACTCCTACCAACCCTTCCCCTAGGAGCATGCGTTGAATACTTAGTTTTGATGTCTCTTTAATTTTTGCAATAAGTATATGAGTTTTTTATGACTAATGTTCAGCCCATGGATTATACGCACTCTCACCCTTCCACCATTGCTTGCCTCTCTTGTACCGTGCAACTTTCGCCGGTACCATACACTCACCTTTTACCTTCCTCAAAACAGCCACCATACCTACCTAGCATGGCATTTCCATAGCCATTCCAAGATATATTTCCATGCAACTTTCCACTGTTCCACTATTATGACACGCTTCATATTGTCATATTGCCATGCATGATCACGTAGTTGACGTCGTATCTGTGGCAAAGCCACCATTCAAAATTCATTCATACATGTCACTATTGATTCATTGCACATCCCGATACACCGCCGGAGGCACTCACATAGAGTGATATTTTGTTCTAGCTTCGAGTTGTAATCTTTGAGTTGTAAGTAAATAAAAGTGTGATGATCTTCATTATTAGAGCATTGTCCCGTGTGAGGAAACAAAAAAAAGAGAGAGAAAGGCCAACAAAAAGAGAGAGAAAGGCCAAAAAAAGAGAGATGGCCCAATAAAAAGGAAAGGGGGGCTAAAAAAAGCCCCTAAAAAGAGAGAAGGGATAATGCTACTATCCTTTTCCACACTTGTGCTTCAAAGTAGCACCATAATCTTCATGATAGAGAGCCTCTTGTTTTATCACTTTCATATACTAGTGGGAATTTTCATTATAGAACTTGGCTTGTATATTCCAACGATGGGTTTCCTCAAATGCCCTAGGTCTTCATGAGCTAGCAAGTTGGATGCACACCCACTTAGTTTCTTTTGATGAGCTTTCATACACTTTTAGCTCTAGTGCATCCGTTGCATGGCAATCCCTACTCACTCACATTGATATCTATTGATGGGCATCTCCATAGCCCATTGATACGACTAGTTGATGTGAGACTATATTCTTCTTTTGTCTTCTCCACAACCACCACTCTATTCCGCATAGTGCTATATCCATGGCTCACGCTCATGTGTTGCGTGAAAGTTGAAAGGTTTGAAAAAAATTTAAAGTGTGAAACAATTGCTTGGCTGAAACCGGAGTTGTGCATGATATGAATTTTTTGTGTGATGAAGAGGGAGCATAGCTAGACTATATGATTTTGTAGGGATAACTTCCTTTTGCCATGTTATTTTGAGAAGACATGATTGCTTTGTTAGTATGCTTGAAGTATTATTATTCTTATGTCAATATAGACTTTTGTCTTGAATCTTACGGATCTGAACATTCATACCACAATAGATAGAATTACCTTGAGAATTATGTTGGTTAGCATTCCACATCAAAAATTCTGTTTTTATCATTTACCTACTCGAGGAGGAGCATGAATTAAGCTTGGGGATGCTTGATACGTCTCCAATGTATCTATAATTTTTTATTGTTCCATGCTATTATATTATCCTTCTAGGATATTTTAAGGACTTTTATATACACTTTTATATGATTTTTGGGACTAACCTATTAACCCAGAGCCCAGTGCCAGTTTCTGTTTTTCCCTTGTTTTAGAGTATCACAGAAAAGGAATATCAAACGGAGCCCAATTGACCTGAAACTCACCGGAGGACGTTTTTGGAGTAGAAGAAGACCAGAGAGTACCAGAGGAGGACCAGAAGGTCCACGGGCTGCCCACGAGGGTAGGGGGCGCGCCCCCTACCTCGTGGACAGCCCGGAGGTCCCCTTTACTTGTCCTCGACTCCAACACCTCCTATATATACTGAAACCTCCGAAAAAGAACCTAGATCGGGAGTTCCACCGCCGAAAGCTTCTTTTGCCACTGAAAATCAATCTAGACTCATTCTGGCACCCTGCCGAAGGGGCGGGGAATCCCTCTCCGGTGGCCATCTTCATCATCCCGACGCTCTCCATGACGAGGGGGGAGTAGTTCACCATCGGGGTTGAGGGTATGTACCAGTAGCTATGTGTTTGATCTCTCTCTCTCTCTCTCGTGTTCTTGAGATGGCACGATCTTGAAGTATCGCGAGCTTTGCTATTATAGTTGGATCTTATGATGCTTCTCTCCCTCTACTCTCTTGTGATGAATTGAGATTTCCCTTTGGAGTTATCTTATCGGATTGAGTCTTTAAGGATTTGAGAACACTTGATGTATGTCTTGCATGTGCTTATCTGTGGTGACAATCGGATATCACGTGATCTACTTGATGTGTGTTTTGGTGATCAACTTGCGGGTTCAGTGACCTTGTGAACTTATGCATAGGGGTTGGCACACGTTTTCGTCTTGACTCTCCGGTAGAAACTTCGGGGCACTCTTTGAAGTATTTTGTGTTGGTTGAATAGATGAATCTGAGATTGTGTGATGCATATCGTATAATCATGCCCACGGATACTTGAGGTGACAATGGAGTATCTAGGTGACATTAGGGTTTTGGTTGATTTGTATCTTAAGGCGTTGTTCTAGTATGAACTCTAAGATAGATCGAACGGAAAGAATAACTTCGTGCTATTTTACTACGGACTCTTGAATAGATCGATCAGAAACAATAACTTTGAGGTGGTTTCGTACCCTACAATAATCTCTTTGTTTGTTCTCCGCTATTAGTGACTTCAGAGTGACTCTTTGTTGCATGTTGAGGGATAGTTATATGACCTAGTTATGTTATTATTCTTGAGAGAGCTTGCACTAGTGAAAGTATGAATCCTAGGCCTTGTTTGAAAGCATTGCAACAGCGTTTATGCTCACTTTTATCATTAGTTACCTTGCTGTTTTTATATTTTCAGATTACAAAAACCTATATCTACCATCCATATTGCACTTGTATCACCATCTCTTCGCCGAACTAGTGCACCTATACAATTTGCCATTGTATTGGGTGTGTTGGGGACACAAGAGACTCTTTGTTATTTGATTGCATGGTTGTTTGAGAGAGACCATCTTCATCCTACGCCTCTCACGGATTGATAAACCTTAGGTCATCCACTTGAGGGAAATTTGCTACTGTCCTACAAACCTCTGCACTTGGAGGCCCAACAACGTTTACAAGAAGAAGGTTGCGTAGTAGAGATCACTTTCATGTCCATATTTTATTTCATTGACACCTCTCTCTCTCTCTCTCTCTCTCTCTCTCTCTCTCTCTCTCTCTAAACATGTGGTCCTGATTACCGACTTTGGCGCTTGAGGACAAGCGAGATCTAATATTGAGGGAGTTGACACGTCCAATTTGCATCATGTTTTCCTACTCTTATTTATTATGTTTGGCACCTTATGATGCTATTTTAATGCCTTTTCTATCTTATTTTACAAGTTTCACTTGAAGAGGGAGATTCCGGACAGCTGGAATTCTGGACCTGAAAAATAAAAAACAGAGATAGATATTCTCCTGAGCTCCAAATGACCTGAAAATTTATGAAGAATTATTTCGGAAAATATAAAAATACTAGAGGAAGAATTACGAGAAGGGGGGCACCAAAGAGCTACGAGCTCAAGGGGCGCTCCCACCCCCAGGGAGCCTATTGAGCTCATGGGCCCCTCACCCGGGCCCCGGTGCCCATATTCTACTATAAGAGGCTATTTTGCCTTAAAAAGGATATGATTTTCGGGACGAAGCGCCGCTGTCTCGAGGCGGATCCTGTACCGGAGCGCTTTTTCTCTCTGGAGGAGCACTTCCACCGAGGAAACTCCCCTGTGGGAGGGGGAAATCTAAGCCATTGACATCAACAATGATCCTCTCTTCATGGGAGGTCCAATCTTCATCATCTTGACCAGCACCATCTGCTCAAACCCTAGTTCATCTCTTGTTTTCAATCTTTGTCCCAAAACCTCACATTGGTACCCGTGGGTTGCTAGTAGTGTTGATTACGTATTTTAGTAGATGCTAGTTAGTTTATTTGGTGGAATATTAAATGTTTATATCCTCAAGCATATTCAATACATCTCTGATCTTGAATATAAATATGATTAGTGAGCAGTTACTTTTGTTCTTAAGGACATGGGAGAAGTCTTTTCATAAGTAATCATGTGAAGTTGGTACTCGTTTGATATTTTGATGATATATATGTTGTCTTTCCTCTAGTGGTGTCGTGTGAACATCGACTACATGACACTTAACCTTATTTGGGCCTAGGGAAGGCATTGGGAAGTAATAAGTATATGATGGGTTGCGAGAGTGACAGAAGCTTAAACCCTAGCTTATGTTTATTTCACAAGGGGCTGATTTAGATCCATATGTTTCATGCTATGGTTAGATTTATGTTAATTCTTCTTTCGTAGCTGATGATGCTTGCGGGAGGGGGTAATAATAAGAAGGTTGTTTGTTCAAGTAAGAATAACACCCTAGCACCAGTTCACCCACATATCAAATTATCAAAGTAGCGAACATGAACCAACTAAACATGATGAACGTGACTAGACAATAATTTCCATGTGTCCTCGAGAGCACTTTACTTCATATAAGAGAACGTTTTGGCTTGTCCTTTGCTATAAAAAGGATTGAGCCACCTTGCCGAACCTTTGTTACTATTGATACTTGATACTTGCTACTTTTTACGAATTATCCTACCACAAAAGTATCTGTTATTGTTACTTTCAGTAGGTGCATAGAATACCTTGCTGAAAATCGCTTATCATTTCTTCTTCTCCTCGTTAGTTCAAAACTATTATTAAAAGGACTATGATTGACCCCCTATATTTGTGTGTCATCAACTGACATCGCTCAATGCGGTGCATCCTATGGTGCACATGCCAGGTACGCATTCGAGAACGCGCGCCCACGTTACGCCATCTGGGAATTGTTCGTGCTTCGAAACCAGAACAGATAATAAATTTTCAGTGTGTTCCCCATCACATTCATAATTACCATCCTATATTTAATTGCAAAATTGTTCACACCGATCAAGACCTAAATGTTTTCCGACTTAGCATCTTATTACAAGGTTATAAATACTACCTACTCGAAAATGACTACACATTACTCCTCATCACCTAACAAACAAACATTTCTTCATCGTTCCTTCTGTCTACCATGGCCCATGGGAGGAGTTATGTGTCGAGAAATGACCAGGGAGCGGCAAGCATGGAAGCGAAAGCAGTAGAGAGGTCTCGCCGCGCAGCCAAAGCAGCACAGAGGTCCTGCCCTGCCACCGAAGCGGCACACAGGCCCCGCCATGCCACTAAAGCAGTAGAGTGGTCCCGCCACACCGCAGAAGCGACATAGAGGTCCCGCCTCACTACGGAAGCACTAGAGTGGCCCCGCCACACCGCGATGGCCTGGAAAGATCTCTCTCAGGCAGGCGAGGGCTCTCAGTAGCGCATTTGACGACAAGCGCACTGAGATCAATAAATTGAAGGAGGAGATTGCCGGCTAGGCGAAGATGCTAGAGGAGAGAAATTACTCATCGATAAGGCGACCGACATCGTGTGGGGACTAATCAATGACAAGGCGAAGCTCCAAAGCCAGCACGACCTGCTACGGGAGAAGATCACCAGCAAGGCAAAGCAGCACGAGGAGAGCAGTGCCATGTTGAAGAAGACGGTCCCCATGGTCGTGAAACTTATGGACGATAATGTCAAGCTCTGCATCGAGCATGACAAGCTGGTGGAGGAATCCGTGGTTGCTGTCAAGCAAAGTATTGAGGATGTGAAAGAGATCATTGTTGCTTGCCACAAGAACTCCTCTGCCATGGATGAATTGACAAAAATGGCGGAGGAGAGATGAGATGAGATGAAGGTCGTGGAGGCGCTGAAGAAGGAGTAAGAGGAACTCTGCGCCCTGCACCAACCATTCATGAAGTAGAGAGAAGCGACCCATATCGTTGTGTGCGTCTTCCTTTGTTGTTTTGCTCCCGTGTCTTCCGGGCGTTGCCGCATGTGGCATTTAAATTATCTTCCTAAATATGTAAGACAATTATTATCCATTGCCATCGTCATTATATACATCAGTCTTCTTAAGTCTCACTCGACTGAGACTTCGTTAAGTCTTAGCCGATGCTATATCTGTGAGATCTTACATCAATATCAGTACAAAAATTTCTATTTAGATTTTCTTTTGTCTCTTACATGTTTTTTCACTTGAGTGAGACTTTGTAAAATCGCAGTCAACTGAGACCTAGCCACACCATTAAGTGCCTATAAGACAGGGGTTCGGGCGCCATTAATGGAGAAGTTAGGAGCGAGGTGGGCGGCAGATGGAGGTCAAAGGGCTCGCCTCCTGGTGAGCCTACGAAGTGATCTGCTCGCATGCTTCTTGTCGACTCAAATAGCTACCCCACACGATGCCTCCTAGCCAATAAAAAGGAGGATGGTGGCGGCACGTAAATGGTTAGTATAATGCCCACGATTTCAATAATACTTTTGTTCGCGATGGTAATGTGGTAGCTCTTTGTTCCAAAATGACTTTTTGGTTGTTAATGTGTCCGCCTTCCCAAATTGGGAAAAAATACCACAACATTTTGGTGCCATGTCATGACACCTTGCCAAGTTTCATGAACTTTAGACAAGTTTTGCATTTACAAGAATTCAAAAACCAAGTTTCTCAATGTTTGCGGCCGAGCCACGACACCAAGTTGTTTGAAATCAATTACCATTTCTTGCATGGGATCTAAACATTCACCAATGAAACTTCTATCATTTTCACCCATTTTTGTGCATTGGAGCATGTGCCTATAATTCCAATTTGAATTATGCAATTAAATACCTATAATACATTATTAATGTATAAAAGGCCAAAGGAACCCTCCATAATTCCAAAATTTAGCACGACAATCCTATTGGTCTATGTTGCGTCTGTAATAAAACCAAGGCGGTTAGAGGCAATGTATGTCGTTTCAACCACAAAGGTGACATGTTTCGTATTGGAACCAGGAGTCTTCTTATGAGAAGTTCTGGTTTGTACGAATCTTATACCAAAAATTGTCCCAAATCGGACAAAAAGTTTGCAACAACATGTTGTCGCCATGTCAAGACACCATGCCAAGTATATGATTTTTAGGAGAGTTTTGGATTTACAGAAAGTTTAAAAACAAGTTTCTCAATGTTTTTGGTTGTGTCATGACACCCTGATGTTTGAATTTCATTCCAATTTATTTCATGGGACCTAAATTACCTAAGGCCACATATGTGATTTTCCAACCCATTTTGGTGCACTAATGCATGTGCATGTAGTTAAAATTTGAATTATGCACATTAAATGCCTCGAAAACTTCATTAATGTGTATTAAACACCAAATGAACCCTGAATAATTCCAAATTTTAGCACGACACACCTATTGGTCTATGTTGCCTTTGTAAAGAAAAATCAAAGCGGGAAGAGGTGACGTATGTCATTCTGCCCACAAAGGTGACACGTTCGCTATCGGAACTATTAGGCTTCTTGTGACAAGCTCCGGTAGGTAAGAAACTTGTCCCAAATCGGACATTTTTTTCCCATAACATGTTGGTTCCATGTAAAGACAGCATGTCCAGTTTCATGATTTTCAGGCGAGTTTTGGATTTACAGGAATTTTAAAAACATTTTTCTCAATTTTTTGGCCATGCAACGACACCCAGATGTCTGCAATTCATTCCCATTTATTTCATGGGACCTAAAAATTCACCGAAGGACACATATATGATATTTTCAACCCATTTTGGTGCACTAGACCATGTGCATGTACTTCAAATTTGAATTATGCACATTACATGCCTCGGTAACTTAATTAATGTATGAAAAAGGACCAAACAAAACCTGAATAATTCCAAATATTAGCATGACATGCCTATTGGTCTATGTTGCCTGTGTAAAAATAATCAAGGCGGGAAGAGGTGGAGTATGTCATTCCGCACATAAAGGTGACACTTTCTATATCGGAACCATTAGGTTTCTTATGAGAAGGTCCAATTTGTAAGAAGCTATTACCCAAACTTGTCCAAAATTAGAAAAAAAATTACCACAACATATTGGTGCCATGTCATGATACCATGCTAAGTTTAATGATTTTTAGACGAGTTTTGGATTAACTATATTTTAAGACCCAAGTTCTCAATGTTTTCGGCCGAGCTACGACGCCCTCATGTTTGAAATTCGTTCCCATTTCTTGCATGGGACCTAAAAATTCACCCAAGGACACACCTATAAGTTTTCAACCCATTTTGGTGCACTTGAGCATGTGCATGTAGTTCAAATGTGAATTATGCACATTAAATGCCTAGAAAACTCAATTAATGTAGAAAAGGCCAAATGAACCCCAAATAATTCTAAATTTTAGCATGACACTCCTTTTGGTCTATGTTGCATCTGGAAAAAATTGAGGTGGGAAGAGGCAATGTATGTCCTTTTGCCCACAAAGATGATACGTTCCCAATCAGATCCATGAGGCTTCTTGTGATAAGCTCCAGTTTGTAGGAAGCTACTACCAAAACTTGTCCGAAATCGAACATTTTTTTACCATATCATGTTGGTGCCATGTCAAGACCCACACCAAGTTTCATGATTTGGACGCAAGTTTTTAATTTATAGGAATTTAAAAACCAAGTTTCTCAATGTTTTTGTTTGTTCCACGACGCCCAGATGTTTAAATTCATTCACATTTCTTGAATGGGACCTAAACATTCACTCAAGGATGCATATATCATTTTCAACCCTCTTTGGTGCACTTGAGAATGTCCACGTACTTAAAATTTCAATTAGGCACATGAAATGCCTAGAAACTCAATTAATGTATAAAAAGGCCAAACGAACCCTGAATAATCCTAAATTTTAATATGACACTCCTATAGTTGTATGTTCACTGCAGGTAAATGTTCTAGCAATTCAAACATCGTCCTTTCCCACAATAACCCCATTTTGTATTTCAAATCAAAATGAAAAAACTCAAGTACACCAAAAATAGTTTATTAGCAAGAATCGTTGTCGGCGTTCTGGGAACCAGGGTACCCAGACTTGCCTGCTTGTGGCCCACGACGTGGCTTATTCAACGGCCTGGTACGACCCATCTACAAGATCACCTAAACAAGACCTCCTGAGGGAGCGGCCTCCCCAGGCGGGCTCCCGAGGAGCGGAGATTCCTACGCAAGTGCCCAGCCTCACGGGGCTACCACGACGCAAGCCATGAAGACTGAGGGAGGCGAGCGCCAGCGGACGCAGAGAAGGAAATTACCTCTTTGTTGCTCAAGAGTCAAGGGCATGCATGGGTTCTCTAGGAACCTGGCAAATGTTTCCATTTCGATGCAATGACACCAAGGTTGCCTGCACGACAGAACGAATGTCATCGCCGAGCCCACCGCAGCGTCACGACCAGAAGCTTTGCACGCGAAGACCACCTTTTGTCGAGATATGTACTACTTGTCCCCTTTCAAACTTGGCCACTGAGGGATTCCTCCCCGCCTACATTTTGGGGGAAGAGGACCAAGGCCACTATAAATAGAGGATAGCCACCACCATAAGAGGGGATCGGATCCACCGAGATCAGACAGACTCCACCCTCACCCATAGACCTCGCGAGGTTGTTCATCCTTTGTACTAGTTGAATGAAATATGCCCTAGAGGCAATAATAAAGTTGTTATTTATATTTCCTTATATCATGATAAATGTTTATTATTCATGCAAGAATTGTATTAACCAGAAACTTAGTACATGTGTTAATACACAGACAAAACAGAGTAACCCTAGTATGCCTCTACTTAACTAGCTCGTTGATCAAAGATGGCTATGCTTCCTAACCATAGACATGTGTTGTCATTTGATGAACGGGATCACATCATTAGGATAATGATGTGATGGACAAGGCCCATCCGTTATCTTAGCACTATGATCGTTTAGTTTTACTGCTATTGCTTTCTTCATGACTTATACATGTTCCTTTGACTATGAGATTATGCAACTCCCGAATACCGGTGGAACACCTTGTGTGCTATCAAACGCCACAACGTAACTGGGTGATTATAAAGATGCTCTACATGTGTCTCCGAATGTGTTTGTGGTGTCGGCATAGATCAAAAATAGGATTTGTCAATCTGTCGGAGAGGTATCTCTGGGCCCTCTTGGTAATACACATCATAATAAGCCTTGCAAGCAAACGACTAATGAGTTAGTCACGAGATGATGTATTACAGAACGAGTAAAGAGACTTGCCAGTAACGAGATTGAACTAGGTATGTTGATAGCGACGATCGAATCTCGGGCAAGTAACATACCAATGACAAAGGGAATAACATATGTTCTTATGCGATTTGACCGATAAAGATCTTCGTAGAATATGTAGGAGCCAATATGAGCATCTGGGTTCTGCTATTGGTTATTGACCGGAGATATGTCTCGGTCATTTCTACATAGTTCTCGAACCCGCAGGGTCCGCATGTTTAAACGTTCGATGACGATTTGTATTATGAGTTATGTGATTTGATGACTTAATGGGCCTTAGTGGGAAGGAGAGGCAGAAGCTAGGAGGTGGCGCATGCCCCTCCCAAGCCCAGTCCGAATTGGACAAGGGGTTTGGGGCACGCCCCCCTCTCCCTTCCTTCTCCCCTCCCCCTCCTTTCCCCCTTCTCCTAGTTGGACTAGGAAAGGAGGAAACCTACTCCTACTAGGAGTCGGAATCCTACTCCCTTGGGCGCGCCAAAAGAGGGCCGACCCTCTCCTCCTTTATATATTTGGCCAGGGGGCACCCCATAGACACACAAGTTGATTTTCCAGCAGTGTGCGTTGCCCCCCTCCACAGTTACACACCTCGGTCATATCGTTGCAGCGCTTAGGTGAAGCCCTGCGCCGGTAACTTCATCATCACCGTCACCACGCCATCGTGCTGACGAAACCCTCCCGCGACACTCAACTGGATCAAGAGTTCGTGGGATGTCATCGAGCTGAACGTGTGCATTACGTAGAGGTGCCGTACGTTCGGCGCTTGGATCGGTTGGATTACAAAGACGTTCGACTACATCAACCGCGTTACTAAATGCTTCCGCTTTCGGTGTACGAGGGTACGTAGACACACTCTCCCCGCTCGTTGCTATGCTTCTGATAGATAGATCTTGCGTGATCGTATGAGTCTTTTTGAAATACTATGTTCCCCAGCACTAGTTCATCCTCAGTGTCACGCCCAAGATGAGATTCTATCTCGATCACTAGATAAACCTTGTGATTGTGGCACAACCACATTTTAGGCGCTTAGCAAGATGGATATCATTACATCGTACCATTACATACATACATGGGGATACATACAAGTCATACAATTCACATGAATACAACATCATCATATACAAAACATCCTACTACGGATGCAAACATGAAAAGAACAAAGACATCCATCCTGCTATCCCAGGCTGCCAACCAGGAACCTAACCCAAGATGATGAAGAAGAAGAATAAAGAACTCCAACACAAAGAACATCGCTCTCGCGTCAAGTCATCGGAAACCTGCACCTGCAACTGTTGTTGTAGTATCTGTGAGCCACGAGGACTCAGCAATCCCATAACCATGGGTATCAAGACTAGCAAAGCTTTATTGGGTATGGACAGGTTAAGTGGCGAGGTTGCAGCAGCGGCTAAGCAAAAGTATGGTGGCTAACTTACGAGTACCAGAATAAGATGAGACTCTACGCAAACGGTCGCAAACTAGTAATGATCGCTAGAGATCCTGAACTACCTGCGAGTCAAACATAACCCCACCGTGTTCTCTTCTCAAAATGAAAAGAGACGGTCACGGTTACGCATGCGGTTGTGTATTTTATTTTGGATCCTGTGTCAATTTTTCTACAACCGGACATTAACAAATTCCCATCTGCCACATAACCGCAGACACTTCTTTCGAAAGATCAAAACCCTGCAGGGGTGTCCCAACTTAGCCCATCACAAGCTCACGATCTGCGGAGTCGCAACTCCAAGTTGGGAAGACCCGAGTATTCTCGGAATCCCGTGCTCAAGATATTTCGACAAAGGTAAAACTAATCCAGCAAGTCCTCCCGACGTGCCGACACCATGATAAGAGCCGCGCGTATCTCGTCTCAGGCCACGATCGGATTGTCCAAACTTCCAGTAGACCAAAATACCAGAGTTGCCCCTGGCGGTCACCGGCGGTTGACAGGTTTGGACCAACACTCATGAGGAGCATTGGCCCGGGGGTTTATTAAGAGTCCTCGGGTGCTAGCCGGTCCCTATGCAAGTTTTTAGTTATTAGGCAAATGTAGTACCAAAGTTGGGTCTTGCTGGAAAAGCTTTAAGCAGTGCGAATTATCAAGCGGGGCCCATAAAGCCCAACCATGTTAGGAACACAAAATCAAGGAACATAACGCCGGTTTATCGGATCTTAAGGCGGCATGAGTGGAAAAAACACCGAGCAAAAGGCCAAGCCTTCCACCCATTGCCAAGTATATATGTGCATTAATTAAATTAATAGATATTGTGATATTCCAACAACGTCCAGCTCCAGCATTGAGCAATCTTCATTTTCAGCTGCAACTAACAACGCTATAAGAGGGGCTTAGCTAGCGAGTAACATAGCCAAACAAACGGTTTGCTAGGAAGGCGTCAAAGGTTAGAGGTTTCATGGCAACAAGGAGAGGCTGACAACAAAGAGATAGGTAGCGTGACATATAGCGATAGCATCGAGACAACTAGCATGGCAATGATAGTAAAGGTATCCAAGATGACGGTCATCTTGCCTGAGATCCCGCAAGGAAGAAGAACAAGTTCATGAAGTAGACGAAGAAGAAGCCACGAAGACGAACCGAGTGTAGTCGAACGAATACTCACGATCGCAACGGAATAAGCACTAACGAGAAGAAACGAGCAACACGGTAAACACACCACACAAGAACATGACATAATGCTCAACCAAGTATGATACAAGACAAGTCTATAATATGCAAAACATGGCAAGGGATGATGCAAACAAGAACATCACACAAGCAAGTTCAAATGAGGCCGGAAAACAACATATAACAATTCCGGTAAGTCCTCATAGGCACATTTTGAAATTGGTCCAGATCTGAACAAACCTGAAGTTAAAGTTGTTATACAGAAAGTTCACATGCACCATGATGATCTACTCGAAAATCTAGTCAAGTTACATGCAAAGTTTGTTTAATTCGGAGCTACGACCTAGAAGATATGAGCAAAATAAGTTAAGCATGGCAATCATGCAAGATGCATTCAAACAACAAGCAAACACACTCCAAACAGGTATTCAACATGTTATTATGCATCTACATGCAAAAACACATAAGTTTCATATAGGACACGCTCAAAACGGAGCAGCGGTTCATCACATACACATGAAACAAGATATGACAACAAGCTGTCCAAAAACAGCAACATGGCACTTAGTTGACATCAAATCAACATGATACAATAACATTTCATGGCAACAAAGGGCATGTCAAGCATGTACATGTCCAGCACTACAAACATGACTAATGAGCTACTACAAAACACCACTAGAACATGCTCAAAACATCATGGCAAGATTGCAAAAGATAACAGTTTCACAGACTTAGTGAAATAAACTACACATGGCAGCAACAACGACAAGTAGGCACGTTTGCAAGCTTGTGCAACTCATCTCAAGGCATATCATGGAAAGGGAGTATAACCAACAGCAAGAAGACATGTTTATGAAGCTACTAATGGCAAGAAGATTGTCATAGAATCCATAGATCACTAGCAATTCACATGGCAAAACTGAACTTGCTGATAACAGGCTAACAAAAACATTTTATAGCAACTTGAGAGCAAGAAATAAATAAGCTACAGCAAGCCATAAATGTAAACAAGGGCATGGATGGATAGAGCATAACATGGACTTGTGATGGCCTAGCTTATTAGGGATGATAGACTACTCATATCAATAAGGAATTCCTTCTTTCCCGGGAGCCCATTCGGATAGAACTCCAAAGTTAAGGGTGCTCAGCTTGGAGTAGTTTCAGGATGGGTGACCGTCCGGGAAGTTGCTCCCAGGTGTGCACGAGTGAGGACAAAGTGCGCAGAAAAGACTAGTATTGATATGTGAGGCCAGTCTAGATCCCGCCAGGAGTAACGACCACCGGCGGGTGTGTCCGGGATGTTACAAGTTGGTATCAGAGCCGACCCTCGCGGTTACACGGATGTTTGCGGACAGTTTGCAGTCATGTTGTGCATGACGTTTGTGACCCGTCGTGGCACACGGCATGGCACATGTGCTGTCCTGGAAGCACAGACGGTTGTGCCAAGAGGGAACGTTCCTGTGGCCCGACGAGGACGTCGGTTCCTCTGAGTGAGGGTGTATGTGATGGCCTGGCTTATTAGGGATGATAGACTACTCATATCAATATGGAATTCCTTCTTTTCAGGGAGCCCATTCGGATAGAACTCCAAAGTTAAGCGTGCTCAGCTTGGAGTAGTTTCAGGATGGGTGACCGACCGGGAAGTTGCTCCCGGGTGCGCACGAGTGCGGACAAAGTGCGCAGAAAAGACTAGTATTGATATGTGATGCCAGTCTAGATCCCGCCAGGAGTAACGACTACCGGCGGGTGTGTCCGGGGTGTTACAAGTTGGTATCAGATCCGACCCTCGCGGTTACACGGATGTTTGCGGACAGTTTGCAGTAATGTTGTGCATGACGTTTGTGACCCGTCGTGGCACACGACATGGCACATGTGCTGTCCTGGAAGCACAGACGGTTGTGCCAAGAGGGAACGTTCCTGTGGCCCGACGAGGACGTCGGTTCCTCTGAGTGAGGGTGTATGTGATGGCCTGGCTTATTAGGGATGATAGACTACTCATATCAATAAGGAATTCCTTCTTTTCCGGGAGCCCATTCGGATAGAACTCCAAAGTTAAGCGTGCTCAGCTTGGAGTAGTTTCAGGATGGGTGACCGACCGGGAAGTTGCTCCCGGGTGCGCACGAGTGAGGACAAAGTGCGCAGAAAAGACTAGTATTAATATGTGAGGCCAGTCTAGATCCCGCCAGGAGTAACGACCACCGGCGGGTGTGTCCGGGGCGTTCAAGACATGGTCATTGGACAACCCAAAACATTTATGTATTTGAGTGGGGCATCAAGCAAACATGGCATCGGGTTATAACAGTTTCAGCCAACAACGAGTAGGTCACTTTGCAAGCTTGTTGCAATCACCACAAGGCATAACATGGAAAACTAATCACACCACAGCAAAGATGACATGATTGTGCTTCTAAAACATATTGACATGTAGCTAAAAAAATCACACATACAGATATGAAAAAGACAAATCAGCACCTCATAACAAGTTTCAGCACTTAGCAGCCACATGCACTTTTACAACAGAGATAAACATGGCAATATGGCACCTAACATGAATGCAACAGCCACCATCATGTAGAGCACATCACAATGAACATTTGGACATATCATACACTCCATTTGGACCAACATGCACAAAGATGTGACCTCTCAAACATGCTAACATATTGTTGACAGACAACAAGAACTTGACACTAACATCACATAGCAGTTTTGCACCGAAGATTAAGACAACAATATGAATAGTAACATGCATGCAAATGTAACTAACATGTAGAGCATCACACGATGAACATTTGGACATATTACATGCTTCATTTGGATCTACGTGCACACAGATAGGGCCCACACAATAATGCATCAAAATGTTAAAACCTCAGGAACTTAGCCGTTTTTCGAAAAAGAAAAACATAGTGAGCGTTTAGTAACTAAGACTCGCACGGGCGTGGGATAGGGTGAGCTCACCTAGTGGGCTTCAGCCCAGGAAGCAGGAAGGACGAGGCGGCGCTGGGCCTGCTAGATCGGGCCCACGGGAGGTCGAGGCTGGACCGGGGCGGGGCCGCAGGGGGAGCTGTGCCGGCCCATGCGGGCGCTTCTGGCTCGATCTGGGTCGAGCGGCGGCTCGGCGGAGGATGCAAGGAGGTCGTTGCCAGCGGAAGATCGACGGCGGCGCGCGGCAGGCTCCGGCAGCGGGACGCGGTGCAGGAAGGCCGCGGAGGTGGGATCCGGAGGCGGTGAGATCGGGGATCGGTCGAAGCAAGGCCGTGGATGTCCGGCGTCGGTAGATCCCGAGGATGAAGCTGGCCGGCGTCGGGACTTGCACGGCAGGGCGGCGAGCTTGCGCAGACGGCGGCCGGAGGTCATGTGCGGGAGGCGCGGGCGGCTCCGGCCACCTAGGCGCGCGGCGGCGGGGACGCAGAGGCAGGCGGTGGCGCGGTTACTCCGGCAAGGCTCCGGCGCTCCTCCGGCGAGCGGAGACGGTGGGGCCGGCCGGGCACGAGGGTTCGGGCGGCGGCGGCTCGTGGTCTGGCCAGGCACGGGCCTGGCACGGGCCGGGCAGGCCGCGGGCGGTGGGAGGAGGCTGGGGGGCACGTGGCGCTCTATGGTTGGCTCGGGGCGCCGCACTGCTGAGGTGGCGGTTCACGATTGGCTCGGGCGATGTGGCTGAGTGGCGGCGGACATGTCCGGCCATCTGTGGACGCGTCCGGCGGCGCGGAGGGAGGTGGAGCTAGGGTTTCATCCGAAATTTCGGGGGAGGGGGCTGTTTTATAGGTAGAGGGAGCTAGGAGAGTCCAAAAGAGGTGTGGTTTTTCGGCCACACGATCACGATCCAACGACCGAGAGCATGGAGGTGGTTGGGATGGGCTAGTGGGCTGTTGTGGAGGGTTGCTGGGCCAAAAGAGAAAAGGAGGCTTCCGGCGGTTAACGCGGTTAACCGTTGGGCTATCAAACGAACTCCGAATGCGATGAAATTTGACAGGCGGCATGTCTACACTAAAATAAGACCACACGCCAAGTTTCATACCATTCCGAGAACATTTTCCGGCCACTTATAAAACAAGGTTTCGGAGGTGCCGCGGGTGCGTGCGAGTGTGTCTGGGCTCCGAACGGACAACAGAAAGGACGGGCGGACTCGGACAGATGCAAGTTATGAAAACATGAGGATGCAATGCACATGATGACATAGCAAAAATGCAACACGCAAGCAGATGACATGGCAACAACGACGAATAACTGGCTGACACCTGGCGCATCGGTCTCGGGGTGTCACAACACTCCCCTACTAACAGGAGATCTCGTCCCGAGATCTTAGGAACGAGACGGAAGGGAAGAAGGAAGAAGTTGAAACCAAAGAACCTTGAGAGGTTGAGCAACTTGAAAGAAAGAACACAACGGAGATGAACGAGACTGAGAAGCTCCGTTACAAAGGAGGAAAGAGGAAGGTACGAGAATCTTGACGGTAGAAAGACAATAATCAAGAGCTGAAGGAACAAGAATGAATTCGAAAAAACCACTCCGGTTACGCGAGATAGACAAGGGATAAGAACAAGAAAAATTTAGGCAGCACTCCGGTTACGCGTGAATGGAATAGAACATGAACTTGACAAGATGGAACAATACTTGACGAGATGAACAAGAAAATGCCTCCGGAAGAATTAAAGGATGGAATGAGAAGAAAAGGGGAAGAACACATCTTCTAGCACAATGAATTTGAAGGCATCCTTAGAAGGAAGGATTGAATGGAGTTGTTGAGAAAATCAAAAACAAAAGAATAAGCTTGTTGTGGGCTTATGGATATCATCCTGAAACTTGAGGTGATATTATGCCGCAACCAAAGTATTTATGAGCTGAGAAGAGCGAAGAATGCAAAACTCAACTTCAAAAGAATACGGAGAATTATTTGCCTCTCGAGACACAAAGAATAAAGCTTGAGCCTCTCCACAAGAATTAGACGAACGTTTGAAGAATGAATTAAATCCTGAAGAACCACCATGGATAACTCCAGTAACAAAAGGATGATGAAGGATGAAAAGAATAAGAATAAGGCCTTGCGATGATTTAGACGGGGTTCGGACCAGAATGCTGAGAAACTATGAACTCCGGAAAGAAAAGATGAAAGCACTTGGGAATATAATTTGTTCATCAAGAACAAATTCCAATGGAAAGGATTAAACAACTTGATGAAAGAATAATAAGAATTATGTTATGCTCATCGTCCACCAATGAAATTGATGAGAAGCAATGGATTTGCATATCACTTATTCACATAGAAAAGGATTAAGGAGAGGATATATCGTGAACTTGCGAAAATCTTCATGGAACACCGGTGGGATTGGAATGAAAAAGAATGGATTGGTATGATAAAACCGGAAAAGAACTCTTGAACAAACCAGCGTAAGAATTGAAGCTGAGTGAAGAAAAGGAACGAACCACCGGGAATAATTAAAATCGAGTGATGAAAGAGAACAAGCCATCGAGATGAATTAAAATCGAGTGAATACAAGAGAATGAATCGCCGGGAAGAATAAGCACTTGTGGAATTTAGATACAAGAGAACGAAGAGATCGCGAACTGTTTAAAGAATACTTGAACGAAAAGCCGGACGGATGTGAGATGAACGAAGAGGCATCAATGAAGAATATTTGGAGGACGAAGTTGAAAACTGAGAATGAAGAAATGTTCTGAATGATGGCCTTCGCGGGATCACAATGGAAAAGAATTCATGAAATAATCCGGATGTGAGTCGAAAGAATTTGTCGCGATCCGAACAATTTGAGGGGATAGAATTACGCTTGAATGACGGATCTTCGAGAGAAGGACAAGATTTGGAGGAAAACTCTTCTTCGGTCTTTAAAAGACGACGAGGAACACCACCAAGAATTGCTGGGATACTCCGGACGAATGAAAAGAGGAGATGTTAAACCAACGATGACAAGAATTGAAAGTGATTTTCGGAAGGCATGTCACTGATGGAATCCATTCTTACATCACAATTCAAAATAATTTGCGAATCACTCCGGAAGAATTAGAAGAGTCAGGTAAGATCCTAGAAAAAGACCTGTGGGTTATGAGCCCACCGAAGAGAAAACAACGTCGAAAAGGAGTATTCGAGTGAGAAATTATGGACCAGAATGTTTGAAAGACTCGAATGAGGTGACTACCTCGAATAAATTAGAACGCATACGAATCTCCTGGAATGTCTTCGGAACTCCGGAACAATTAAATGGTGAGAGATGAACGAGCAAGGGCAAAACATTTGAGCAATGGAAAAGAATAATATCAACACAGAAAACATGAATTGAATCCACGGGAGAAGAAAAGAGATGAAGAATGACGATGGGATGAGAATTCATCGCAGAAGAAAAGAGATGAAGGATGACAAACTAGACAAGAATTCACCAGTTGAAACAATTGAGGAAAGAAAGCAAGATTCACACGAGTAGGATGTATACTCGATTAAGCACTTCGACTCAAAGAAGAAAAAGGGTGGGCGGGTGGGAAAAAGAAAGACCACTTCGGACAGGGAAATCGACGCCGGTTGGAAGGAACTGAGGATTGAACTTGCAAAAGACGAATAGGGTCGACTAAATTTGACGAGAATTGCACCGGATGAAAGAGCTGACATCGCAACGAACAAAAACTAACTACGTGATCCTAAAAAATTTGAAGGGGAAGAGGAGTAATTCAGAACACCTACGTCAAGATTCCTCACCAGAGCGACGAAGAGTCTGAGGAGTAAAAAGAATTCCTACTCTCCGATATAAATAGACTCCAAAATAGTTTTCTGCTAGACTCGACAACGGCCAAGCTACGATCAATCAAGGGGGCTCCTATGGTCGGTCGAGGCTCTGATACCAACTTGTCACGCCCAAGATGCGATTCCGATCACTAGATAAAACTTGTCACTGAGGCACAACCGCATTTCAGGCGCTTAGCAAGATGGATATCATTACATCGTACCATTACATACATACATGGGGATACATACAAGTCATGCAATTCACATGAATACAACATCATCATATACAAAATATCTGACTACGGATGCAAACATGAAAAGCACAAAGACATCCATGCTGCTATCCCAGGCTGCCGACCAGGAACCTAACCCAAGATGACGAAGAAGAAGAAGAAAGAACTCCAACACAAAGAACATCGCTCTTGCGTCAAGTCATCGGAAACCTGCACCTGCAACTGTTGTTGTAGTATCTGTGAGCCACGAGGACTCAACATTCCCATATCCATGGGTATCAAGACTAGCAGAGCTTTATTGGGTATGGAGAAGTAAAGTGGTGAGGTTGCAACATCGGCTAAGCAAAAGTATGGTGGCTAACTTACGAGTACCAGAATAAAATGAGCCTCTACGCAAACAGTCGCAAACCAGTAATGATCGCAAGAGATCCTGAACTACCTGCGAGTCAAACATAACGCCACCGTGTTCTCTTCTCAAAATGAAAAGAGACGGTCATGGTTACGCACGCGGTTTTTTATTTTATTTCGGATCCTATGTCAAGTTTTCTACAACCGGACATTAACAAATTCCCATCTGCCACATAACCGCGGGCACGACTTTTGAAAGATCAAAACCCTGCAGGGGTGTCCCAACTTAGCCCATCACAAGCTCACGATCTGCGGAGTCGCAACTCCAAGTTGGGAAGACCCGAGTATTCTCGGAATCCCGTGCTCAAGATATTTAAACAAAGGTAAAACTAATCCAGCAAGACCTCCCGACGTGCCGACACCCTGATAAGAGCCGCGCGTATCTCGTCTCAGGCCACGATCGGATTGTCCAAACTTCCGGTAGACCAAAATACCAGAGTTGCCCCTTGCGGTCACCGGCGGTTGACAAGTTTGGACCAACACTCATGAGGAGCACTAGCACCGGGGGTTGATTAAGAGTCCTCGGGTGCTAGCCGGTCCCTATGCAAGTTTTTAGTTATTAGGCAAATGTAGTACCAAAGTTGGGTCTTTCTAGAAAAGCTTTAAGTAGTGTGAATTATCAAGCGGGGCCCATCAGCCCCAACCATGTTAGGAACGCAAAATCAAGGAACATAATGCCGGTTTATCGGTTCTTAAGGCGGCATGAGTGGAACAAAACACCGAGTAAAAGGCCAAGCCTTCCACCCATTGCCAAGTATATATGTGCATTAATTAAATTAATAGATATTGTGATATTCCAACAACGTCCAGCTCCAGCATGGAGCAATCCTCATCTTCACCTGCAACTAACAACGCTATAAGAGGGGCTGAGCAAGCGGGTAACATAGCGAAACAACGGTTTACTAGGAAGGTGTCAAAGGTTAGAGGTTTCATGGCAACAAGGAGAGGCTGACCACAAAGAGATAGGTAGCGGGACATATAGCAATAGCATCGACAACTAGCATGGCAATGATAGTAAAGGTATCCAAGGTGACGGTCATCTTGCCTGAGATCCCGCAAGGAAGAAGAACAAGTCGGCGGCGCACAACCAAGAACGGAATAAGCACAACCGAGAATAAACAAGCAACACGGTAAACACACCACACAAGAACATGACATAATGCTCAACCAATATGATGCAGGACAACTCTATATGATGCAAAACATGGCAAGGGATGATACAAACAAGAACATCACACAAGCAAGCTTAAATGATGCCAGAAAACAACATATAACAATTTCGATAAGTCCTCATATGCACATTTCGAAATTGGTCCATACCTTAACAAACCTTAAGGTAAAGTTGTTAAACAGCAAGTTAACATGCACCATGATGAGCTACTCAAAAATCTAGTCAAGTTACATGTAAAGTTTGTTTAATTCGGAGCTACGGCCTAGACGATATGAGCAAAACAAGTTAAGCATGGCAACGATGCAAGATGCATTCAAACAACAAGCAAACACACTCCAAACAGGTATTCAACATGTTATTATGCATCTATATGCAAAAACACACAAGTTTCATATAGGACACGCTCAAAACAGAGCAGCGGTTCATCACATACACATGAAACAAGATATGACAACAAGCTGTCCAAAAACAGCAACATGGCACTTAGTTGACATCAAAACAACATGCTACAAGAACATTTCATGGCAACAAAGGGCATGTCAAGCATGTACATGTCCAGCACTACAAGCATGACCAATGAGCTACTACAAAACACCACTAGAACATGCTCAAAACATCATGGTAAGATTGCAAAAGATGACAGTTTCACAGACTTGGTGAAATAAACTACACATGGCTACAACAACGAAAAGTAGGCATGTTTGCAAGCTTATGCAACTCATGTCAAGGCATATCATGGCAAGTGAGTATAACCAACAGCAAGAATACATGTTTATGAAGCTACTCATGGCAAGAACATGGTCATAGCATGCATAGATCACTAGCAATTCACAGGGCAAAACTGAACTTGTTGATAACAGGCTGACAGAAAATTTTTATAGCAACTTGAGAGCAAGAAATAAATAAGCTACAACAGGCCATAAATGTAAACAAGGGCATGGATGAATAGAGCATAACATGGACTTCAAGACATGGTCATTAGACAACCCAAAACATTCATGTATTTGAGTAGGGCATCAAGCAAACATGGCATCAGGTTATAATAGTTTCAAACTTAGTTGTTTTTAACAAGTGTAAGAAAACAGCCAACAGTGAGGGTCACTTTGCAAGCTTGTTGCAATCACCACAAGGCATAACATGGAAAACTAATTACACCACCGCAAAGATGACATGATTGTGCTTCTAAAATATATTGACATGTAGCTCAAACAAAAATCACACATAAAGATATGAAAAAGACAAATCAGCACCTCATAACAAGTTTCAGCACTTAACAACCACATGCACTTTTGCAACAGAGATAAACATGGCAATATGGCACCTAACATGAATGCACCAGCCAACATCATGTATAGCATTCACAATGAACATTTTGACATATCATACACTCCATTTGGACCAACATGCACAAAGATGTGACCTCTCAAACATGCTAACATATTGTTGACAGACAACAAGGACTTGACACTAACATCACATAGCAGTTTAGCAACAAAGATTAAGACAACAAGATGAACAGTAACATGCATGCAAATGTAACTAACATGTAGAGCATCACATGACGAACATTTGCACATATTACATGCTTCATTTGGATCTACGTGCACACAGATAGGGCCCACACAATAATGCAACAAAATGTTAAAACCTCAGGGACTTAGCCGTTTTTCGAAAAAAAAACACAGTGAGCGTTTAGTAACTAAGACTCGCACGGGCGTGGGATAGGGTGAGCTCACCTAGTGGGCTTTGGCCCAGGAAGCAGGAAGGAAGAGGCGGCGCTGGGCCTGCTATATCGGGCCCACGGGAGGTCGAGGCTAGACCGGGGCGGGGCCGCAGGGGGAGCTGGGCCTGCCCATGCGGGTGCTCCGGCTAGATCTAGGTCGAGCGGCGGCTCGACGGAGGATGCAGGGAGGTCGTGGCCGGCGGAAGATCAACGGCGGCGCGCGGCAGGCTCCGGCAGCTGGACGCGGTGCAGGAAGGCCGCGAAGGTGGGATCCGGAGGCGGGGAGCTCGGGGATCGGCCGGAGCGAGGCCGTGGAGGTCCGGCGGCGGCGGATCCCGAGGATGATGCTGGCCGGTGTCGGGACTTTCACGGCGGGGCGACGAGCTTGCGCAGATGGCGGCCGGAGGTCCTATGCGGGAGGCGTGGGCGGCTCCGACGACCCCGGCGCGCGGCGGCGGGGACGCAGAAGGAGGCGGCGGCACGGTTACTCCGGCGAGGCTCCGGCGCTCCTCCGGTGAGCGGAGACGGCCGGGCCGGCCGGGCGCGAGGGTTTGGGCGGTGGCAGCTCGCGGTCGGGCCGGGCGGGCCGCTGGCGGTGGGAGGAGGCTGGGGGCCACATGGCGCTCTACTGTTGGCTCGGGGCGGCGGCGCTTCTGAGGTGGCGGTCTGCGATTGGCTCGGGTGACGTGGCTGAGCGGCGGCGGACATGTCCAGCCGTCAGTGGACGTGTCCGGCGGCACGGAGGGAGGAGGAGGTAGGGTTTCATCCGAAATTTCAGAGAGGGGGCTGTTTTATAGGTAGATGGAGCTAGGAGAGTCCAAAAGAGGTGTTGTTTTTCGGCCACGCGATCACGATCCAATGACCGAGAGCATGGAGGTGGTTGGGATGGGCTAGCGGGCTATTGTGGAAGGGTGCTGGGCCAAAAGAGAAAGGGGGCTTCCGGCGGTTAACGCGGTTAACCGTTGGGCTATCAAACGAACTCCGAATGCGATGAAATTTGACACGCGGCCTGTTTACACTATAATAAGACCACACACCAAGTTTCATCCCATTCCGAGAACATTTTCCGGCCACTTATAAAACAAGGTTTCGGAGGTGCCGCGGGCGCGTGCGAGTGTGTCTCTGCTCCGAACGGACAATGGAAAGGACGGGCGGACTCAGACGGATGCAAGTTTTGAAAACATGAGGATGAAATGCACATGATGACATGGCAAAAATGCAACACGCAAGCAGATGACCTGGCAACAACGATAAAAACTGGGTGCCACCTGGTGCATCGGTCTCGGGGTGTCACACTCAGCCCCTCGTGAGGCCCGAACCTGGGTAAATTGCGTTGTTTATCTTCTTCCTTGTTCACACGAGTAGTTCTAGGCCGTGCGGCGACAAGTTCGTAAGCCGAGGAGATCGAGTTCTTCACACACGCCCCAGTGTTCGAACCTTTCTTGGGTCCGTGGAGCCCTGAATCTGACATTTGGTGCACCAGGTAGCTAGGGGCGTGTCAAAGCATCTTCTCCACCATCCGCTCCATCTCCATTCCGTCGCTCCTATGGCTGACGCTCGCCGTGTCTGTGTTGAGCACCGGGCAGCCCGTGTCTCTCAGACAGCACCTCTGGGCAACATCGCTCCTCGCTGCTCCGCCTCACCGGTGGTCAACGCCGCCACCGACACTGCCGCTCGGGAGCAGCAGGATTCGTCGCGACGGCCGTACCACAACTCAGTCACCCACTCCAGCCACGACATCGTCTTCCCATGCTCGTCGCGGGCCCGCGAACGTGCAAGCTATGCTGCTCATGGCGCGGGAATCGTGCACTACCGTCTGGCCGACGACCTGTACGATGACTAGCTCGACCGCATCGCCGAGCTCGTCAACGCCGCCGGCGAGGCCCCTGCACCATCCCATTTGCTCCGTCCCCCATTATCCCAGGCGGGTGATGTGGCTCATGGCGCGCCTCCTCCCCCTCCCCTGTGCGGCGCGGACCCCAAGCTCAGGCTTCAGGCTCCCCAACGCGACCCGCCGCGCAGAGCACCGACGCGCGATGAAGTAAGCTGCCAGGTGGTGCAACAGCACCAAGGAGAAGCATGTGCGCTCAAAGAGCCACCACGTCAAGACCACCGCCACTTGAGGTGGCGGAGTGCGAGTGTCAAGATCAATTTCCTCCCCTGCGACCGGCTTGTCAGTGTTCTGGGAACCAGGGTACCTAGACTTGCCTGCCTGCAGCCCATGACGTGGCTCCTCTCCACCACCCTGGTACGACCCATCTTTAGAATCGACACTCAAGACCCTCGCGCGGGCCAAGCCTCGCAAGGCGGACGACATCAAGACCTACGAAGGGGATAGTCTCGCTAGGATGGCTCCCAAGGGGCGGAGAACTCTATGCAAGCCACACCTCGTGAGGTTCAAATGACGGAATCCATGACGACCAACGCCAAGCAGATGCCAGCGGGCGCAGGACAACCAGTTTCCTCTTTGGTGCAATAGAGGCAAGCGCAGGTGCGGAGTCCCGAGGAATCAAGCAAATGTTTCCGTTTCTATGCAACAAGACCAGGATCGCCAGGACGGCAAGGCGGGGGTCATCATCGAGCCCCCCGTGGCGTCAGGATCAGAAGCTTTGGAGGCGAAGACCAGCTTTAGTCAGGATAAGATGTACTAGTTGTCTCCCTTCAAATTTGGCCGTTGTGGGATCCCTTGTCGCCTATATTTTGGGGTAAGAGGACCAAGGCCACTATATATATAGGATATCCACCACCATACAGGGGACGGATCATCCTCACCACCACACAAGAAAGAACACACCTCACGAGGTGGTTCACCCACTGTACTAGTTCTTCCTCGGCCCACCTTGAGGCAATCCACCACGTTGCAGGAGTAGGGCCACTCACCGCTAGGTGGCCTGAACCTGGGTAAACTGCCATGTGTTGTGTTCTTTCTTGTTCCTTGAGCTTGTTCGTAGGAACGGGAGTAGGCTGATAGGGGGAGTTGAGTAGGAACGACGAGTAGGCTGGTAGGGGGAGTTGAGTTCTTCGCACGCACCTCAGTGTTCGAACTTACAAGGGTTTTGCGGAGCCCTGAATCCAACATTTGGCACACCAGGTAGGGGTGTGTATCGAGGAACCACCTTCCCCATCGTCACGCTCTACCCTTGCCATCCAGTCTCCGACCATGGCAGGCGTCGCACCACCCTCTGCCCCGTGGGCCACGCTCGGAGGTGGTGTGGGCCCCGGGCCCTCTCCCCCGCCCTGCGACAAGTGCGGTGGCCGCTAAGGTTCAGGCCGGCGCTGCCACTGCGATACAACGGCGCGGCCGACCCAGAGGCGTTCCTCCAAGCCTACGGAGAAGCCATCTGGGCGGCTGGTGACGACGACAAGGTGATGGCGAACTGGCTCCCGATGGCCTTGGGGGAGCCACACGATTGGTTTCTAAGCTTGTCGGATCCTTTGGTGGCCTCTTGGGAAGATCTTCGTGACTTATTCGTCGCGCACTTCGCGGCACAGACACCCAATGCGTTCGCTGCGCTCCTCGGCGGACCGAGGGCGCCACATCAAGCAGTTCATGCGGCAGGCAGGGGTTGCACAGTCGCCCCCAGGCTGGGCGGCCCCCGAATCCGACCTCACTTTCGACTCAAGTGACCACCCTACATCCACAACGGGCGTAGGCGCACATCCTATGCTCTGCACCCCGACCATATGCAAAGTAGCTGTCACCAAGACCCTCATCGACGACGGCGCACACCTGAACGTTCTCTCCATTGAGGCGTTCGACCTCCTTCATGTGCCCTACGGTCGGCTCCTCCCCACCAAGCCCTTCTCTGGGGTCATAGACGGCTCCACCTGCCCCCTAGGGCAGATCCGCCTTCCCGTCACCTTCGGCACGCGCAACAATTACCGCACCGAGCTCATCGACTTTGACATTGTCTGCATCAACCTGCCGTACAACGCCATCCTTGGCTACCCAACGCTGGTCAAGTTCATGGCGGCAACTCATCCTGCCTATAACATCATGAAGATGCTCGGGAGCAGAGGAGTCCTCACCATGGCGGGCGATACCAAGAATGCGCTCTTGGTCCTTAAGCTGGCCGCGAAGTCTATGGCTGCCGCACAACCAGGCAAGGAAGGAGCACCAGAAGCCCTGGGGGCTGCACCTACAAAGAAGAAGCAGTTGTTATCTCAAGATTGGGCCGAAACAAAGCAAGTTCAGGTGGACAAAGACGGGGGGTTGGGCTCCACCTTCACCATAGGCGCCGGCTTCCCCCTAGACCAAGAAGAGGCTTTGGTCTGTTTCCTGTGTGCTAACAAGGAGGTGTTCGTATGGGAGGCGACGGACTTGGTCGGAGTTACGCGATGAGTGATCGAGCATCACTTGATGGTGTGCCCGAATGGGCGCCCAGTAAAGCAGATGGCACGACGGCAGGCCCCGGAGTGGCAGACGTTCATCGCTCAGGAAACCCGCAAGTTGCTGGAGGCAGGCGTCATCAGAGAGGTGCGGCACCCAGAATAATTCGTGAACCCCACCATCGTCCCCAAGAAAGGCGGGAAAGAGCGCATGTGCGTCGACTTCACCAACCTCAACAAGGCCTGTCCTCAGGACCCCTTTCCTCTCCCGCGCATCGACCAAATGGTCGACTCCACTACCAAGTGTGATCTGTTGTGTTTCCTGGACGCCTTCTCGAGGTATCATCAAATCAAGATGGCGGTGCAATATGTTGAGAAAGCGGCCTTCCTAACCCCGTGCGGGGTATATTGCTACACTTTTATGCCCTTCGGACTGCGCAACACGGGAGCAACTTTCCAACGATTGATGCACATCGCGCTGGGGGAGCAGCTCGGGAGGAATGCAGAAGCGTGCGTCGATGACATAGTGGTGAAATCTCGGGAGGCAAGGACTCTTATAGATGATCTGGAGGAGATCTTCGCCAGCCTACGTAAGGTGGACCTGCGGCTCAACCCCAAGAACTGTGTGTTCGGCGTCCCATCAGGTAAGTTGTCCGGCTTCCTGGTGTCGCATAGAGGAATCGAAGCTAACCCCAAGAAGGTCAAGTCCATAGAGAAGATGAATCCACCGAAGACCATGGCCAATCCTCAAGATACCAAGGCTCCCGAAGATGGTGCTCCAAAGTCCTTGGCCGCCTTGGCAGGCGACTAGGTCCCCGAGGACCTTCCACCCCTGGAACTGCAGGACTCCACCAACACCTCCACCCTTGTCGAGCACCCGGTGTATTTCATCAGCACAGTGCCGCATGATGCGCGGGTGCGCTACCCCATGCCTCAGAAGCTCCTGCTGGCGCTCTTTGTGGCTTCTCGGAAGCTACGACACTACTTCCAAGGTCACCCGATCAAGGTCGTCTCAGCTTACCCCCTGGAAAGGGTACTCCGGAGCCCCAATGCGGTAGATAGAGTCGTCAAATGGAATATCGAGCTACAAGCGTTCGAGTTGGAATTCAGCACGACCCGGATCATCAAAAGAGCAGCCCTCGCCGATTTCGTGGTGGAATGGACTGATGTCCCAGACCAAGAAGTGAGCGAGGACCGCTCCCTCGCCCCACGAGATGAAGCCCCGGATGGCTGGGTAATGTACTTCGACGGCGCATTCGCACGTTAGGGCACGGTGGCTGGAGCCGTTCTCATCTCACCCACCATGGACAAACTCTACTACGCTGTGAAAATATGCCTTCAGTATGGCGAAAAGGTATCCAACAACATTGCGGCGTACGAGGGCCTGCTTGTTGGCTTCAAGGATGCAGCGGCGCTGGGAGTGAAGCGCCTTACCATCAAGGGCGACTCCCAGCTCCTTGTCAACTTCTCCAACAAGGCGTACACACCAAAGGACAAGCACATGGAGGCCTACCTCGAGGAGGTACGCAAGATCGAGAAACGGTTCCTAGGTTTGGAACTGAGCATGTGCCGCGTGGCATGAACAAGGAAGCGGATGACATTGCCAAGAGAGCATCTTGGTGATTGCCCCAAGAGCTTGGCATCTTTGAAGAGCAGCTTTTTAAGCCATGGGCAGCCCCCCAAGCGTCGAACCGGCGTCACCTTAGGAGGAACTTCCTTCAGCACCAACCTCCGGCGCCCCGGCCTATGGCCCGACCTCCGGAGCCCGCTTACTTCTCACACTGGAGCCTCATGAGGGGTGCTGGATTGAGGAGTTTAGGGCGTACCTACTCGAGGGAACCCTGCCGGAGAAGGAAGAAGACCCGGAGCGTGTGGCACGACAGGCCACCGCGTACTGCATTCAGGATGGTGAACTCTATCGGAGAAGGTCGAACGATGTCTCTCTGTGGTGCATTTCCAAGAAGCTGGGGAGCGAGCTGCTAGCTGACACACACGGCGGAGACTGCGGGCATCACTCCTCCTCGCGCACCCTGGTGGGCAAGGCGTTCTGCAGCGGATTCTACTGGCCCACAACACTCGATGACGCCACCAAACTGGTAAGGTCCTGCGAAGCCTGTCAATTAACATGCGAAGCAGATTCACCAGCCCGCCCAAGGCCTCCAAACCATCCCACTGTCATGGTCGTTTACGATTTGGGGGCTGGACATCTTGGGCCCATTTCCTAGAGCGCCTGGTGCTACCGATACCTCTACGTCAATTCACCAAGTGGGAAGAGTTGGAGGCCGTCCGCACTATCCCGAACGGATCGGCAGTCAAGTTCATGAAGGGCCTCATGAGCCATTTCGGGGTCCCGAACCGCATCATCACCGACAACGGTTCGTAGTTCACCAGCAATCTCTCCAGAACATATTGTGCTAACCTTGGAACGCAGATATGCTACGGTGGCGCACCCGCGAAGCAATGGCTAGGCCGAGCGTGCTAACGCAGAGATGCTGAGGGGCCTCAAGGCGAGGACTTTCAAGAAGAAGCTCGAGGCATGCGACAGGGGCTGGCTGGACGAGCTTCAGTCCGTTCTATGGTCCATCTGCACCACAACAACCAAGCCAATGGGCGAGACTCCATTCTTCCTCATCTACGGAGCTGAAGCGGTTCTCCTCCATGAGGTCAAGCATCGCCCCCGCAGGTCTTGGCGTTTGACGAGGCACGCCAGGACGCCTCGCTGGGGGAGGACCTTGTGCTGGGGGAGGAGTGACATCAATGAGCCTCGCTCCGAGTAGCGAGGTACCAACAGGCGCTACGGCGGTACTACTGCCGCAACATCCGTCCCAGGACGCTCGAGGTGGGAGATCTCGTCCTGAGGCGAGCGGTCTCCAGGGAAAGGTTGCATAAGCTCTCACCCATGTGGGAGGGCCCATTCAGGATTACCCATGTCTCCAGGCCTGCCGCCGCGCGCCTGGAGACACATGACATGATCCCCATCCAGAACGCGTGGAAGATCCAGCATCTCCGAAGGTTCTACCCATGAAGTAGAGCTGTACACGCCCCGGAGTCTCCTGAGCGCCGCCCTTGGGCCTCACGGGGGCTCCCTCCCACGTCTCAGTGGCAGAACTTAGCTCCGCGCCGGTGAGAAGATGAAGACTAGCTTACGTGCTGGACGCGGCTTTTTCTTTTGCTTGCTTTCTGTAGCTGGTTTGCTTTTCTTGGACGGAATTTTGGAGGTTTTTGCGCTTTCCGTTTTCGCGGGTTTGAATTCCCTTCCTTTTTATTTGCTCTTTTCATCCTCGCCCCAGGGGGAGTAGCAGTTCCCCGTCACTCCTCCGCGCGCGCCCGGCGTGTGGGGGCTGGGTAGGTGTGTACGCTGGGCTAGCCCACAACCACACCACGCCGAAGCCTGGGTGCCCCAGAGCCTCGACGTCTCCGATCCTCACAAGACACCCTCGAACAAGCTCGTGGGCATGCGCTCTCCCCTTAAGTCTTTGCCTCCGGGTATCATGATGAGGCGCACCAGCCATGGTACACCTAATCTTGGGGGCTATGCAAAGGGACAGGATGCCTCGCGAAGTCCCCAAACCCTGCAGCTACACAACACCTCTGGAGGCTCAACGACTCCGGAGCTGATAGGAAGGGATGCTCCGGGTAAGCGCTCCCGGGAGGCGCACCCCCACAACAAGGCAATCTATCACGAGCTCGGCAATTTAAGTCACCCTACCCACACTTAGTAACAATACAAACACCATAACACGATATGAAAATCATAGCATGTGGCATAGGTGCCATAGTTGATTACACGCCCTAGCGGGTCCTTCTACTTTTTTTAGAGGATGCACGGAAAAGATAAAATGGATGAACGGCCACAGCGACTCCCGAAGCCTTGGCTCCAGCGTCCTGGGGGCTCAGTCCGATCCCCCTCCTGCTTCACTGAGGCGTGGCGGCAAGGATCCTCGCCGCTCTCCCCAAGCCGGGCCTAGCGGCGTGGGGGTTTGCCGTAGCTGCTGCAACTAGCGCTCCCCCCGGATGAGGAGCCGTCGTTGCTGGAGGAGGCATGGACGTCGTCAAGGGCAAGCTCATCATCGTCGCTGATGTCCTCCGGACAGCACCCCGCACGCCGGCCATCTTCTCCGAACACCCTCACGTAGAGGGTCGCAAGACGGTCGTACTTGAAGTGCAGAGTGCACCTCTCGCTCAGGCCCCGTGCTCGGGCGAATGCCTTCCAGCCGTGAGCTAAGGACACGCCGCCGTGGCAATGGCCTCGACCCACACCCACAAGGCCCAGCTACAGCAGCCGTCGGCCTGCAGCCAGAGGCCATCGAGCCCCGACGGCAGCGCCCTCGCGAAGAAGCGCGCGAGCGAAAGCCGGATGCCGGCGGGACTCTCCGACCACACAACAAACTCTGGAAAGGCATTCTCTGAGCGGGAGCGCGACCGTGAAGCCAAACGACTGCGGCATGCCTCTCCTCGACATGGTAGCCGCCCCGCCCGTGGCGGCCCTCATCTTGCGAATGAGCGCCACCGCGGCTCCCCGAAGCGGCGCCAACCCTTGAAGAAATGCGCTCGCACCCCTGAGGGGTCACCACTGGGGTAGCGGCATGTT
>LR738713.1:543419187-543488889 GCA_902687465.1 Secale cereale
CCGGCATAGTCCGAGTCGGAATAGCCAACAAGATCGAAAGAGGCCCTCTTAGGATACCAAATGCCAAAGTTTGGTGTGTGTATCAAGTATCTCACTATCCTTTTAACAGCTTTAAGATGACATTCTTTAGGGGCTGCTTGATATCGTGCACACATGCATACACTCAACATTATGTCAGGACGAGAAGCACAAAGATATAGTAGAGAACCAATCATAGAACGGTAAACCCTTTGATCAACGGGTTCTCCATCTTTTGTCAAGTCATTATGTCCACTAGTAGGCATGGGGGTACTCATACCTTTGCTTTCTTGCATGTTGAACTTCTTGAAGAGATCCTTGGTGTACTTTGTTTGTGAGACAAAAGTACCCTCCTTAGATTGCTTGATTTGCAACCCAAGGAAGAATTTGAGTTCACACATCATGGACATTTCATACTTCTCCGACATGAGCTGTCCAAACTTCTTGCTAAAATGGGGGTTAGTTGAACCAAAGATAATATCATCAACATGTATTTGGCACACAAATAGTTCACCATTAACCCTTTTTGTGAACAGCGTTGAGTCTATCTTTCCAATCTCAAAGCCTTTTTCAAGAAGAAAGCTAGTTAAGCATTTGTACCAAGCTCTAGGAGCTTGTTTAAGACCATAAAGAGCTTTGTGCAACTTGTAAACATGATTAGGCTTTTTGGGATTCACAAAACCGGGAGGTTGTTTCACAAATACTTCCTCCTCAATTTCACCATTTAGGAAAGCACTTTTGATATCCATTTGATAGAGAGTAATATCATGGTGATTGGCATAAGCAAGAAGTATGCGAATGGACTCAAGTCTAGCAACGGGGGCATAGGTCTCACCATAGTCCATACCTTCGACTTGTGTGTAACCTTGAGCTACGAGACGAGCCTTGTTGCGGATGACTTGTCCATCTTCATCTTGCTTGTTCCGAAACACCCATTTGGTTCCAATGATGTTTTGATCATCGTTGGGCTTCTCTACCAAAGTGCACACCTTGTTCCTCTCGAAGTTGTGTAGTTCTTCGTGCATAGCGTTCACCCAATCCGGGTCTTTAAGTGCTTCTTCTACCTTCATAGGTTCAATACTAGAGATAAATGAGTAATGTTCACAAAAGTTAGCTAAGCGAGTTTTAGAGCGAGTAATTCTCCCGGAGTTGATGTCGTTCATCATTTGTTCCACGGGATGATTCTTCTTGACTCTTGCTTGGACTCGGGATAGCTTTTGTTGATGTTGTGGCTCAGCTTCCTCATCATCTTCCTCTTCCTCTTCTTCTTCTTCTTCTTCTTCATTGTTGTTGGTGTTGTCTTGAGGTGGTGGAGAAGGAGGTTGTGGTGGATCTTCTTGTTGCATTTCCTCATCTTGGTGAGTTCCACTTGTGGAGGCCTCCATGTTGCCTTGAGGTTCATCTCGCTGTGAGGTAGGTGGCTCCACATATGTAGATGAGGTACTCTCCTTCACCTCCATGGGACGGATCTTTCCAATAGATAAATCTTGGATTGCTTCCGATGGGTCCTTGTCTCCTACATCAATAGGCATTTGCTCTACTTGCGAGCCATTAGATTCATCAAACTTCACATCTACCGTCTCTTCAACCTTTCGGGTGAAATTATTGTAGACACGGTAGGTGTGGGAGTTTGATCCATAACCAAGAAGAAAGCCTTCATGAGATTTAGGAGCAAATTTAGACCGACGATTCTTATCAAGGATATAGCATTTTGAACCAAAGACACGAAAGTATCCCACTTGGGGTTTGTTACCGGTGAGAAGCTCGTATGATGTCTTGCCGAGGAGCTTATGAAGATAAAGCCTGTTGATAGCATGACAAGCTGTCTCGACCGCTTCTCCCCAAAAATGTTTCGGTGTCTTGTACTCATCAAGCATCGTTCTTGCCATCTCAATGAGCGTTCGGTTCTTCCTCTCAACAACTCCATTTTGTTGAGGAGTGTACGTAGCCGAGAACTCATGTAGAATTCCTTCCTCATCGAGAAAAGAGTCTACATTGGCGTTCTTGAACTCCGTTCCATTGTCACTCCGAACTTTCTTGATCTTCACCTCAAATTGATTTTGGGCCTTTTTGGCAAAGGTCTTGAAGATTTTCTGAACCTGCGATTTATCATCAAGGAAAAATACCCACGTAAATCTGGAATAATCATCAACTATAACTAGACCAAAGGAGTTACCACCAAGGCTTTTGTAAGCATTGGGACCGAAGAGATCCATATGAAGAAGCTCAAGCGGTCTCCTTGTGGTCATGATGTTTTTCACGGGATGACTTCCACGAACTTGTTTTCCTGCTTGACAAGCACTACAAAGTTTGTCTTTGTCAAAGAAAACATCTTTAACACCAAGAATATGATCACCTTTGATTAGCTTGTCTAGGTTACGCATACCAACATGTCCTAGCCTTCTATGCCACAACCAACCTTTAGAGGATTTAGCAATGAAACAAGCTCTAGGTTGGGCTTTCTTAGTGAAATCAACAATATATAGATCACCTCTACGAATACCAGTAAAAACCATGTTTTGATTATCACGACGAAAAACTTGGCAATCTACTTTGGTGAATAGCACATTGAATCCAAAGTCAGCTAATCTAGACACGGATAGTAAATTGTATCCAAGAGATTCTACAAGCATGACATTTTGAATAGAGCTATCATGAGATATGGCCACCTTACCAAGGCCAAGTACCTTACCCTTGGAGTTGTCTCCAAAAGTCACATACTTGCGTGGACCATCGTTCTTTGCAAGCTCTCGAAACATGTCTTTGTCTCCGGTCATGTGATCGGTGCATCCACTATCAAGAATCCACTCTTTTCCACCGGACATGTAGTCTCTCAGATTTGCCATAAGATTGAGACTCTTCATGACCTTGTCTAGCTCGGTGTCCGAATCGGAGTAATCATCATCATGCTCATGCT
The DNA here is from genome assembly GCA_902687465.1 of Secale cereale. NCBI lineage: Eukaryota > Viridiplantae > Streptophyta > Magnoliopsida > Poales > Poaceae > Secale > Secale cereale. The sequence goes on from LR738713.1 coordinate 543,422,123, forward strand.
CATCATCATATTGACCCATAGATTGTTCATCATCAACACCTAGGTCAATTTGATAAGTATTTGCATTAGTTTGGTCAATGGAATAATAATCTTCGGAATGCAATGCAAGAGCATTTCTAACTCTAATATTGATAAGACCGGGATCACCCTTCTTTTTCATAAGATCACGAAGCTCAAAGAAGCATTTATCAAAGTTAGGATCATTGGGGTGCAACCTATCAAATTCAATAGTCTTGTGTAGAATTTCATCAAGACCTCTCATAGAGTAGTCCGGATAAAGTTCTTCCAAGAATTTCCACATAGCATAGGCACACTCAAAATTTGTAACAAGATTAAGCAAGTCATCAGGTAACCCTCTAATGATAAGATTCACAGTTCTAAGGTTACGAAGCAAATCAAGCTCTTCATCCATGGTAGGGTGCAAGGGATCAACAGGAGGCACATAGGGGGTCTTAACATATTTGCACAAATTGTATACCTTAAAGATACTAAGCATTTCAGACCTCCAAGAGTTATAAAACCTTCCATCAAGAACAGGCACTCTATGGCTAACACTCCCATCCGTAGACACGTCCATCTTCCTCCAATGGTGTGTAAACCAAAGCAATGGAGACCAAAGCTCTGATACCAATTGTAGGATCGAAGAAGTAGGTCTAGAAGGGGGGGGGGGTGATTAGACTACTTGACAAGATAAAAAATCTGCCTTTTGGTTGTGCACAGTTTTAGGCAGTTTTGCAATTAAGATCAAGCCAAGTAACATACTACACATGCAATTCTAGAGTATATGCAGCGGAAAGTAAATTGCATATATAGTAAATGGAAGTGGAGAAGATCAAACGCAGTTTGGTGACACGGAGATTTTTGTCGTGGTTCCGATAGGTGGTGCTATCGTACATCCACGTTGATGGAGACTTCAACCCACGGAGGGTAACGGCTGCGCGAGTCCACGGAGGGCTCCACCCACGAAGGGTCCACGAAGAAGCAACCTTGTCTATTCCATCACGGCCTACGCCCACGGAGGACTAGCCTTACTCGGGGTAGATCTTCACGAAGTAGGCGATCTCCTTGCCCTTACAAACTTCTTGGTTCAACTCCACATCTCAAAGACGGAGGCTCCCAAGCGACACCTAACCAATCTAGGAGGCACCACCCCCCAAAAGGTAATAGACGGTGTTGATGGTGATGAACTCCTTGCTCTTGTGCTTCAAGTGATAAACTCCCCAACACTCAACTCTCCTCACTGATATGGCTGTGGTGGAAGAAAGATTTGAGTGGAAAGCAACTTGGGAAGGCTAGAGATCAAGTTTCATATGGTAGGAATGGAATGGCTTGATCTCAACACAAGGGTAGGTGGTTCACTTCTCAGAAAGTGTATGGTAGAAGTGGTGGTACTTTCTGATGGCTCTCCTCACGAATGAGGAGGGGGTGGAGGGGTATATATAGCCTCCACACAAAATCCAACCATTACACATACATTTGACCAATCTCGGTCAGACCGAAGTTAAAACTCGGTCAGACCGAAAGTTCAAATATAGTGAACGTTGGGATTTTCGGTGGGACCGAAAATACCATCTCGGTGGGACCGAAAGTGTATCTGATATGAACGTTGGAGATTTCGGTGAGACCGAGAAAGAAAACTCGGTTGGACCGATTTGAGAAAGAGTAGGAACATGCCAGAATCGGTTTGACCGAAAATGAATTATCGGTGCGACCGATTTGAGTCAAGGCAGAACCTTGCCCACTTCGGTGAGACCGATAATGCAAACTCGGAAATTCCGATATGATGTGAAATGGTTACAGAAGGTTGGCAGTTCAGTTTCGGTGTGACCGATCTCAAACTCGGTAAGACCGATTTTTCTAGGGTTTGGAAAATGGCAGAAGTGGTTCATCTCGGTGGGACTGATTTGAAAGAATCGGTGTGACCGAGATGTTAGGGTTTGTAGAGATAACTTCATCTCGGTGAGACAGAGTTGGTTTGACCGAGATTACTTATGGGTGTGTGTTAAGTAGTGAATAGTGCTGATAGTTGAGGGAGTTAGATCACCAAGCACTTGAGCAACGAGAACATTAACATAACCTCATCCCCTTTTAATAGTATTGGCTTTCCTATGGACTCAATGTGATCTTTGATCACTAAACCAGAAATGGAGTCTTGAGCTTTTGCCAATGCTTGCCTTAGCATTTGAGGGGTCCACTTCTTCAATCATCTTGCCATACCAATGTGATTGGGTTTCCTGAAACATACTTGATAAAAGTATTAGTCCAACCACAAAGTATGTTGTCATTAATTACCAAAACCACCCGGAGAGCAAATGTGCTTTCATGAGGTTCAGATGACGCAAGCCATGACGACCAAGGCCAGGCGGGTGCCAGCGGGCGTAGGACGACCCGTTTCCTCTTTGGTTCTAAAGAGGCAAGCGCAGGCGCGGAGTCCCGAGGAATCAAGCAAAGGTTTCCATTTCTATGCAACAAGACTAGGATTGCTAGGACGGCAGCACGGAGGTCATCGCCGAGCCCACCATGGTGTCAGGATGAGAAGATTTGCACGCAAAGACCACCTTTAGTCAGGATAAGATGTACTAGTTGTCTCCCTTCAAATTTTGCCATTGTGGGATCCCGTCCCGCCTATATTTTGGGGAAAGAGGACCAAGGCCATTATATATATAGGATAGCCACCACCATAGAGGGGACAGATCACTCGGATCATCCTCACCACCACACAAGCAAGAACACACCTCGCGAGGTGGTTCACCCACTGTACTATTGCTTCCTCAGCCTACCTTGAGGCAATCCACCACGTTGCAATATTAGGGCCACTCACTACTAGGTGGCCTGAACCTGGGTAAACTGCCCTGTGTCGTGTTCTTTCTTATTCCTTGAGCTAGTTCATAGGAAGGGCGAGTAGGCTGATAGGGGGAGTTGAGTTCTTTGCACGTACCCCAGGGTTTGAACTTACAACGGTTTTGCGGAGCCCTGAAAACGACACGACCCCTGTGACCGCCACGGGCTACCGTGCCTTCACTCCGGAGCTGCGCAACATCATTTGGCCCAGCAAGTTCAACCCGGATCTGCCTCCACGCTACAACGGCACTCCCAACCCTACGGAGTTCCTCTAGCTCTACGAGCTAACCATTGAGGTTGCAAGTGGCAATGACAAGGTCATGGCGAACTAGGTCCCCATGGCCCTCAAGGGTGGCACGCGTTATTGGTTCCTGAACCTCCCGACGGGGTCAATCTCCTCCTGGAACGAGCTGCGTGAGCGCTTCATCGCCAACTTCCAGGGCACTTGCGACCGCGCTCCTGCAGTAGGCAACCTGCGACGCGTGAAACAACAATCGGGCAAGATCTTGCACAAGTATATACATTGCTTCACCAACGTTCGCCTCAAGATCCCAAAGGTGTCGGACAAGGCCATCATTTCGGCGTTTTCTAATGGCATCCAGGATGTCAAGATGAAGGAGGAGCTCGCCATACATGAGTGTCGGCGTCCTGGGAACCAGGGTACCCAGACTTGCTTGTCTGCGGGCCGCGACACGCTCCTTCAAGCAGGCCTGGTACGGCCCAGCTGATCGACCGGCTGCTCAAGACCCTCGCGAGGGGCCAGCCCTCGCGAGGAGAACGATGCCAAGACCCCCTCGGGAGCAGCCTCGGCAAGGTGTTCCGGAGGGGCGGAGAATCCAAGGCCAAGCCTGCCTTGGGAGGAGGCAGTGATGTCAGCAGTGACGCACCGCGCCAGCGAGTGCCAGCGTCCGCCAGCGGCACAGTTGCCATTTCAGTGCAAAGGAGACAGCGCAGCCGTTGGTTCCCAAGGAGCGGGGCAAAGGTCTCTTCTTTGGTGCAAGAAGGCCGAAGACCGCAAGGACGATAAGGAGGATGTCACCGTCGAGCCCACCACCGTGTCACCGCCTGATCCATTTGCAGGCGAAGACTGCTTTTTTTTATGGTAGGAACGTCCTTGTGTTCCCGCTCAAAAATGGTCATTGTGGAATCCCTTCCCGCCTAAATATTTCGGGGGAAGAGGACCGTGGCCGCCTATATAAGTAGCTAGGATTCCCACTAAGAGAGAGAGAGAGAGAGAGAGAGAAGCATCATCAACTCACGCACTTTGCCACCGCACAAGGAGCAAGAACACTAGCCTCCTGACCCTCCTGAGCTCGCCTCCTGAGCTCACGAACCCTTGTACCAGTTCATATTCTAGCTCGCCCGGAGCCAATCCACAAAAGCAGGAAGTAGGGTCTTACACCGCATGGTGGCCCGAACCTGGATAAACTCTTGTGTGCTTGTTAGTTGTTTGCTTGAATCCTTCCACTGAGACGAGAGTGAGGCGCTAGGTAGACGTGAGCGGGAGAGATCTTCATTCACGCCCCTGTGTTCGAACTTAACGGGTTTTGCGGAGCCCTAATCCAACATTTGGCGCGCTAGGTAGGGGGCGTGTCGAAATCTCGCCTCTCCGACGACCTCGCTTCCCCTCTCCGGTGCGGCGCTTCTACGATGGCTGCGGCCAGCCACAGCCGTGCGGGGGCTGGCTCCTCCCCCGCCGACCCAACAGCATCAGCGGACCGTGCCACCAATGTGCGCCCCTCCTCCTTCTTCCACGACGCTTCTACCGGCCAGGCAACTGGAGGACGGCCTGCACCACCACTCCCACTTCCTGTGGCCTCGCCAGTCGCGCTCTTGGTGGGGCGGCGGCGGGCCTAGTACCAGCCGCCCGCCGCGACCCGCACCACGCGGACGGCCCGCAGCTGCGAGCTATGGGGCATCAGCTGCGAGAGGCGGCCTTGACGCGGGGTCGCGTGCATCCTTGGTGCGTCCCAAGCACCGTCATATGCTCGGCACGCCTAGTCGCACTTTCGGCAGGTTGGAGCTGCTGCCCAGCCGTAAGAGGCCTTGCGAGCGCAGGACGGGCCGGGGCCCGCCATCACCTTTGGCCCCGGCGACCTCGCCCCCGAAGCGGCCGGCGCTGGCGCTCTCCCCACGGTATGCACGCCTACCATCTGCGGGGTGGCCGTGACAAGAACCCTCATCAACGGTGGTGCCGGCCTCAACATCCTCTCTCCCGAAGCCTTCGGTCACCTGCCTCTGTACTACAGGCAGCTCCTTCCCACCAAGCCCTTCTCGGGGGCCGCGGGCTCGGCCGTCTCGCTCGGCCAGATCGGCCTCCCGGTCACCTTCGGTACACCGGCTAACTACCGGACTGAGCTCATCGATTTTGACGTTGCGCCCATCCGCCTACCGTACAACGCCGTCCTCGGCTTCCCTGCCCTGGCAAAGTTCATGGCGGCAACTCACCCGGGCTACAACGCCCTCAAGATGCCCGGGAGCAGCGGCGTCATCAGCATCAAAGGGGTCCCTAAGGCCGCCCTCCAGGTCCTCGAGCGCGCGTACAAGGCCGCCGCTGCCGCAGCTCACCCAACGGCAAAGGGGGCTCCAGAGCCTCCGGAGGCCGCGTCTGCCAAGAAGAAGCAGCTCTTTTCTCAGGACCCCGCCGAGACAAAGCAAGTGCCTTTCGACGAAGAAGGCTCAGGAGCCACCTTCACCATCGGCACGGGCATGGATCCAGAACAAGAGGCGGCGCTGATTGGCTTCCTCAGAGCTAACAAGGACGTGTTCGCCTGGAAGGCCGCAGATTTGGTCGGGGTGCCAAGGCATGTCATTGAGCATCACCTCACGGTGTGCCCCAATGCGCGCCCCATCAAGCAGAAGGCACGTAGACAAGCCCCGGAGAAGCAGGCCTTCATCGTTCAGGAGGTTAGGAAGCTGGTGTCGTACGGGAGGTACGGCACCCGGAGTGGCTGGCCAACCCCGTCATCATCCCGAAGAAAGGAGGCAAAGAACACATGTGCGTCGACTTCACGAGCCTCAACAAGTTCTGCCCTCAAGACCCCTTCCCTCTTCCGCGCATCGACCAAATCGTGGATTCGACGGCTGAGTGCGACCTGCTCTGCTTCCTTGACGCATTCTCGAGCTACCACCAAATCAAGATGGCGGTGGAAGACGTGGAGAATACGGCTTTCCTCACCCCATGCGGGGTCTACTGCTACACCTGCATGCCCTTTGGGCTGAGGAACGCGGGCGCTACCTTCCAGCGCCTGATGCACATCACCCTCGGCCCTCAGCTCGGGAGGAATGCGGAGGCCTACGTCGACGACATAGTGGTAAAGACCAAAGAGGCCACGACCCTCATCCAGGACTTAGAGGAAACATTCGCCAACCTGTGCAAGGTGAAGCTATGCCTCAACCCGGAGAAGTGCGTGTTCGGCGTACCCTCCAGCAAATTGCTAGGGTTCCTGGTTTCGCACCGAGGCATTGAGGCTAACCCGAAGAAGATCAAGGCCATCGAGAAGATGAGGCCGCCCACAAACCTGAGAGAAATGCAGAAGCTCGCCGGGTGTGTGACATCCCTGGGGCGCTTCATCTCAAAGCTCGGGGAACGCGCCCTCCCGTTCTTCAAGCTCATGAAGAAGAAGGGGCCCTTTGAGTGGACTCCAGAAGCCGACGCCGCTTTCTAGGACCTCAAGAAGTACCTCACCAGCTCGCCGGTCATGGTAGCACCACGACCCCTGGAGCCCATGACGATCTACCTCGCTGCAACGCCTCATTCCGCCAGCGCAGCATTGCTCGTGGAGCGCGAGGAAAAGCTCTGGATCCCAAGGTCACCAGGCGGCGCGGCACCCTCAGGGCCCGCGTCGCCCCCTGACACGGCCTTAGAGGCGGACTCCACCACGGGCACCGACGGCCCCGCCGCTCAGCAAGAGGCTCCAGAGGCTCCAGAGGCGCCAGCGGACCCTGCTGCGCCGAGCCTCGTGGAGCACCCGGTATACTTCATCAGCACAGTACTGCGCGACACGCATTCGCGCTACCCGATGCCCAAGAAGCTGCTTCTGGCGCTCCTCGTCGCCTCCAGGAAGCTGCACCACTACTTCCAAGGTCATCCCATCAAGGTTGTCTCATCGTACCCCCTCGAGAATGTGCTGCGGGGCCCGAATGTCGTCGAGAGGGTCGCCGAGTGGAACATCGAGCTTCAAGCATTCCAGCTGGAACTCATCACCATGTGGGTGATCAAAGGAGCAGCTCTGGCAGACTTGGTGGCGGAATGGACTGATGCGCCCGAGCGGGGGGCCAATGAAGACCGTTCGCTGGCCCCCGGCGATGAAGCCCCAGACGGATGGGTGGTGTACTTTGATGGCGCCTTCTCGCACCTCGTCATGGGGGCTGGCGCCGTGCTGGTATCCTCCACTCAGGATAAGTTGTACTATGCTGTGCAGCTCTGCTTCCAGCAGGGCGAGAAGGTCTCCAACAACATTGCCGAGTACGAGGGCCTGATTGCCGGGCTCAAGGCCGCCGTTGCGCTAGGGGTCAAGCATCTCACAATCAGGGGCGATTCGCAACTCCTCGTTGATTTCTCCAACAAGAAGTATAAGCCCAAGGATGAGCACATGGGGGCATACCTGGAGGAAGTGCGCAGGATGGAGAAGCGGTTCCAAGGGCTGGAAGTACAACACTTGCCGCGAGGCACCTACAAAGAAGCAGACGACATCGCCAAGCAAGCCTCCAGACGGGAGCCCCAAAGGCGAGACGTCTTCGAGGAGCGACTACTCAAGCCATCAGCAGCACCATCAGTACCCGAGCCGGCCTCCCCTCGGCAGGGGCTACCAACAGCGCCCCCGGACGGTGCCCCGCCCTACGGACCACCGTCCGGAGCGCGCCTGTTGCTCGCTGCGGAGCCCGAGGAGGGGTGCTGGACCCAAGAACTCAAGATGTACCTACAACACGATACCCTACCAGACAAGGAAGAAGACGCAGAACACGTGGTCCGACAGGCCTCAGCCTACTGCATCCAAGACGGTGAACTCTACAGGAGGCGCCCCAACGACGTCTCGCTAAGGTGCATCTCGAGAAAGCAAGGGCGCGAGCTGCTAGCTGATATCCATGGTGGGGACTGTGGTCATCACTCATCGCCCCGCACCTTCGTGGGCATGGCCTTCCGTTGCGGCTTCTATTGGCCCACGGTGCTCAATGATGCCATGGAGCTCGTACGAGCCTGCGAGGCGTGCCAGTTCCACGCCAAGCAGATCCACCAGCCGGCGCAAGTCCTCTAGACGATTCCGCTGTCCTGGCCCTTCGCAGTCTGGGGATTGGACATCCTAGGTCCTTTCCCTCGGGCCGCAGGGGGCTACCGCTTCCTGTACGTCGCCATCGACAAATTCACCAAGTGGACGAAAGTGGAGCCTGTTCGCGCAATCCCAGCCGGGTCAGCTGTCAAGTTCATCCAAGGCCTCGTGAGGCGATTCGGGGTCCCCAACCGCATCATCACGGATAACGGTTCGTAGTTCACAAGCAATCTCTTCAGGTCATATTGTGCTAACCTTGGAACACATATCGGATACGCTTCGGTGGCCCACCCCAGGAGCAACGGCCAGGCTGAGCGTGCCAACGCGGAAGTCTTTCGTGGCCTCAAGATGCGCAGCTTCAAGAAGAAGCTCGAGGCTTGCGGCAGGGGCTGGATCGACGAACTCCAGTCCGTGCTGTGGTCAATCCGAACCACTGCCACCAAACCTATGGGGGAGACTCCCTTCTTTCTCGTCTATGGGGCGGAGGCGGTCCTCCCTCACGAGGTCAAGCATCGCTCCCCACGGGTCTTGGCCTTCGATGAGGAATGCCAGGACACCGCCTGGTGGATGGACCTCGTGCTCGGCGAGGAGGGTCGCCGCTAGGCTGCCCTAAGGGCGGCGCTTTACCAGCAGGCACTACGGCGGTACCACTGCCGCAGCGTCCGCACAAGAACACTTGAAGTTGGTGACTTGGTCCTGAGGCGGGTCCTCTCCCATGAAGGGCTGCACAAGCTCTCGCCGATGTGGGAGGGCCCGTTCAGAATCGCCCGTGTCTCTAGGCCTGGTGCTGTGCGCCTGGAGACGCAGGATGGGATACCTATCCAGAATTCCTGGAACATCGAACACCTCAGGAGGTTCTATCCATAATCAAGGCTCCGTGCCTGTGAAGGTCTCCGCCTGTGACACTCTCACGTAATAATGAGTTGGGGCTGTACACGCCTCGGAGTCTCCTGTGGGTTGCCTACGGGCCCTCAGACGGGGCTCTCACCCACGCCCGAGTGGCAGTCCTTAGCTCCGCGCTGGGAAGAAGATGTAGTGTAGGGGTCGGACGCGACCTTTTTTCCTTTTTGCTTGGTGTTTCGCTGTCAGCCTTTTCTACTTCCTTGGCTATCAGCCCTTCCTCTACCCCATGCTATGAAGTTCTCATGTTTCTCACGGTTCTTGCGTTTCGTTGAGAGTTTTGTGTTTGGATCTTTCTCACCGGCTTTAAGTTCAGCTATGCCACTCGCTCTCCTTCACGTGCCTCGCGCGTGGGGGCTGGGGCACGGTCGGTCACCGGACCTCGTCCGTCGTGGCCCCGTGACCTCGCATGCCCAAGCCTGCTATGGCTCTAGCGCCGGGCTGCTCAGTCCGCGCAACCTACCGAGCCGCTCTGGCTTTGGTGCTCTAACCCGCGCTCGGCACTCTCAGTAGCTTTCAGCGATTGACCCCCGCTCAGGGGCTGTACGAGTTGGACCCGGCCACCTCCTCGCGACCCGGAGGGGCTCGCGATGCCAGAGTCCGGAGGACTCCGCCTCAGGACGGCAGGACGCGTAAAAGCTAAGTGACTTCATTCAAGCAACAGAAGCATGACGACGAGTTCTAGCTTCTTACATACATCACAACCCATTACACGCCTCCTCAAGGCAACTTGAAACTTTGATGCAGAAAAGACGTGAAGGAAAAGAAGGGAGAAGAAGCAGAAGCCGCTCCCGCTCAGTCGGAATCCTTCGGCAACTCCGGCTTCACCGAGCTAGAGTAGTGCGGCGATCTCCTCCCCACGCCGTACTGATGGCTTCTCGCCCCTCGTTGGTTACCCCAAGTGGAAGGTTTGAGATGCAGTGTAGCGGTAGTTTTCCCTTGGCAAAGATACCAAGGATCGAATTCCCCTGAGACTCCAAGGTTCAACAAGAAGGTGGCAACTGCTAACGGCGCCAGATATTTAGCGGCTGACAGGACCTGCACAGAGATACAAATAACTTTGCTCCCAACGGGTACAGAGAGGTTGTCAATCCCTCCGGCCTTGTCGTTTACAAAGGATCAAACGCAAGAGATAATAGTGATAGGTATAACTGCAACTAGTAAGTAAGAACAGAAAGTAAATAGCGGATGTGATCAGTGATGGTAATATGGACCGGGGTCCCATGATGTTCACTAGTGATGTCTCTCTCCCAAAAGACGATAAAACAGCTATGTGAGGTAAACAAATTACAGCTGGGCAATTGACAGGATTATGTGCGCAAACCAATGCTAACTATGCTGCAAGAAAGGTAGAGGCTCAAAAGCATGGGCGGTACGCCAAGGTAAGTAGACCGAAATCCATCTGCATCTACTACTAATCATCCACCTTGAGATATCTATCCAGAACATCTCGCTGGTATTAAGTTGCGAGTCCCACCCATAGTGTAAACTCAAAGCAACAGACAACTGCATTAAAAGAACTTTGCGTAAAGTAAACAATCCTTGCACCCGCGAGTACAAGCACCGTTGTTTTCCCCCTTGTGGCAACAGCACATCCCCTAGACTCATGTTTCTGTCACTCAAGCTAGTCATCGAGGGGCATGAACCCACAATCAAGCATAACGTTCCCTCTTGGAGTTACTACCTACTACTTGGCCAAAGCAATAAACAGCAACGGAGAACATGCAAGAATTACTCAAGAACATAAATATAAAAGAGGTAAATCAAATATATTACTCAAACACAATCTGAACATAATCTCACAATCCATCGGATCCCAGCAAACTCATCATAGCAACAGCATAAGGATTACATATGTGCCTCGATCATGTAGGGCAGCTCACGAGGTCTAATCGGTGAAGAACAAAAAGGGGAGGAGAACATCACATAGCTACTGGTCATGGACCCATGGTCCAAGGGAGACTACTCACAACTCATCCGGGAGGCGTCCATGGTGGTGGAGAGGCTCCCGGTGGTGGTCCTCCCCTCCGGCAGGGTGCCAGGAAGAGTTCTCCTGGTGCTCCCGATCTTGGAAGCGCGGCGGCGGCGGAACAGAGATGAGATCGCGAAAAAGGGTTCCGTCCTCGAGGGTTTCGGGACGCGGTGTAAATATATGCCAAAGGGGGGCATCAGCGGAGACCTGGGGGGGCCCAGGCGCCCCCCTCGGCGCGGCCAGGAGGGGGGCCGCGCCCCCAGGGCGCCTGGAGCCTTGGTGGCCCCCCTCCGGCCCTACTTTGGCCGCAAGGAAGCTTCCAGAATGTTGATTTTTTATATATTTTTCCCGGAATTTTTCTGGCAGTTTACGTAATAGGAAAACCTGAAATACAAAAACAGCAGAAAACAGAAACTGGCACAGGGGTGCATTGAGTTAATAGGTTAGTCCAAATATGATCAAAAGTGTATGGAAGTGTATAAATATCATAGCAATATCACACAAAAGAGGCATGGAGCAAGCAGAAATTATAGATACGTTTTGGACGTATCACGTACCGAGCTCGGCGGCGTGGTAGTTCGTCGCGGCCGCCACTACTGGAGGAGCTGCTGCTGCCATAGAGGGGGGCCTCACGACACCCCCTAGGACTGAGGCCATCTCCGGAGGAGGAACTGCTCCTCTGGACGTCTTCGCCCTCCTCGTCGTCAGCCTCGGGACAACACCCAAGGCGCCTCCCTTCCTCTGAGAAGACTCTGACGAACAGCGTAGACACGCCATCGTACCTGAAGTGGAGCGCACACCTCCTCTGTAGCCGGCGCGCGCGGGCAAATGACTGCCAGCCACGCTCCAAGAACACATCGCCCGAGGGAGGCACCTTGACCTCCACCCAGGATGCGCCGCTGCAACAACCGTCAGCCTGCAGCCATATGCCCCCAAGGCCTTCGGCCGGGAGCACGTCGCCAAATGAGCGGGGAAGCCTGAGCCACGGGCCACCGGGCTTCTCCGCCCACACCATGAACTCCGACGATACATCAAAGGAATGGAACTGTGGGCACGGAGGGCGCGCGACCAGCAGGCACCTTGCCGTGCCCCCTCTTCCTCCACGGCCACGACCACCTTCTCCACGGGAGGACGCCCGGTGCTGCCCACCGGAGGCCACAGCAGAGCTCAAAGGGTCGCGCCCGCCTCCTCGAGAAGGCGCTGCGGGCGCGGTGGCATGCTTGCGAGGATGACCGCGACCCCTCTTTGGCGGCAGCGGGACTGGATTCTTCGGGGTCTTCCCCTTCTCCGCGGCGGATGGCCTCCTCGGCGGTGCCATGAAGATCTTGCCACGGGGAGGGAGAGCGAAGGACAAGCAAGGAGAAGATGGTGTTGGCTTGAAAATGGCCTGGGGTCTTCCCCCCTAGCCCCATTTATAGGGCGGTGGAGCCCAACCGCCAACCAATGGTGTCGCGGCCATTACCCACTCGTCACCCGCGCCAAGGAGTTGTCAAGTCACATGATCGCCAAGGTTGCGTGAGTGGAGCCGCCACGTCCCATCCAACAAATCACGCATCGGCCTGACCCACAGCCTTTTAGGGCCCGCGGCTCTTCGTCCTCGCCTAAGGCTCCGCCCCGAAGCCAACTCCGTGCATGACTTGGGCCCGGGGGCTACTATCGACGTACTGGGAACTAGAGTACTCAGACTTGCCTGTCTGCGGGCCGCGACGCGCTCCTTCACACTGCCTGGCACGGCCCAGCTAATCGATCAGCTGCTCAAGACCCTCGTGAGGGGCCAGGCCTCGTGAGGAGAACAACGTCAAGACCTCCTCGGGAGCGTCCTCGGCAAGGCTTTCCGGAGGGGCAGAGGATCCAAGGCCAAGCCTGCCTCAGTTGGAGGCAGTGATGTCAGCAGTGACGCACCGCGCCAGCGGGTGCCATCGTCCGCCAGCAACACAGTTGCCATTTTGGTGCAAAGGAGACATCACATCCGTTGGTTCCCAAGGAGCGGGGCAAAGGTTTCCTCTTTGGTGCAAGAAGACCGAAGACCGCAAAGACGATAAGGCGGATGTCACCGTCGAGCCCACCACCGTGTCACCGCCTGATCCTTTTGCAGGCGAAGACTGCTTTTGTCAGGGTAGGAACGTCCTTGTGTTCCCGCTCAAAAATGGCCGTTGTGGAATCCCTTCCCGCCTAAACATTTCGGGGGAAGAGGACCGTGGCCGTCTATATAAGTAGCTAGAACCTCCACTGCGAGAGAGAGAAGCATCATCGACTCACACACTTTGCCACCGCACAAGGAGCAAGAACACTAGCCTCCTGACCCTCCTGAGCTCAGGAACTGTCAGGACCGGTTTTCCAATAAAATTTTACTGAGAAACCGACCTTTTTATCGGACTAGTGTAGAAGAATCCTTCTTACTGGTAGACAAATGCTCGATACAGAATTCCAGAGTACGGAATATTATACAAGGTTGAGCTGAGGCTGCTCAACAATTTATTACAAGCACGCCGATGTTGTACATAAAGGCGGATACGACACAAGGGTAGGGTGGCATAACTACTGACTCGTAATAAAAGTGGTGGTGGATATGTCACAGTGTAGTGGGTGACACGACTCCAATATCTTACAGCTCATCGAGTGTCGGAGTGAGACTCGATGGATTTATTTGGGTAGCAGAAGCATTTATAATACAGTGATCAACTCCAGGATCGCAAGAGACTGACTGGGACTCCTCTAGGCGTCGGACTCGCTATCGAACTCTTCATCCGTGAGATCGCCTTCGTCAACATCTGGCCAAATCAACAAGCCACGTGAGTACTTTGAATGTACTCTCAAGACAGTTCGGACATAAGATATAACAAATGCAAACATGATGCATATGAGGAGACTAGCAATATGTACTCAGAGAATAAATTTGCGCTGCATGTCCATTAAAAAGGAAGTCAGGCGGTAGTCCTCCCGAAATCCCAAGGAAATAAAAAAATACCGATCGAGTGCTTGAGGCGACGCCTCGACAGGAAAAATGAATAAACATGCCACAATCGGACGTCTGAGCGACATCATATAAAGGGCTTATGTGATCATTCGAACCCAAGTATTATCTTGAAGGTAAATCATCTCAAGGAAAAATTTAGTACAGAATAAACAGGCTAGTTCATTTACCAGATTAACATTCGGCCGGTCTACCATTAGAGCTATATGAAATCACTAGAGACTGTCACGGAGATTGACATGGAGACTGACGCTTGACCATAGACATGGTTAATCGGAGGGTTTTAACTCTGCAGAGTTTGTACTCTTTAACCACAGGCAACGGATTTCAGTAGTCACAAAGAACTAGCCCCGTTTACGGTATTTTAGCAGAAACACGACTAACCAGCACACACCCATTCCACATCCCACAGCCCGGAATCACCCTAGGCAATGTTCACGAAAAACTTTAAGACGGGGAGGCTACAACCTCGAATAGCATGGGATCAAATTTATACCGCGCGCTCTAAGGGGTGCCCCCCTCTCGGTCCCAACCGGAAACACCCATGCACCCTGACCGGATGACGAGTTTTAATCCAGGGCCATGGAACCCTCATCCCGGCCCCTCTATTTGGTGTGTACAAGGAAAGAGGTTTGCAACTGACTAAACCATATTCTTTGCAGAAGACATGTGAAAGTACCAAAAGGGAGACGAACGGGATCATGATGTGATCCACGTTAACACCGAAACTAAATGGTTGACTGGCATGCTTCAACAATACCATCTTACAACCTATCATGTCACCACATGATTAGGTTGGTTCACCATTAACTTTCGAAGCTCACACGAAGCTTGCCTTGCATGAAATATAACATCCATAGAATGCTTATATAACCATGCCATGAGAAAACCACTCAAGAAAACATGCAAAGCACTCGTCATATCAAAGGTTCAAACATGCTTGCCTGGTTCGGAGTAGTCGGAGTCTAGCTCGATGAAGTTCGCGGCTCCGTCACCTCCTTCGGTATCTACGGATAAAATAAATTGGATACTAACATAAATACCGTGCGTGCATAAAATTTGTCCCAAATATTTTACAAATAAATATGAAAAAAACTAGAAAGAAAAATAAAGAGGACAGAAAAAGAATAAACTCAAAATCATATTTTGTTTAAAAGTTACTAAGGTTTTTGTCCAGGGACTTGTCTATAATGAAGCATAAAGTTTCCAGGGGCTTGATTATAAAAACAGAAAACGTTTCAGTAAGTAATACGCCAGCTGAAAAGGGAAAGCGTATTTTGCCCAAAGTCGTTTTCAAGAAAAACAGTTCGATTAGAACAGAGAGGCTGACGAGGGGTCCCACCCGTCAGGTTCAAATATTCGAACGGAAAAACAGAGTGCGCCGGCGCCCGAGAGCCGCGGTGGTCGTCGGCGCCGATCCACGGCGAGGTAGGGGGAGGGAAAGGTACCTACAGACTCACGGTGCTCTTCGGCGTCTGTGGGTGGTGGAGTTGGACGTCGGCGAGCACCACGGTGACGGCGGCCTTATCTCCAGCGGACGGTGGCTCGGGCGGTGGTGGATCTCGCCGGGGAGAGCTGCGGAGGTCAAATTGAAGTGTGGGTTAGGCATCTAGGTGCGTCAGGAGGCTACTGGCACGACTAGGGAGGTGGAGGCGCTCTCACCAGAGAGAGATTTGCCGGAGCCCAAAGCGGATCGGGGTGGCCGGAGTTGGGGAAGAAGGACTCCTCGAGGTCCTTCCAGTGGTTGGGCGAGGTCTGGTGAGATGGTGGAGAGGTGCAGGGTCGAATGCGAGCTCGGGGCCGCTATTTATAGCCGGCCCGAGGCGGTTGGCGCAAACGGGATAAGTCCGGCGAGTGATTACGGCGAGGCCGTGGCCGAACAGGTGGCTTAAGTGCCTGGGCATCGACGTGATGGTCCACTGGTTCCATCCTGATGCTGAGCTTGGCAAGACTTGGGCGTTTACTTCACTCTCTCAATGGAACGGGTGTGCGGGCACGTCGGCGGCAGAGAGCGCGCTCTGCGCCTCTCAGGCCACGGCGATGGTGCTGCAGCATGCACAGGGGAGGGGACGGCCACGCGGAGCTCTCTAGTGGCTTGGGCGGTGCCGAACGGCGCCGTTTAGCAGGGTGGCCCCTGTTGGCCGCCACGGGTGGCTCTGCTGCCGCGGAAGACGTCGGCGCAGGCAGGCCACGATGCCACCGACGCTCGCAACTAGCCAAGCAAGCGTGCGGCGCTCTGGATAAGGGAGAGGAGTAGTGAGCAAGGAGCCAATTCAGACACTGGCGAGATTGACGTGGCGGTTTGACGGGAACGGCACTGTCGACTGAATCCTCACTGAACTTTTCTGAATTTTGACAGAAACAATGCACGCCAACTGTTTGATGAAATGATTCAGGGACTTGCAGAATTTTTCTTGAGCTGATTTTTGGTGAGGTGGTCTCTTGATGCATCTAGAGGCTGCCTGAATTTCCACAGATTTTTAGGAAGAGAGAAAGTATGAATTTCACCAAAAATGGCAAATCTGGTCCAAACTTGCAGCAAGCAAAATTTGAAAATTTTGAACTATGGACCAGCAGATCTTGATGGATCTAGTTTGAGGGTGCTAAGGACTAGTCAGGGGAGTTTGTTTGGAAACAAAACTCAAGGGAAACTAGTAGTTCCTTTGTAAATCACCAAGGCTCAAATTAAAAGACAGAAAATATTTTTGGGGTAAAATAATTTGAAGAAAAATCTAAAAGAAGTTGAAACCTACTGGAATTGATGTTAGACTTGTCCAAGGTGGGAACGAAGGTCTGGGAAGAAAGAACTTCATTAGGTGACATGGCAAAAGAATAGTTTGAATGAGAGAGGATAAGCCCAAGGCTTTATAGGAAGGCTTTTCATAAAAAGAAATTGTCAAAATCTTTTGAAAAAATATGTGTTGAGCCAACACAAGGTGAAAACTCTCAAGACCAGAGATTAAGGTTGAGAAGGACACAAAAATCTTTTGTCATAAAAGATTTGAGAAGGAGTGGTTTTAAGAAAGATTTAAACAACCTCCTTCCAAGAGACTAAAGAATTTGATGAAAACAAAATCCAATTTTTTTGGAGTGTTACAACACCTACCCCCTTAGGAAAAATCTCGTCTCCGAGATTTCAGCTGATCATCAAATAAGTGTGGGTACTCTGTCTGAAGGAAATCCTCTCTTTCCCATGTTGCCTCATCCTCGGTGTGATTGCTCCACTGAACCTTGAGAAACTTAATTGTCTTCTGACGGGTCCTTCTTTCAGATTCCTCCAATATTTTTATTGGACGTTTCCTGTAGGTGAGGTCTGGTTGCACATCAATGTTCTCATGAGATACATGCTTCTCCGGGTTGCTTACACATTTCCTCAACTGTGAGACGTGGAACACGTCGTGGACGTCTGATAGCTCCTTGGGTAGGTCTAGTTGGTAGGCTACTGTGCCTCTCCGTGCAACTACACGAAAGGGTCCAATAAACCGTGGTGCTAGCTTTCCTTTCACTTTGAATCGTTGCAGGCCCCTCATAGGAGATACACGTAGATACACATTTTCACCGGGTCCAAAGCTGACTTCACGATATTTTTGATCGTAATAACTCTTTTGTCGGCTCTGTGTTGTCTTGAGTTGGTACCTGATTAGTTCAACCTTCTCCTCAGCTTCCCTAAGCATGTTTGGGCCGAAGATACGACTGTCTCCTGTTCCTGACCAATTTAATGGGGTACGACATCTTCGCCCGTACAAAGCTTCAAAAGGTGCCATTTGTAGACTCGCCTGGTAACTGTTGTTGTATGCGAACTCGGCATACGGTAATCTTTCCTCCCAACTGGTTCCATAGGTGAGAACACATGCCCTCAGCATGTCTTCTAGAATTTGGTTTACACGTTCAGTTTGTCTCCAGTCTGGGGGTTGTATGTTGTACTGAACACTAGTTGCGTTCCCAGAGCCTGCTGTAAATGGTCCCAAAATTTAGAGACGAATTGAGTGCCTCTCTCGGATATTATAGTCTTCGGAACTCCATGCAGGCAAACTATATGGGAGAGGTAAAGTTTGGCAAGCTTCTGGGTGGTGTGGGTTGTCTTGACTGGGATGAAGTGTGCCACCTTAGTTAATCTATCTGTGATGACCCATATGGCATCATTTCCGTGCTGTGACCGAGGCAGCCCAACAACAAAGTCCATCCCAATATCGTCCCATTTCCACTGAGGTATCTTGTTTGGCTATAATAGTCCTGCTGGTTTTTGGTGCTCGGCTTTAATGCGTTGACATGAGTCACAACATGCAATGAATGTGGCTATGTCCCTCTTCATACCGTGCCACCAAAATCTTTCCTCAATGTCCTTGTACATTTTGGTCCCTCCAGGGTGAATTGAATATGGAGTGGTGTGGCCTTCTGCCAGAATTTGCTGTTTGAGGTCTTTTATATTGGGTACGCAAAGCCTGTCTCCAAACCATAGTATTCGCTTATCGTCTATGACAAATTCCGAGGTCTTGCCCAGACTCACTTTTCTTTTTATGCCTTCCATGCTGGGGTGTCCATGCTGAGCCTTCTTAATCTGTTCCGTTAGGGTAGGCTGTATTTCCAAATTTGACACATCGCCTTCGGTGACCATCATCAAGTTGAGTTTGGTGAACTCCTGTTGAAACTCAGGTCTCAAGTTTTGTAGACTGCCGTTGTCCGAGCTGGGGTTACGACTGAGAGCATCTTCCACTACATTCGCCTTTCCTGGATGATAGTGAATGCCAACATCATAATCTTTCACTAATTCCATCCATCGACGTTGTCGTAAATTGAGTTCTGGTTGCGTGAAAATATATTTGAGGCTTTTATGGTCCGTATATATTTCACAACGGTTTCCAAGCAAAAAGTGCCTCCACTCCTTGAGTGCATGAATGAAAGCGACCAATTCTAAGTCGTGAGTAGGATAATTTTCCTCATGCTTTTGTAGTTGCCTGGAAGCGTACGCTACTACCTTGCCTTCTTGCATCAGTACGCATCCGAGGCCCTTTCGGGATGCGTCGCAATATATATACTTCAAAGCTTTTTGTATGTCTGGTACAACCAATACCGGGGCTGTTGTTAATTTATTTTTGAGTTTCTGGAAGCTTTTCTCACAAGCTTCAGTCGACACAAATTTCTTATCCTTCTTGATTAACTGTGTCATTGGTTTTGCTATGGTGAAAAAAATCCCCCAATAAACCTTCGGTAATATCCAGCCATTCCGAGAAAACTTCGTACATCTGTTACGTTGGCCGGTGGTTTCCAACCAAGTACGGCCTTGACTTTTTCTGGGTCCACGGCAACACCTTCTCGTGTCAATACGTGGCCTAGAAAACCAACCTGTCTTAACCAAAATTCACATTTGCTGAATTTGGCGTAAAGTTGATGTTTCCTTAATTCTCCCAGTACAATTCGGAGATTTTTAGCGTGGTCTTCTGGTGTCTTAGAGTATACCAGGATATCATCAATAAACACCACAACAAATTTGTCCATGAATTTCATAAACACTTTGTTCATGAGGTGGACAAAATATGCGGGGGCGTTTGTCAGTCCAAACGGCATTACTGTAAATTCATATAATCCATAATTGGAGGTGAATGCTATCTTAGGGATATCTTCTGTCCGTACTTTTAATTGATGGTATCCCGACCTTAAGTCAATTTTTGAGAAAACCTTGGCTTGTGCGAGCTGGTCAAATAAATCATTTATCTGTGGCATTGGATATTTGTTTTTGATGGTGACCATGTTGAGTGCTCGATAATCTATACACAATCTCAGTGTCCAAATAATACTGGTGAACCCCAAGGTGAGGAGCTGGCCCGTATAAATCCTTTGTCCAGTAATTCTTTTATTTGCTTCTTTAGTTCAACCAATTCGGAAGGTGCCATTCTGTATGGTTTCTTGTAAATGGGGGTGGTTCCAGGTGCTAGCTCAATAATGAACTCTATTTCCCGGTCTGGTGGCATGCGTGGCAATTCTTCGGGAAATACGTTCGGGAAATCACATACTACTGGAACTTTGCTTAACTCTGAAGTGTCTACCTTGTTCAATTTTGGTTGCCGTGATACTGCTCTTTCTTGAGATGCGACTCTTATCGTCTTTCGATGATGATGAGTAAGAATTACAGTTCGATTGAAGCAGTCGATAAATCCTTTGTTGGTGGTTAACCAGTCCATTCCTAGGATAACATCCAGTCCCTTATTTTCCAATACGATGAGGTTTGCCTGAAACTTTAGTCCTTCAATCTCAATAATCACACCCTGGCACTAACTTTAAGTGATTTGCTTACTCCCGGGGGATTTGATGGTCATTGGTTTTCCCAAGGGAAACATCCAAAAATCATGTTGCAAAGCAAAGTTCTTTGAAATGAACGAATGAGAAGCTCCGGAATCAAACAAAACCGTGGCAGGTATTGTGTTGACAGGGAACATACCGAGTACGATATCCGGGGCATCCTGTGCTTGCTCCATGGTCATATGGTTCAGGTGACCTTTCTTGTGGTTGTTATTGGGGTTGAAGTTGTTACACTTGGGTGCTAAATTGTTTCCACTGCCGTTCGGCTTTGGGGCCGAGTTCCTTGGTTTTGCGCACTGTTTGGCATAGTGTCCCTCTTCTCCACAAGCGTAGCAAGTAACGCATGGGCGATACGAAAAATCCTTGTCCCTTGCATGAAATTTTTTGTTCGGGCGTGGGTCATTGGTTATGGATTTGTTCGCCCCATTTTTTTGAAAATTAGTCCTGTTCCGGTTGTTGCGAGTATGTGTAGTCTTATACCTTTTGCGCTTGCGAATATCTTCCAAACTGTGGCGCTCATTTTCCAAGAAAATAGCTTTGTCCACAAGTGTCTTGAAATCCGGAAAGGTGTGTACGACCAGTTGGCATTTAAGTGCTGGTGCCAGACCGTCCAGGAATTTTTCCGTCTTTTTATTTTCAGTCATACGCTCCTCGTTGGCATAACGAGATAATTGAGTAAACTGACTATTGTATTCAGTCACTGACATGCCTCTTTGCTTGAGGTCATCAAACTCCCTTCTCTTGATCTTCATAATGCTTCTAGGAATGTGCGCCCCACGAAAACCCTCTTTAAAATCTTCCCAGGTGATATTATTTTCATTGGGGTGCATGTGTAGAAATTTTTCCCACCATGATGCAGCTGCTCCAGTGAGGTAGTGCGGTGCATAAAGTACCTTTTCACGGTCCGAGCATTGTGCAATAATTAATTTCCTTTCAATGTCTCGAAGCCAATCATCGGCTTCAAGCGGTCTGTCAGTGTGAGAAAATGTTGGCGGACGTGTCTTCTGTAGTTCAGACAATTTTGAATGCTTTTGATGTGGTTCACGGTGATTTCCCATATTGATAACATGGTTCATCATTTCTTGGTGCTGCTGTTGTCTTTGCTCATAAAGGCGGCATACTTGAGAAATTGCTGTTTCACTGCCCTGCTGACTTGACTGACCCTGCGTGAAATTGTTACTTGGCTGGGTACCATAATTTTCCTCCGGCGGACTTGGCATGGAACGAGTCCAGGGACGGGTCATTTTCCACTCTAGGGTATTATTTCAGAACTCGTGAGAAAAACTGAGTGTCAAAAATAAACAAATAGTTTTGCAAATGCAGAAAATATATGAACTCCAAAGATTTTGCAATAAAATACTTGATTGCGCATGGAGAAGGACCGCTCAGTACATATCTTACACGCGAGTCGTAATTATACAATACATCACTCAGGATGCGCGTACACACTCCTGACATGTTATTTTAGCTAGTGCACTTCTCCGAGTCCCTACATGATGCGCACACAAACTACTCATCACCAACCTATTTTACATATAAACATATCATACAAGCGGACACATTATGCGACAGTCAGGCGTACTTAGTCGGAGATGGTGAAGACTTCCTTCGGCCTGCCGAGGGTAAGACCCAGTGGTGATGGAGACTCAACCTCCTCCTCACTAATAGGCTCCAGGCGTGGAATTCTGGTTCGAGGAGTTGGTGCGGGCGCGGCAGGTGGTGCAGCTCTGATTGGAGTAGGAGCAATGACTTGGTCAAACTCCTCAGTGGTAGGTAGGCGGCGGGCGGTGGCTAAGATGGCAGGTGCATAGGATGCTGAGGACGAGACATAGGTCAGAGGTGGTGATGTGTGAAGGAGCTCCCTCCTATTGGCGGAACCGCTCTGAACTAAGTCCATACGAGCAGCCACCAAGTCGTCCACGAGGTTATCAAAAGCTGCCTCAAGAGCCTTGAGGTACTCAACCAACGATTCGATAGCCCCATCATGCTCTCCCCTTGCGCAAGCGAACGCATAATGACATGTGAAAGGCACGTCGCATGGGAGGTAGCGGTAGCGACGAGTCTTCATTGAAGGAAGAGCATCCCGGAGACGAGCTATCGCCTCACGGGCAGCCATCTGCATGGCATGCCTCTCCGTAGGCATGGCCCTGCCCACAAATTGGAAGCGGCATGACTCAGAACGCCCTCCCTTGAATTGCACCGCGGCCTGGTGCATCGACACACTGTTGCTGATCTTGTGCTGGTAGAGTGTGAACTCCGGACGAGTCGATGGCCCGATCGCGACCTTGGTGATGGAGACGAGGAGCTTGATAAACCCCTCAGGTATATTGGCAAACACCTGTGACTCACAGTCGTTGTTGGCCATCTACAAAATTAGACAAAAATTTTGAATAGTCAAATCATAAATTTATGATGACTAACAGAAAATTGCTACAAATGTAAAATGATGAAATAGCACTCAATACGCTAATAACCGATTAGCGATCGCACCTAGTGGCTTCCTACAGTCAGCCTGGCTCTGATACCAAGGTTGTCAGGACCGGTTTTCCAATAAAATATTTACTGAGAAACCGACCTTTTTATCGGACCAGTGTACAAGAATCCTTCTTACTGGTAGACAAATCCTTGATACAGAATTCCAGAGTACTGAATATTATACAAGGTTGAGCTGAGGCTGCGCAACAATTTATTACAAGCACGCCGATATTGTACATAAAGGCGGATACGACACAAGGGTAGGGTGGCATAACTACCGACTCGTAATAAAAGTGGTGGTGGATATGTCACAGTGTAGTGGGTGACACGACTCTAATATCTTACAGCTCATCGAGTGTCGGAGTGAGACTCGATGGATTTATTTGGGTAGCGGAAGTGTTTATAATACAGTGATCAACTCCAGGATCGCAAGAGACTGGCTGGGACTCCTCTAGGCGCCGGACTCGCTATCGAGCTCTTCATCCATGAGATTGCCTTCGGCAACATCTGGCCAAATCAACAAGCCAGGTGAGTACTTTGAATGTACTCGCAAGACAGTTCAGACATAAGATACAACAAATGCAAACATGATGCAAATGAGCAGACTAGCAATATGTACTCAGAGAATAAATTTGCGCTGCATGGCAATTAAAAAGGAAGTCAGGCGGTAGTCCTCCCGAAATCCCAAGGAAATAAAAGATTACCAATCAAGTGTCTGAGGCGACGCCTCGAAAGGAAAAATGAATAAACATGCCACAATCGGACATCTGAGCGACATCACATAAAGGGCTTATATCAAAAATAGATAACGAGAATGCCACAGTCGGACGTCTGAGCGACATCACATAAAGGGCTTATATCAAAAATAAATAACGAGAATGCCACAGTCGGACGTCTGAGCGACATCACATAAAGGGCTTATATCAAAAGTAAATAACAATGATGCCACAGTCGGACGTGTGAGCGACATCACATAAAGGGCTTATATCAAAAGTAAATAACGAGAATGCCACAGTCAGACGTCTGAGCGACATCACATAAAGGGCTTATATCAAATGTCAATGACGAGATTGCCACAGTCGGACGTCTGAGCGACATCACATAAAGGGCTTATATGATCATTCGAACCCAAGTATTATCTTGAAGGTAAATCGTCTCAAGGAAACATTTAGTACAGAATAAACTGGTTAGTTCATTTACCAGATTTAGATTCGGCCGGTCTACCATTAGTGCTATATTAAATCACTGGAGACTGTCACAGTGATTGACACGGAGACGGACGCTTGACCATAGACATGGTTACTCGGAGGGTTTTAACTCTGCAGAGTTTGTACTCTTTAACCACATCCAACGGATTTCAGTAGTCACAAAGAACTAGTCTCGTTTACGGTATTTTAGCAGAAACATGACTAACCAGTACACACCCATTCCACATCCCGCTGCCCGGAATCACCCTAGGCAACGTTCATGAAAAACTTTAAAACGGGGAGGCTACAACCTCGAATAGCATGGGATCAAATTTATACCACGCGCTCTAAGGGGTGCACCCCTCTTGGTCCCAACCGGAAACACCCATGCCCCCTGACTGGATGACGGGCTTTAATCCAGGGCCATGGAACCCTCATCCCGGCCCCTCTATTTGGTGTGTACAAGGAAAGAGGTTTGCAACTGACTAAACTGTATTCTTTGCAGAAGACATGTGAAAGTACCAAAAGGGAGACGAACGGGATGATGACCTGATCCATGTTAACACCGAAACTAAACGGTTGACTGTCATGCTTCAACAATACCAGCTTACAACCTATCATGTCACCACATGATCAGGTTGGCTCACCATTAACTTTCGAAGCTCACACGAAGCTTGCCTTGCATGAAATATAACATCCACAGAATGCTTATATAACCATGCCATGAGAAAACCACTCAAGCAAACATGCAAAGCACTCGTCATATCAAAGGTTCAAACATGCTTGCTGGTTCGGAGTACTCGGAGTCTAGCTCGGTAAAGTTCGCGGCTCCGTCACCTCCTTCGGTATCTTTGGGTAAAATAAAGCGGATACTAACATAAATACTGTGCGTGCATAAAAGTTGTCCCAAATATTTTTCAAATAAATATGAAAAAAACTAGACAGAAAAATAAAGAGAACAGAAAATGAATCAACTCAAAATCATCTATTGTTTAAAAGTTATTAAGGTTTTTGTCCAGGGACTTGTCTGTAATGAAACAGAAAGTTTCCAGGGGCTTGATTATAAAAACAGAAAACGTTTCAGTAAGTAATACGCCAGCTGAAAAGGGAAAGCGTATTTTGCCCGAAGTCGTTTTCCAGAAAAATGGTTCGATTAGAACAGAGAGGCTGACGAGGGGGTCCCACCCGTCAGGTTCAAATATTCGAACGGAAAAACAGAGTGCGTCGGCGCCCGAGAGCCGTGGTGGTCGCCGGCGCCGATCCACGGTGAGGTAGGGGGAGGGAAAGGTACCTACAGAGTCACGGTGCTCTTCCGCATCTGTGGGTGGTGGAGTTGGACGTCGGCGAGCACCATGTCGACGGCGGCCTTCTCTTCGGCGGACGGTGGCTCGGGCGGTGGTGGATCTCGCCGGGGAGAGCTGCAGAGGTCAAATTGAAGTGTGGGTTAGGCGTCTAGGTGCGTCAGGAGGCTACTGGCACGACTAGGGAGGTGGAGGCACTCGCACCAGAGAGAGAGAGTTACCGGAGCCCGAAGAGGATCGGGGCGGCCGGAGTTGGGGACGAAGGACTCCTCCAGGTCCTTCCAATGGCTGGGCGAGGTCTGGTGAGATGGTGGAGAGGTGCAGGGTCGAATGCGAGCTTGGGGCCGCTATTTATAGCCGGCCCGAGGCAGTTGCCGCAAACGGGATAAGTCCAGCGTGTGATTACGGTGAGGTTGTGGCCGAACAGGTGGCTTAAGTGCCTGGGCATCGACGTGATGGTCCACTCGTTCCATCCTGATGCTGAGCTTGGCAAGACTTGGGCGTTTACTGCACTCTCTCAACGGAACGGCTGTGCGGGCACGGTGGCGGCAGAGAGCGCGCTCTGCGCCTCTCAGGCCACGGCGACGATTCTGCAGCGTGCACACGGGAGGGGACGGCCACGCGGAGCTCTCTCATGGCTTGAGCGGTGCCGAACGGCGCCGTTTTGCAGGGTGGCCCCTGTTGGCCGCCACGGGTGGCTCTGCCGCCGTGGAAGACGCCGACGCAGGCAGGCCACGACTCCACCGAAGCTTGAAACCGGCCAAGAAAGTGTGCGGCGCTCTGGATAAGGGAGAGGAGCAGTGAGCAAGGCGCCAATGCAGACACTGGCGAGATTGACGCGGCGGTCTGACGGGAACGACACTGTCGACTGAATCCTCACTGAACTTTTCTGAATTTTGACAGAAACAATGCACACCAACTGTTTGATGAAATGATTCAGGCACTTGCAGAATTTTTCTTGAGCTGATCTTTGGTGAGGTGGTCTCTTGATTCATCTAGAGGCTGCCTGAATTTCCACAGATTTTTAGGAAGAGGGAAAGTATGAATTTCACCACAAATGGTGAATCTGGTCCAAACTTGCAGCAAGCAAAATTTGAAAATTTTGAACTATGGACCAGCTGATCTTCATGGATCTAGTTTGAGGGTGCTAAGGACTAGTCAGGGGAGTTTGTTTGGAAACAAAACTCAAAGGGAAACTAGTAGTTCTTTTTTAAATCACCAAGGCTCAAATTAAAAGACAAAAAATGTTTTTGGGGTAAAATAATTTGAAGAAAAATCTAAAGGAGGTTGAAACCTACTGGAATTGATGTTAGACTTGTCCAAGGTGGGAATGAAGGTCCTGGAAGAAAGAACTTAATTAGGTGACATGGCAAAAGAATAGTTTGAATGAGAGAGGATAAGCCCAAGGCTTTATAGGAAGGCTTTTCATAAAAAGAAATTGTCAAAATCTTTTGAAAAAAATATGTGTTGAGCCAACACAAGGTGAAAACTCTCAAGACCAGAGATCAAGGTTGAGAAGGACACAAAAATCTTGTGTCATAAAAGATTTGAGAAGGAGGGGTTTTAAGAAATATTTAAACAACCTCCTTCCAAGAGACTAAAGAATTTGATGAAAACAAAATCCAATTTTTTTGGAGTGTTACAGGAACCCTTGTACCAGTAAATATTCTAGCTCGCCCGGAGCCAATCCACCAAAGCAGTAAGTAGGGTCTTACACCTCACGGTGGCCCGAACCTGGATAAACTCTTGTGTGCTTGTTTGTTGTTTGCTTGAATCCTTCCACCGAGACGAGAGTGAGGCGCTAGGTAGACGTGAGTGGGAGAGATCTTCGTTCACGCCCCTGTGTTCGAACTTAATGGGTTTTGCGGAGCCCTAAATCCGTCAGACTAGCCACCGCCATAGATGAAGACACGAATGGGAGGATCATTCGGTCCACCCTTACACCCACTAGGTCACCGAGCACAAGAACACCTCTCCTCAGGAGGCTATTATTCCCGTGCACTTGTTCATCCTCAGCCTACAAGGCAATCCACCACACCAGACTGGAGTAGGGTATAACACCACAACGGTGGACCGAACCAGTATAAATCCTTGTGTCTCTTGTTCTTCGGGTTTGTCGAGCTAGGCCTAGGAATCGCTGCAAGAGCGAACTAGAGCAGAAAGGGAAGATCTTCGTGCGCACCCTAGTGTTCGAACCTCAAGGGTTTGCTGGAACCCAAGATTCGACATTTGGCGCGCCTGGTAGGGGTGCGCCATAGCTTCCCTTCCGTCGATCCACTCTCCATCGCTCCGCCAGTTCCATGGCCGACACTCGCCGAGCCCGTGCTGAGCGTCGGGCCGCCCTTGCTGCCCGCGTCGCCTAGACGGCTCCCGCCGATGGACCTCCCCGCCGCTCGCAATCGCCTGCTGCCAATGCCGCCACCGGCCCGGCGAGGCACGAGCAATAGGCCTCGTCCCTGCACCCCTTCGTGCGACGGGACGGACGCACCGCCACCCCGTCGCTGACTCCGGTGGTCTCGTCGTCCCATGCTCGTCACGGACCCGTGGACGCGCAGACTGCGTTGCCCATGGCATGCGAGCTCCTGCGTTACCGCCCCGTCGACGACCAATATGAACACTGGCTCGACCGAAGCGCTGAGCTCGTCAGCGCCGCTGGGGGCTCTCCTGGACCATCCCTCTCGTTACAACGCCCGCCTCCCTCTGCAGGCGAAGTAGCCCATGAAGCACCTTCACCACCTCCGCATCAAGGCATCGTCCACGACCCAGGGCATGCGCCCCACGGTGCGACCCCCCGCGCGGGGCGCACGTGCATGAAGAAGGAAGCTGCCAAAAGATCCAGCGGCCTCGAGGAGGAGAGCCAGCACTCCCTCCACCACCACGTCGAGACTGTACGCCCCTTCCCATGGTGGCGCGCGGGAACCAAGACCAAGCTCCGCCTCCGCGACAAGCTCCGGTATCAACAGCAGGCTGCAAGGCCACGCCCCCGAGCTGTGAAACATCAACTGGACTGGGAAGTTCTAGCCCGACCTGCCTCCACGCTACGACGGCACCCCCGACCCTGCTGAGTTCCCGCAGCTCTACGAGCTGAGCATCGAGGCATCCAACGGTGACGAGAAGATCATGGCAAACTGGTTTCCTATGTCTCTCAAGGACGGTGCGCGCTCGTGGCTCCAGAACCTGCCTGTGGGATCGATCTCCTCCTGGGGTGAGATGCGCGAGCGGTTCATCGCCAATTTCCAGGGCACCCACGACCGCCCGCGGTCGCTGGTGACCTGCGGTGCATCAAGCAACAACCTGGAGAAACTCTGCAGAAGTTCATCCAGCACTTCAACAACGTCCGCGTCAAGATCCCCAAGGTCACGGACGAGGCCATCATCTCAACATTCTTAGATGACGTCCGCGATGTCAAGATGAAGGAGGAGCTCGCCATCCACGAAGATCTATGCACGACGTTGGAGCTATTCAAACCTCAGGACCAAGTGCACCTGAGCTGAGGAGGGGTGCCTCTCCCTCGTCGAGCTCCCCACCGTTGAACCTGAAGACAAGAAGGCCAAGGGCAAGGACGTGAAGCGCAAAGTGTTGGATGTGCTCACGGCTGAACCAGAGATGAAGTGTAGCTGCGATCACCCGGAGTCATCCAAGAGCAACCATCTGTTTTGCGCCTTCCATAACATGCACAACCACAACACAAATGAGTGTCAAGAGGTCAAGACCATCCGCGAAGGGCGTATCGGCCAACGCCCCGAGGGCAGCAACCGGGGCTACGGCCGTGGAGGAAGTCGGACTGGGGGGCGCTGGGATGACCGCGGCCCCCATCAGGAGTGGTGTGATCAGCCTCGCGAGGGTGCCTAGAGGGACCAGTCTCGCGAGGGTGCCTGGAGGGACCGGCCTCGCGAGGACCGTCCTCAGGGCAAGGCCGGCCTCCCTCTGTTGCCACCACCCAGGAGAAACGATGACCAGGACGAGGGGGCTGGGGGCTTCCAGGAGCCTCACGCCATCGCATCCATCTTGGGCGGTGCGCAGGCCCCACCTCTCAGCGTCTCTTCAAGAAGTTCACCCGAGAAGTAAATGCAGCTCTCCCCAAGCTCGAAGCCACGCGCCCACTCAGGTGGTCCAAGTGCGCCCTCCCCTTCAGCTCAGCAGACCAGCTCAAGTGCGCGACGACTGCCAGCGCCGTCCCAATACTTTGTTTGCCCGTCATCAGCAACGTTCAAGTCACCAAGACCCTCATCAACGGTGGCGCAGGGCTCAATGTCATGTCCGTCAAGACGTTCGATAGCCTCCAAGTGCCATACGATCAGCTACAGCCTACCAAGCCCTTCTCAGGAGTGACTGACGGCTCCACCACCACGATAGGGCAGGTTCGCCTGCCTACCACCTTCGGCAAGCACGACAACTACCGCACCGAGCTCATCGACTTCGATATCTCCCACATTCATCTTCACTACAATGCCATCCTCGGGTACCTAGCCCTGGCCAAGTTCATGGCAGTGACTCACAATGGCTACAACGTCCTAAAGATGCCAGGAAGTGGCGGTGTCATCACGGTTGCCTGCGAAGAAAAGGATGCGGTGTGCTCACTCGAGCGCGCTTACCAGGCCGAGGCGGTCGAGGATCTAGACAATGATGGCGCCATCTACCCTCATGAGGCCATCCCTGAGAAGAAGAAACAGCTGCTGCACCAGGGGCCTCAGGAGAGCAGCGTTACCACCTCAGGACCTGTTCCCAGGGATGGGGCGCCTCCCTCCCTCGCATAGGAAGGCGCGCCCGGCGCTCCCCTCAGGCTGGGCTCGGGGGCTCTCCTCTGGAGGACATCCGACCTAGCTAATGTCTCGAGGGAGACGCTCGGGCACCACGTGGAGGCGTGCTTCGCCCCTCATTTCCCTCCGGAGGCCTCAAGGCGTGAGGCACCAAACACTCAGGAGTTCATCAGCCAGACCATCGAAGACTGTAGGTGCCAAGGGCAATGCGGGGCGAGCGCCGCCCGGCACCTCGGAGTTCAGCTGTCGTCCCAGGCTCGGGCGGCGGGCTGCGCGGTTGCATCAATGTCCCAAGACTCAACATGATCGCATCTCAGGAGCTCTACTGGCCATCTTAGGTGGGCCGGTGCGAGGGTCCCCCTCACAGCTACGTACGCAGGCCCTTCGGCTTGCTGAACCAGGCGGCCCCGACCAGCGCCACATGCGGGAAGTCCTGGCGACTCGCGAGGCCAGGCATCGGGAGATCTTGGCGGAGGTGGCCTATGATCTTCGCGCGCTCTCGGAACCTCCGGAGCCTCCCGAGGCCCCGGAGTCAGGCGGCTCGTGAGGAGCGACATCTGCATCAAGCGTCTTCATCTACATCAACGCCACTTCAGCAACTATGCCATGTGACATTTTCCAGTTTTGTCCAGTTGGGGCGCCCATCGGGCTGCATCATCCCCAAGTCGCACGGGCTTGCCCCTGCGGCATGTATCCTTTTTGCATCTTTAGCTTACTCTGTTGGGGGCGCCCCTCGGGCCGCGTCATCCCCAGGCCGCACGGGTCCGTCCCTGTGGCATCACCTGCTCACCTGGGTTAGCTCATTTCCTCTTATGATTTACCTTCTAGACATCACCTGCTCACTCACCACCTCCTTTAGCCTCCCTCGCTGCCTAATGGACTTCTGCTCATCCCGCAACGGGGGTTGCGCATGTTGGCACGACGCCTGTGCTCGGGTCCATCCCTGCAACGCTAACAAATCCGAGAGATCGAGCTCTGACTCGCGGCCTGCCCCGCACACGTCACCTCGCCAGGTCCTCGGTGCCTTCGTCTTCCTACAGAGTGATCAGTGGCCCAGCGGTAGGCGCAGTTATAAGATGTGCCGCTTCATACTAACCCGCGGGAATCTTAGGAGCACGGCGGCCCTACCGGTCTCCCCTTCTCACGTAATTCGCTTGCGCGTTAAAGGGGGGCCTCTGAGCATCGCGTCTCAGGGGCTCCTACTGACTCTCCAGCCCTCACCCCCTGGCCTTGACCACGGCACCGCGACTTGGCATACCAGCGGCGGCTGAGCTTCGCTCGAGGAACGGGACCCGAGGACGCAGAGCACCAGGAAGGGCGTGAGATGGGGGGCCGGCTTAGAGAGCTCAGGTCTGTTCGTACGTCTAGGAGGACTCTTGAGCATCGCGACTCAGGAGCCTAACTGACCATGTAGCCCCTCACCCCTTGGTCTCGTCCTGGCGATCCGGATGACCCAACGGTGGGTGAGGTACGCGCGGGGCTGGGCCCTGCCGACGCAGAACACCAAGGCCTAGTCCAGCATTTCCTTCCCGGGGGCCGTTCGTACGTCAAGGGGGACCCCTGAGCATCACATCTCAGGGGCCTAACTTGCCACGTAGCACCTCACCCCTTGGTATCGTCCTGGCGATCTGGACGAGCCAGTGGCGGCTGAGGTATGCGCGGGGTCGGGCTCTACCGACGCAGAACTCTAAGGCCAGCGAGAAGGAAATCGCAAAATCTCAGCCACGCGGGATCGGAAGCAAGCGAGGCGCGCCGCTTGGGGAATCACCTCAGACCCGTCAAGATAAGTCATGCATCCCATCGGCGTGCCACAATCACTTGACGAGTTGGTTTCTGCAGTCACACATCGGCAATGTCACCTCCCTTTTTAGCCTTCGGAAGCTGCTTGCACGCCAAGGGGGGCCTCTCGAGCATCGCGCCTCAGGAGCTCTTACAGGACCCCGGGCCGCTAACCTCCTGGCCTTGACCACGGCATCGCGACCTGGCATACCAGCGACGGCTGCAGCTTGCCTTGGGACTGGGACCTGCCGGCGTAGAGCACCAAGCTACTGAAAGGGTAAAAAGGAGCGACACTTCCGGAACGAGGCTTGCAAACAGGGTTTTCTTAGCGAGGATAATAAGCATCAGAGCAAAAGCGTTACAGGTTCTTTACACACCCCCATGGGGTTGGCTTTGATTCCTCGCATGGAGCAAAAGTGAGAGATTTCGGGAGACCCTAGCTACGGCTACCATCGTTGAAGCCATCATCAACAGTGGGCCACGAGAGGACATCTCCAACCCCGCTCAACTCACCATCGGCAACAATCTCGTGCAGCTGACGTGCTCCGGGCATGGCGCCAGCTTGGAGGCGCGTTGCTATCGTCGCTCGTCTCCGGAGACTCATCAGCCTCGGGAGAGCCGCTGGATTCACAAGAACAATCGCTGCTGCTAGGAGAGCCGACGGCGGGACCAATGGCAGGCATAGCGCCAGTCCTTGTTCCACCCTAATGGCCCCCTTCGGGATAGCACTCCTGGCGGCATCCCTCCACGTCGAACACCTTGAAGAGCAGCACAGAGGCGCCGTCGTACTCGAAGTGGATGGCGAGGGCGCCCTCCACGCGGGTGACGCAGGTGAACTTGCCCCATCCGCGGGTCATGAAGATCTTACCCGGGGAGGCGACCTCAACCTCAGCCCCTGTCGCCGGGTCCGGCACTCGGCGTGCTCTAACCACAGCTCGAGCGACCCTTTGGGCGGTATCTCTTCAGAGAAGAATCGCGGGAAGCATATCCAGAAGCTCAGAGGCATCGCCGCCCACACCACAAATTCACGCGAAGAGCCTCCAACGTCCGTCCGCAGGGCGGCGGCGCACACCACACTAGAATTTTCGCCGCGGCCAAGGCACGGGCGGTGCCTTCCCCTCCGGAGCCTTGCAGCCGGGCGTACAAGGGCAGCGGGTAGCTGAGGGGAGGACGCTTGTGCCAAGGTCTCGTCAGTTCCGGCCTTAGGACGGCGTCACGAGAGCAAAATGACCTTTTCTTTGGCGGGAGTGACCCCAGCTCTTCGCGAGGGGTTTTTCCCTTCTCAGCGACGGAAAATCGCCGTATCGGTGCCATGGGTGGCACTGCAAGGCAGGGCGCAAGGAGGAAGAAGAAGATGCAGGCGGAATGGAGGAAGAGATGGGCAACAGGGGCTCCGCCCGTCGCCTCATTTACAGACAGGAGGAGGCTAACCGCCGGCCCCCATAATCACAGGTAATGATGGTCTTTATGCATGTAGGGACTCATCAAGTCTTGCATTTGCCGAGACGGCGTGGGGAAGCGGAGACGCCCACGTCCTGTCAATCACCACGCGCCAATCAAGGCCGCAGGCTTTTGAGGCCCGCGGCGCTCCGCACTTGACCCTTGGCTTCACCGCGAAGCCAAGTCCAAGAGTGCCTTGGGCCCGAGGGCTACTGTCGGCATTCTGGGAACGGGGGTACCCAGACTTGCCTGCCTGCGGCCCAGAGCGTGCCTCGTCCAGCGGCCTGGTGTGGCCCATCTTCGTCAGAAAACCACTCAAGACCCTCACGAGGGGCCAAGCCTCGCGATGCGGACGGCGCAAGAACTCCCCTGGGGCAGCCTCACTAGGCTGGCTCCCGAGGAGCGGAGATATCAAGTCAAGAAGCACCTCGCGAGGATCGCATGACGAGAGCCATCACGACCAAGGCCAGGCGGGCGCCAGCGGGTGCAGGAAGCCAGTTTCCTCTTTGGTGCTAAAGGGGCAAGCGCAGGCGAGGAGTCCCGAGGGGTCAGGCAAAAGTTACCATATAGGTGGAACGAGACCAAGACTAGCAGGATGGCAGGGCGAAGGTCACCACGGAGCCCACGACGACGTCACCACCAGAGCCTTTGGTAGGCGAAGACCACCTTTTGTCAGGATAGTTTGTACTAGCTGTCCCCCTTCAGACTTGGTCATTGTGGGATCCCTTCCCGCTCAATATTTGGGAAGAGGACCCGGGCCTCTATAAATAGGACT
Organism: Secale cereale; assembly: GCA_902687465.1. Taxonomy (NCBI): domain Eukaryota; kingdom Viridiplantae; phylum Streptophyta; class Magnoliopsida; order Poales; family Poaceae; genus Secale; species Secale cereale. The sequence continues at coordinate 543,456,094 of LR738713.1, forward strand.
AGCCACCACCATAGAGGGATACACAAACGGGAGGATCATTCAGTCCACCCTTACACCCACTAGCTCACCGAGCACAAGAACACCTCTCCTCAGGAGGCTGTTCTTCCCGTGTACTTGTTCATCCTCAACCAACAAGGCAATCCACCACACCACACTGGAGTAGGGTACTACACCACAACGGTGGCCCGAACCAGTATAAATCCATGTGTCTCTTGTTCTGCGGGTTTGTCGAGCTAGGCCTAGGAATCGGTGCGAGAACGAACTAGAGTTGAAAGGAGAGATCATTGTGCGCACCCCAGTGTTCGATCCTCAAGGGTTTGACGGAACCCAAAATCCGACAGCATCATCACGGTCGCGTGCGATGAAAAGGATGCGGTTTGCTCCCTCGAGCGCGCCTACCTGGCTGCGGCGATCGAGAATTCCGACGACGAGGGCGCCGCTCTGCCTCCTGAGGCCGTCCCTAAGAAGAAAAAGCAGCTCCTTCTTGGGGGACGTCAAGGGTATGGTCCACCTGCTAACCGTGCCTCAGGCCCCGCGCCCACTGCCGGGCTGCCGTCCCCTCTTGCATAGGGAGGCGCGCCTGGCGGCGCCTCCCTCAAGACGGGCTCGAGGGCTCTCATCTAGAGGGCCTCTGACCTGGCCGGCGTGACAAGGGAGGCGCTCGGGCAACATGTGGAAGCGTGCTTCAGAGAGTAAGGCGCATGGCGTGAGGCGCCATGCGCTTGGGAGTTCATCAACAATGCAATCGAAGAGCTTCAGGAAGCGAGAGCCATGCATGGCGAGCGTCACCCCGCACCACCGGGTGCAGCCTCGGCCTCTGACATGGGCGGTGAGCTGCGCGTCCGCGTCAACATTCCACGCCTCAATAGGGCTGCCTCTTAGTACCTTTTCTGGCCCTCGCGTGTCGGGCGAAGTGGTGGCCACCGGTGCGACTACGTCTGCATGCCCGTTGGCCTACTGAACACCGGGGCTTCATTCCAGCGGCTCATGCAGTGCATGATGGCACCATGGGAGGCAAGGCGGTTGGCGATCGAGGCTCAGGAGGACCTTGACCTTTGCGAGCCTGTTGGGCCTCGTGAGTCACGAGGTCCTCAGGAGCCGCCCAGCTCGTGAGGAACGACATCGGCGCCGCCACTCTTCGGCTACCCTGACACTTCAGCAGCATCATTTACATGTGTCTTTTTGGTTTGTTCGAGACTGAGGGCACCCCTCGGGTTGCATTATCCTCAGGCTATCAGGACGCTTCCTGTGGCTATGTTATTTTGTGCATGTACTAGAACCTGCATGTTTAGTGCTTCGTCACCTAGAGTGTTGCGTGCTCTGACTGGGACAAGTCAGGGCACGCAATCCGGTTTCCTGTTTGCGATACGGGACGCCTCCGTGGGAACCACGCGCCGGGGGCTCTTCCTGCGGTTCGTTGCATCAAGAAGACTAGGCACGACGTCTGTGCTCGGGCTCGTCCCTACAACGCCGATAAACCCAAGCGACCGACCACTGTCTAGAGGGCCAGCCCTGTTCATGTCATCTCCTGGGGTCCTTGGTGCTTGGCCTTCTCATGCAATGGCCTCCGGAGGTTCATTTTGGCGCAGGCTGCAGCAGTTACGCAAGCCATACAAAGTGCACCCAACGCTAGAAGACCAAGCGTAACCTGCCTTGAGGTAGGGCCTCATGAGTACCGCGCTGGCTCTCGGGTGCCCATATACACTTCCTCATGTGGGGCTGTACATGCCCCAAAGTGATCCCCCAGAGGGACCTCCCACCCACGCATCTAGTGGGAGCCCCATGCTCTGTGTTGGCGGACGACGCGGGGGAGGAGCGACTATGCCCACGCCAAGTGGTAGCCCCATGCTCCGCGCTAAGGATAAACAACCGAGGGCGCCTCCGGGCTACACCAACCTCAGGATGGCCTCTCTGCGGACCGATCAAGCTCTCGCTAAGATGAGCGCGCGGGGGATGGACACGGGGGCTCCGCTCAGGCTCGACCCGACGCATGCCACCTCACCAGGTCCATGTACCTGGTCTCAGCGCACCCCTCTGAGGCAAAGGTTGACGGGAAAAGGTATGAAGGTCACGAGGGAGACTAATACGTAAAGGGGGCCTAGGCATCGCGACCTAGGGGCCTAACCAACCTCGTAGCCCCTCACCCCTTGGTCTCGTCCTGGTGGTCCAGATGCCCCAACGATGGTCGAGGTATGCACGGGGTCGGGCCCTGCCGACTCAGAGCACCAGCACTCTCATGACGGTCTAACTCACAGAGCATTGAGGTCGTTTGCACGTCAAGGGGGACCCCCAAGCATCGCAATTCATGGGCCTCACTAGTCACGTAGCCCCTCACCCCTTTATCTCATCCTGGTGATCCGGACGTCCCAACGGTGGTCGAGGTATGTGCGGGGCTGGGCCCTGCCAACGCAAAACGCTAAAGCAAGCACGAAAAAGAAATCATGGAGTTCTAGTAGTTATTACAAAACATGCAATATTTCACAAATTCAAGCAGAAAGTTTATGCCTACACGAGGCAAGCTAAATGTTTGCAGGAGTAAAGTCCGGAGGAAGCACCACCACCGCCTAGGCCATCGCCACCGCTCACCCTAGCCGCTGGAAGCCCATCATCAACGTCGCTGCCGCCGTCGTCTGTCTAAGCCTCAGGGCTGGGAACGCAGAGGAATTTCTCAAGCTGGGCGTCTACTCGACCCTTCACGGCTTCTACGGCGGCATCACGGGACTCATGAGCTACCGGGTGGATCAGCGTGCCAAGGTCGAAGCTTGGGTCCTTGAGGTGAAGATGGTTGAAGACACGTGTCACGGCCGATGTGAAGAGCGAGCGACACTCCGCTTCCACGAAGGAGTCTGATACGTCCATTTTGCATCATGCTTATATGTTGATATTTATTGCATTATGGGCTTTTCATACATGTTTTGCCACAATACTTATGCCTTTTCTCTCTTATTTTATAAGGCTTACATGAAGAGGGAGAATGTCGGCAGATGGAATTCTGGGCTGGAAAAGGAGCAAACTCTGGAAACCTATTCTGCACAACTCCAAAAGCCCTGAAACTCAACAGAACATCGTTTCGGAAAATATAAAAAATATCTGGCAAAAGAAACCCACGAGAGGGGCCACCGGTTGTGCTCGAGGGTGGGGGCGCGCTCCCCTTCCCAGGGCGCGCCCCCTGCCTCGTGGGCCAGCCGACAGGCCCCCGGTGCCCATCTTCTCCTATATGAGGTGTTTTGACCCGGAGAAAATCATAAGGAGTCTTTCGGGACCAGACACCGCCGTCTCGAGGCGGAACCGAGGCGGAAACCAATCTAGGGCTCCGGCAGAGCAGTTCTGTCGGGGATACTTCCCTCCGGGAGGGGGAAATCGTCACCGTTATCATCACCAACAACTCTCCCATCTTGGGGAGGGCTATCTTCATCAACAGCTTCACCAACACCATCTCCTCTCAAACCCTAGTTCATCTCTTGTATCCAATCTTTGTACCCAAACCTCAGATTGGTACCTGTGGGTTGCTAGTAGTGTTGATTACTCCTTGTAGTTGATGCTAGTTGGTTTATTTGGTGGAAGATCATTTGTTCAGATCCATTATGCATATGAATACCCATCTGATCATGAACCATATTATTTCTTGTGAGTAGTTACTTTTGTTCCTGAGGACATGGGAGAAGTCTTGCTATTAGTGGTCATGTGAGTTTGGTCTTCGTTCGATATTTTGATGAGATGTATGTTGTCTCTCCTCTAGTGGTGTCATGTGAACATCGACTACATGACACTTCACCATTATTTGGGCCTAGAGGAAGGCATTGGGAAGTAATAAGTAGATGATGGGTTGCTAGAGTGATAGAAGCTTAAGCCCTAGTTTATGTGTTGCTTCGTAAGGGGCTGATTTGGATCCATATGTTTTAGGCTATGGTTAGGTTTACCTTAATACTTCTTTTGTAGTTGCGGATGCTTACATTAGAGGTTAATCATAAGTGGGAGGCTTGTCCAAGTAAGGGCAGCACCCAAGCACCGGTCCACCCACATACCAAATTATCAAAGTACCGAATGCGAATCAGATGATCGTGATGAAAACTAGCTTGACGATAATTCCCATGTGTCCTCGGGAGCGCTTTACTTTATATAAGAGTTTGTCCAGGCTTATCCTTTGATACAACAAGGATTGGGCCACCATGCTCCAACTTATTTACTTTTACCGTTTGTCACTTGCTACCAACTATCTTATCACAAAACTATCTGTTACCTATAATTTCAGTGCTTGCAGAAAATACCTTACTAAAAACTGCCTATCATTTCCTTCTGCTCCTCGTTGGGTTCGACACTCTTACTTATCGAAAGGACTACGATAGATCCCCTACACTTGTGGGTCATCAAGACTCTTTTCTTGCGCCATTGCCGGGGAGTGAAGCGCCTTTGGTAAGTGGAATTTGGTAAGGAAAAAATTATATAGTGTGCTGAAATTTATTGTCACTTGTTACTATGGCTCAAAATCCTTTGAGGGGCTTGATCGGGATATCTTCACCCCAAGCAGAAGAGCAAAGAGTTGCTCCTCAACCTATTGCACCTATTGAAAATGTTTGCTTTGATATTCCTTCGGGTATGATAGAGAAACAGCTTGAAAATCCCTATACAGGCGACGGAACACTTCATCCCGATTTACATCTAATCTGTGTAGATGAAGTTTGTGGATTGTTTAAGCTTGCAGGTATGCCCGAGGAGGTTGTCAAGAAGAAGGTCTTCCCTTTATCTTTGAAGGGAGATGCATTGACATGGTTTAGGCTATGCACCAGGTTCATCGTGATCGCAATTATATTTATGATTTCTGGTCTCGCGAAGGAGAAAGCATCGCTCAAGCTTTGGGGAGGCAATGTTATATTCATGCCCCAATCATGATCTTTCAAGAGAAATGATCATTCAAAAATTTTATGCTCGGCTTTCTCATAATAATCGCTCCATGCTCGATACTTCTTGTTCTGGCTCTTATATGATGAAGACTATTGACTTCAAATGGGATTTATTGGAAAGAATTAAACGCAACTCTGAAGATTGGGATCTCGACGAAGGTAAGGAGTCAGGTATGACCCCTATGTTTGATTGTGTTATAGATTTTATGGATACCGATGTTTTCCGTGAGTTTAGCACTAAATATGGACTTGACTCTAAGATAGTAGCTTCTTTCTGTGAATCCTTTGCTACTCATGTTGATCTCCCCAAGGAGAAGTGGTGTAAATACCATCCCCCTATTGAAGTAAAATTAGTTGAACCTACTAAAGTTGAAGAAAACACTATCACTTATAATGTTGATCCTGTTATACCTACTGCTTATATTGAGAAACCACCTTTCCCTGTTAGGATAAAGGATCATGCTCAAACTTCAACTGTAGTCCGTCAGAATATACTAGAACACCTACACCCTCTGAGCAAATTAAAGTTCAACCTAGTGTTGCTATGGTTAAAGATATCTTGGTAGAAGATTTAGATGGACATGTTATTTACCTCCAAGAAGATTCTGCTAGAATAGTTAAACCCAATGCTAGGAATAAACATAAACCTATTGTAGGCTTGCCTGTTATCTTTGTTAAGATAGGAGATCATTGTTATCATGGTTTGTGTGACGTAGGTGCTAGTGCGAGTATTATCCCTATTGATTTATATAATGAAATTATGCACGATATTGCACCTGTTGAGTTAGAAGGGATTGATGTTACTATTAAGCTTGCTAATAGAGATACTATTTCACCAGTTGGAATTGTTAGAGACGTTGAAGTCTTGTGTGGGAAGGTTAAATACCCTGCTGATTTCCTTATTCTTAGTTCCCCACAAGATGCATTTTGCCCCATTATATTTGGTAGACCCTTCTTGAATACCGTTAATGCCAAGATAGACTGCGTGAAAGACATTGTCACTTTTGGATCAGGGGATATGTCTCAGGATTTTTACTTTGCTAAATTCCGTAGACAACCCCTTGAAAAGGCACCACCAAGTAAGGATGAAATTATTGGTCTTGCTTCTATTGCCGTGCCACCTAATGATCCTTTAGAACAATACTTGCTAAACCATGAAAATGATATGCATATGAATGAGAGAAGGGATTAGATGAAATATTCCTTACACATGGACCTGTATTGAAAAACAACTTGCCTGTTGAAATCCTAGGGGATCCTCCTCCACCCAAGGGTGATCCCGTGTTTGAACTTAAACCTTTGCCTGATAATCTTAAGTATGTTTATCTTGATGAAAAGAAGATATATCATGTTATTATTAGTGCTAACCTTTCAGAGCAGGAAGAAGAAAAATTATTGAAAACTCTGAAGAAGCACCGTGCTGCTATTGGATATACTCTCGATGATCTTAAGGGCATTAGTCCCACTATATGCCAACACAAGATAAAATTGGAAGAAAATGCTAAACCAGTTATTGATCATCAGCGACGGTTAAATCCTAAGATGAAAGAAGTGGTACGAAAGGAAATACTAAAGCTTCTAGAGGCAGGTATTATCTATCCACTTGCTGATAGTCAGTGGGTAAGTCCTGTCCATTATGTTCCTAAGAAAGGAGGTATGACTGTTGTCCCTAATGATAAAGATGAATTGATCCCGCAAAGAATAGTTACAGGTTATAGGATGGTAATTGATTTTCGTAAGTTCAATAAAGCTACTAAGAAAGATCATTACCCCTTGCCATTTATCGATCAAATGCTAGAAAGGTTATCCAAACATACTCATTTCTGCTCTCTAGATGGTTATTCTGGTTACTCTCAAATACCTGTGTCAAAAGGGGATCAAGATAAGACCACTTTTACTTGTCCTTTTGGTACCTTTGCTTATAGACATATGCCTTTCAGTTTATGTAATGCACCTACTACCTTTCAAAGATGCATGATGGCTATATTCTCTGATTTTTGTGAAAAGATTGTTGAGGTTTTCATGGATGATTTCTCCGTTTACGGAACTTATTTTGATGATTGCTTAAGCAACCTTGATCGAGTTTTGCAGATATGTGAAGACACTAACCTTGTCTTGAATTGGGAGAAGTGCCACTTTATGGTTAATGAAGGCATTATCTTGGGACATAAAATTTCTGAAAGAGGTATTGAAGTTGACAAAGCTAAAGTTGATGCTATTGAAAAGATGCCATGCCCAAAGGACATCAAAGGTATACGAAGTTTCCTTGGTCATGCTGGGTTTTATAGTAGGTTCATAAAGGACTTCTCCAAAATCTCCATGCCTCTGACTAACCTCTTACAAAAATATATTCCTTTTGTCTTTGATGATGATTGTCTAGAAGCATTTGAAATACTTAAGAAAGCATTGATCTTTGCACCTATTGTCCAGCCTCCTGACTAGAATTTACCCTTTGAGATTATGTGTGATGCTAGTGATTATGCTGTAGGTGTTGTTCTAGGGCAAAGAGTTGATAAGAAATTGAATGTTATCCACTATGCTAGTGAAACTCTAGATAGTGCCCAAAAAAATTATGCCACTACCGAGAAAGAAATTTTAGCAGTTGTGTTTGCTTGTTATAAGTTTAGACCATACACTGTAGATTCTAAAGTAACTAGTCACACTGATCATGTTGCTATCAAATACCTCATGGGAAAGAAAGATGCTAAACCTAGACTTATTAGACGGGTTCTCTTGCTACAAGAATTTGATTTGCATATTATTGATAGAAAGGGAGCCGAGAACCCCGTAGCAGATAACTAGTCTAGGTTAGAAAATGTGCTTGATGACCCACAACCTATTGATGATCGCTTTCCTGATGAACAATTAGCTGTCATAAGTACTTCTCGTACTGCTCCATGGTATGCTAATTATGCTAATTATATTGTTGCTAAGTTTATACCTCCTAGCTTTACTTACCAGCAAAAGAAAAAGTTCTTCTATGATTTGAGACATTACTTCTGGGATGAACCACAACTTTATAAAGAAGGAGTATATGGTATTATTAGACTTTGTGTACCTGAGCATGAACAGGAACAGATCCTACGCAAGTGCCACTCCGAAGCTTATGGAGGACACCATGCGGGAGATATAACTGCACACAAGGTATTGTTATCCGGTTTTTATTGCCCTACTCTCTTCAAGGATGCCCGTAAGTTTGTCTTATCTTGTGATGAATGTCAAAGAATTGGTAATATTAGTAGACGTCAAGAAATGCCTATGAATTATTCACTTGTTATTGAACCATTTGATGTTTGGGGCTTTGATTATATGGGACCTTTTCCTGCCTCTAATGGGTACACACATATTTTAGTTGCTCTTGATTACGTTACTAAGTGGGTAGAAGCTATTCCAACTAGTAGTGCTGATCATAACACCTCTATTAAGATGCTTAAAGAAGTTATATTTCCGAGGTTTGGAGTCCCTAGATATCTAATGACTGATGGTGGTTCACACTTTATTCATGGTGCTTTCCGTAAGATGCTTGCTAAGTATGATGTCAACCATAGAATTGCATCACCTTATTACCCACATACTAGTGGTCAAGTAGAACTTAGTAATAGGGAGTTGAAATTAATCTTGCAAAAGACAGTTAATAGGTCTAGAAAGAATTGGTCCAAGAAACTAGATGATGCATTATGGGCCTATAGAACTGCATACAAAAATCCTATGGGTATGTCTCCATATAAGATGGTATATGGAAAAGCTTGTCACTTACCTCTTGAGCTAGAACATAAGGCATATTGGGCTGTTAAAGAGATCAACTACGATTTCAAACTTGCCGGTGAGAAGAGGCTAATTGACATTAGCTGCCTTGATGAGTGGAGAACCCAGGCCTATGAGAATGGCAAACTATTTAAAGAAAAAGTTAAAACATGGCATGACAAAAGGATACAAAAGCATGAGTTTAACGTAGGTGATTATGTCTTGCTATTCAACTCTCGTTTAAGATTTTTTGCAGGAAAACTTATCTCCAAGTGGGAAGGTCCTTACGTTATCGATAAGGTCTATCGTTCCGGTGCAATAAAAATCAACAACTTCGAAGGCACAAATCCGAAGGTGGTGAATGGTCAAAGAATCAAACATTATATCTCAGGTAATCCTATAAACTTCGAAGGGACACTTTCCAGAACGATTCCGCCTCTGAAAAGGAAGAGGTATGTGATACGGTAAGTAAACCGACTCCAAAACAGTTCTAAAGGCAATTTTCCTCCGTTTTGGAATATTTAGAAAATTAGAAAAATAAACCGCAGTCCGGAAGAGACACGAGGCGTCCTCGAGGGTGGAGGGCGCGCCCCCCCCTGCCTCAAGGACACCCCATGTATCCCCTGGACTCCGTTTTCTTGTGGGTTACTCCTTTTGTTCGGGAAAAATTCATTATATATACTCCCGTAGGTTTTGACCTCTGTATCATGCAAAAATCGTCTCTTCTCATTTTGAGCTGTTTTCTGTTAAGGTTTGCGAAGCTAGGCATCATGTCGTCTCCCTCCTCCAACAACGAAGGCAATGATGCTTGGCTAATGAAGATAGATCTGAAGAGGGAAGGACCCGAGGAGATCCACAAGGAGAAGAAGATCAAGATGGAGGTGGAGGATCCGGCTCCGGCAGCGAGAGAAGAAGACACCGCTAAATCCCTTCCTAATCTCTTTACCTCAACTGAGCTAGAAGCTTTCAGGATGATTGAGTTAGCTCATATTCGAAACAAGCATCTCACAAGTGAAAATCTTTTGTTGAAGGATTACATAGCTGCTCTCAAAGGTATTATCCGCAAGCTGGAAGATCTCCTATGCTCGATATATGAGGATCCCCCGTAACTACTTGCAACTTCATCCTCACCACCCCCGAAGAAGGAGACATAACCATATGGGTATGGGCACTCCCCATGGCAACTGCCAAGATTGGGGGAGTGACCCCGGTATCGTATCACCATCACTCCTATCTTTACCGTTTTACTTAATTCGATCCTTTTGGTAGTGTCTTGATCTAGTAGAAGAAAGTTAGCATCATCTAGTTGTGAGCTTTTTGCTTTGTGAGCTTTATCCTTTGTAATCGAGTCCGTGAGCTATATAATAAAGATAAGTGTTGAGTCAAGGGCTTGATTTCCTCACTTGGGTCATGATAAAAAGAAACAAAACATAAAGAGTATCAAAGAGATCATATCGATCTTATGGGAAGTAATGACTTCACATACAAGAGTATGATAAATAAAAGTTGTTGGGAGGTGACAAACATAGTTTTGGTCATCGTTGCAATTAATAGGAAGTAATAAAAGAAGAGAGGCTTCACATACAAATATACTATCTTGGACATCTTTTATGATTGTGAGCACTCATTAAAGTATGACATGCTAAAGAGTTGATGTTGGACAAGGAAGAAAACATAATGAGTTATGCCTTCTTATATCCGAAATAAAGTATATTATCATGGATCATCCAACATGTTGAGCTTGCCTTTCCCCCTCATGCTATCCAAAACTCCTCGCACTAAGTAGAGATACTACTTGTGTTTCCATATATCCTTAAACCCAGTTTTGCCATGAGAGTCCACCATACCTATCTATGGATTGAGAAAGATCCTTCCAAGTAAGTTGTCATGTTGCAAACTCGCTAAAATATGTATGATTTATTAGTGTGGGAGAAATTAGCTTTATACGATCTTGTGATATGGAAGTAATAAAAGCGACGAACTGCATAATAAAGGTCCTTATCACAAATGGCAATTTAAAGCGAAGTTCTTCAATGCTAAGACTTTGTGCATCCAACCACAAAAACACATGACAACCTCTGCTTCCCTCTGCGAAGGGCCTATCTATTATTCCTGTCTTGTAAGTGTCAAGGTGAAATCCACCTTTCCTTTTTACATTTTATCCTTTGGCAAGCACATTGTGTTGGAAAGATCCAGACATATATAACCACTTGGATGTAAGTTTTCATGATCTATTACTGTTGACATTACCCTTGAGGTAAAAGGTTGGAAGGCAACACCATAAGCCCCTATCTTTCTCTATGTCCGATTAAAACTCCATAAACATAAGTATTGCGTGAGTGTGAGAAATTTTGAAAGACTATATGATAGTTGAGTATGTAGGCTTGCTGAAAAGCTCTTATATTGACTCTTCCCGGTATTACGATAAATTGCAATTGTTTCAATGACCGGGACCAAAGTTTGTTAGTTTCCAATGAAGTTTATGATACATACTTGATATTGTGGATGAATTGTTACTTTAGCATAAGAATCATATGACTGCATTTTCTTAAGTTGCTGTTATGAGAATGATCATGATGCCCTCATGTCCGTATTTTGTTTTTATCGACACCTCTATCTCTAAACATGTGGACATATTTTTTGATATCGGCTTTCGCTTGAGGACAAGCGAGGTCTAAGCTTGGGGGAGTTGATACGTCCATTTTGCATCATGCTTATATGTTGATATTTATTGCATTATGGGATGTTCATACATGTTTTGTCACAATACTTATGCCTTTTCTCTCTTATTTTACAAGGTTTACATGAAGAGGGAGAATGCCGGCAGCTGGAATTCTCGGCTGGAAAAGGAGCAAACTCTGGAAACCTATTCTGCACAACTCCAAAAGCCCTGAAACTCAATAGAATATCGTTTTGGAAAATATAAAAAATACCTGGCGAAAGAAACCCACGAGAGGGGCCACCGGCTGTCCTCGAGGGTGCGGGCGCGCCCCCCTGCCTCGTGGGCCAGCCGGCAGGCCCCCGGTGCCCATCTTCTCCTATATGAGGTGTTTAGACCTGGAAAAAATCATAAGGAGGCTTTCGGGACCAGACGCCGCCATCTCGAGGCGGAACCGAGGCGGAAACCAATCTAGGGCTCCACCATAGCTGTTCTGCCTGGGATACTTCCCTTCGGGAGGGGGAAATCGTCACCAACAACTCTCCCATCTTGCGGAGGGCTATCTTCATCAACATGTTCACCAACACCATCTCCTCTCAAACCCTAGTTCATCTCTTGTATCCAATCTTTGTACCAAAACCTCAGATTGGTACCTGTGGGTTGCTAGTAGTGTTGATTACTCCTTGTAGTTGATGCTAGTTGGTTTATTTGGTGGAAGATCATATGTTCAGATCCATTATGCATATTAATACCCCTCTGATCATGAACCATATTATGTCTTGTGAGTAGTTACTTTTGTTCCCGAGGACATGGGAGAAGTCTTGCTATTAGTGGTCATGTGAGTTTGGTCTTCTTTCGATATTTTGATGAGATGTATGTTGTCTCTCCTCTAGTGGTGTCATGTGAACGTCGACTACATGACACTTCAGCATTATTTGGGCCTAGAGGAAGGCATTGGGAAGTAATAAGTAGATGATGGGTTGCTAGAGTGACAGAAGCTTAAACCCTAGTTTATGCGTTGCTTCGTAAGGGGGTGATTTGGATCCATATGTTTCAGGCTATGGTTAGGTTTACCTTAATACTTCTTTTGTAGTTGTGGATGCTTGCATTAGAGGTTAATCATAAGTGGGAGGCTTGTCCAAGTAAGGGCAGCACCCAAGCACCGATCCACCCACATACCAAATTATCAAAGTACCGAACGAGAATCAGATGCTCGTGATGAAAACTAGCTTGACGATAATTCCCATGTGTCCTCGGGAGCGAATTACTTGATATAAGAGTTTGTCCAGGCTTGTCCTTTGCTACAAAAAGTATTGGGCCACCTTGCTGCACCTTATTTACTTTTACCGTTTGTCACTTGCTACCAACTATCTTATCACAAAACTATCTGTTACCTATAATTTTAGTGCTTGCAGAAAATACATTACTGAAAACTGCCTATCATTTCCTTCTGCTCCTCGTTGGGTTCGACACTCTTACTTATCGAAAGGACTATGATAGATTGATGGGCCTCGAACCCCTCGTTGGTTACCCCAAGTGGAAGGTGTAAGATGCAGTAAGTAGAAGTGTTTTCCCCTAGCAAAGATGCCAAGGATCGAATCCCCAGAGACTCCTAGGTTCAACAAGTAGGTGTCAACTGCTAATGGCGCAATTAGCAATCAACGTGGACCTGCACACAGATACAAATAACTTTGCTCCCAACGAGTACAGAGAGGTTGTCAATCTCTCCGGCCTTGTAGTTCACAAAGGGTTAAAAGCAATGATAGTAGTGATAGATAGTTTTTGCAATAGTAAGTAAATAGCGAAAAGTAAATAGTGGATGTGATAAATGATGGTAATATGGACCGGAGTCTCATGATATTCACTAGTGATGTCTCTCTCCCAAAAGACGATAAAACAGCTATGCGAGGTAACAAATTACAGCTTGGCAATTGACAGGACCACGAACGCAAACCAATGCTGACTACATTGCAAGAAAGGTTGAGGTTCAAAGCATGGGCGGTACGCCAAAGTAAGTAGACCGAAATCCATCAATATCTACTACTAATCATCCACCTTGAGATATCTATCTAGAACATCTCGCTGGTATTAAGTTGCGAGTCCCACCCATAGTGTAAACTCAATGCAACAGACAACTGCATTAAAAGAACTTTGCGTAAAGTAAACAATCCTTGCACCCGCGGGCACAAGCACCGTTGTTTTCCCCCTTGTGGCAACAGCACATCCCCTAGACTCATGTTTCTATCACTCAAGCTAGTCATCGAGGGGCATGAACCCACAATCGAGCATAACGTTCCCTCTTGGAGTCACTATCTACTACTCGGCCAAAGCAATAAATAACAACGGAGAACATGCAAGATTTACTTATGAACTAAAATACAAAAGAGGTGAATCAAATATATTACTCAAGATCAATTTGAACATAATCTCATAATCCATCGGATCCCAGCAAACTCAACATAGCAACAGCATAAGGATTACATAGGTGCCTCGATCATGTAGGGCAGCTCACGAGGACTAATTAGTGAAGCACAAGAACGGGAGGAGAACATCACATAGCTACTGGTCATGGACTCATGGTCCAAGGGAGACTACTCACGAGTCATCCGAGAGGCGTCCATGGTGGTGGAGAAGCTCCCGGTGGTGATCCTCCCCTCCGGCAGGGTGCCGGGAAGAGTTCTCCTGGTGCTCCCGATCTTGGAAGCGGCGGCGGCGGCGGAACAGAGTTGGGATCGCGAAAAAAGTTCCTGTTCTGAGGGTTTCGGAGGGTCCTTTAAATATATGCCAAAGTAGGGCACTGGGGGAGTCTCGGGGGGCCCAGGCGCCCCCCGGCGCGGCCCAGGGGGGGGGCGCCCACAGGGCGCCTGGAGCCCCTGTGCCCCCCCAGGCTGCCCTTCGGACGCAGTGTTGTTTCCGAAACGCTGATTTTTATATAATTTTTCTGGATTTTTCTGGGCAGTTCTCGAAACGTGAAAACCAGAAATACAAAAACAGCCGAAAACAGAAACTGGCACTGGGGTGCACTGGATTAGTAAGTTAGTCCAAATATGATCAAAAGTGTATGGAAGTGTATGAATATCATAGCAATATCACCCAAAAGTGGCATGGAGCAAGCAGAAATTATAGATACGGTTTGGACGTATCAACATCCCCAAGCTTAATTCCTGCTCGTCCTCGAGTAGGTAAATGATAACAAGAATAATTTCTGTGGTGACATGCTATTAACCATATAGGACTTCTCATAGTCATATGACAAAAGCTTACTGAGACAATGATTCTAAAGTAATTAAGTTGCCTCAAGAGAAAATCACAAATGACTGAAAGTTTTACAACATGAAAGTGAAACATCAAAAAGATTTGCCATGAACATGATGTGCAAATATGATAAAGTGATATCTAGCTTGCCCCCTTTAGTGATGCAAAACATAAGTGCAGGGGCACCTTCAAGGTTTAAGTGATGACTAGATACAATCATTTCAGAATAAACGATATCACAATCATGCAAAAGACAATGCTACTTTGGGACAATGCACATTACACTCAGAATGACAATCATGCTCTCAGTAGTTGGTGCTTCAACATAAAGGTAAAAGAAAGGTTAAGTGCTAGAGCTTTTTATTTTGAAAACATGGAAGCAATTGTGTCAACGGTGGTAGTACTTCATATGTGTCATGCATAAAACATCCTATAAGTTGCAAGCCTCATGCATCGAATACTAATAGTGCTCGATCCTTGTCCTAATTAGCTCGGATCCCCATGGGTTATCATTGCATTACATATGTTTTAACCAAGTGTCACAAAGGGGTACCTCTATGCCACCTGTACAAAGGTCGAAGGAGATAGATCGCATTTGATTTCTCGTTTTTGATAGATCTCAACTTGAGGACATCCATACCGGGACAACATAGAAAATAGATGATGGACTCCTCTTTAATGCATAAGCATATTCTCATAAGAGATTGAGGATTAAGGTCCAAGCTAAAACTTCCACCATGATGCATGGCTTTGGTTGGCGGCCCAATGTTCTTCTCTAACAATATGCATAGTTATTCAACCCACGGTAAATCACCCTTACTTCAGACAAGACGAACATGCATAGCAACTCACATGATATTCAACAAAAGTGTGACAGTTGATGGCGTCCCCAGAAACATGGTTACCGCTCAGCAAGCAACTTATAAGAAATAAGATACATAAGCAACATATTCTTTACCACAATAGTTTTTAGGATACTTTCCCATGAGCTATGTATTGCATGGTTAGTTTGCTTAGCGCAGGTGGAGGTTAGCAAAAGACTGGGAGCGACCAACTAAGGGAGCAATGACGGTCATAATCATGCAGAGCGACAAAGCAATATTGAATCAGGCATGGTAGTTATATCGCTACTTAGAAACAAAAGATCATCAAGGCTTGACAGACTTTCTTTACAGTCTTGAATATGCGTGAGCATACGCCAAGTCAATCAAAATAAATTCTCGAAGGAAGATATTACTAAACCATACCACATCATAGGCAAACAAACCAAGTTGGTACTCCAATAACACATTGGGAACCCCCCAGCTATTTGAGATTAACCATAAGAAAACCTGAACTACTAAGCACCATCATGAAAGTAGCATCTTTATCATAGACACATTAACCAATGCAACGGAAGCAAACTCTCTTAATAAGGTGAGCATGGTAATTAAAGAGAGTTCGAGCAACCAACTAAATAAAAGCTCTTGAAAAGATAAGCATGAATACTAAGAGCAGAGTATGATAGTAGCCATTAAAAGACAAAGAACACACACAACATAGATAGACATGAAAATTCTATGTAATGTTCTAGGTAGAGGTGGAGCGTGTTTCTCTCCCACATAAAGGAATGCTGGGTTCCGACTCGTTATGAAAAACTAAAAAGAAAACTAAAAGCAAGATGCTCCAAGCATAACACATAACACATGAAGTGATAAATATATAGCGAAACGAAAGACGAACTGATAATGTTGATGGAGAAGGGGATGCACGGGGGCATCCCCAAGCTTAGACGCTTGAGTCTCCTTGAATATTTCTTGGGGGTGCACGGGGGCATCCCCAAGCTTGAGCGCTTGACACTCCTGAATCTTTTTATCATCTTCCCTCGCACACTTGAAAACTCCCTTCATACACAACTCATCATAATCTGATTAGCGAGGTTAGTACCCTTAATAAAATAATTATACCTTGCTGGAAATAAGGATATTCTTGAAGTTCTACTGTTTCTCAAGATTGCCAAAAGGTTTTTGCAAAGAAAAAGCAAGTTCTTAATTTGCAAAGTGAAGGTAAGGCAAAACAGGACAGAATCTGCGAAAAACAGAACAGCAGGCAGTAATTGACCTGTTCGGGATACTTCTGCAACTCAAATCAAAAAACTCAGAACTGACGCACGAAAGACAATTATATAGAGAACGCTGTCGAAAAAATTCAGACCAAAAAGATGATCCGGTGATTTTATACGAATTTTTCTATCCAAGGACAGAATCTGTTTCCTGGACAGCACCTCACAACTTTTGAACTTTCTAGCAATCGGAGGCTATACTTGGCACAAATATGAAAAGCAAAGATACAATGATGATGCTACAGCAGTAAACAACATCAAGACACAACAAAAGCAAAAAAATTATTCATGTGGGCTGCCTCCCAAAAGCGCTTTCTTTTATGCCTTTAAGCTAGGCATAATGCATAGATCAAGTTTTATCAAGAGTAAAAGAATAGCTAGCCCGTACAACGGACTCAAAAGGTAACTTGACCTTATTTCGAGGGGAGTGTTCCATCCCTTTCTTGAGAGGAAACTGAAATTTTATATTACCCTCTTTCATGTCAATGACAGCACCAACGGTGCGCAAAAAGGGACGTCCCAAAATAATTGGACAAGAAGGATCACATTCAATATCCATAATAGTGAAATCAACGGGCACATAATTATCATTGACAACAATAAGAATATCGTCGATCCTCCCCAAAGGTTTCTTTATGGAAGAATCAATGAGACGAACATCAAAAGAACAAGAATCATAAGGTTTCAATTTAAGCATATCATATATCCTTTTGGGCATAACAGAGGTACTAGCACCAACATCACATAATGCATAACAAGAGAAGTCATTCAAATAAATTTTTATCATAGGATCCCAACCATCTTCTAGCTTTCTAGGTATGGAGGCTTCTACTCTAAGTTTCTCCTCCCTAGCTTTGATAAGAGCATTAGTGATATGCTCTGTGAAGGCAAGGTTAAGCGTGCTAGTGCGGGGATCTCTAGACATTTTGTGAAGGAAATCAATAACTTCGGTAAGAGTGCAATTATCAAAATCAAGGTCACGAGCATCAAGTAAAGTGGTAGTGGTGTCCTTAAGGTTCACTTGGTTGGTAGTTTCTATAGCATCACCATTAATAGGTCCATTGGGACCAGGAGTACATTGGGTGCTAAGAGTTTGAACAACCTCAATAACTTGGATAGTAGCAACAGTGTGGTGGGTAGGAAGGCTCTTAATTCTTTCCTCTTCCTCCCTTTCTCTAGCCCATCTTTCTTTAAGCTTATCCATCATCCTAATATTTTCATTAATTTGTACTTGAGTAGCATTAATAGGGATGACTTCCCTCTCCTTAAGAGGAGAAGTTTCAATTTTTAGCAATTTTACCTCATTGGCTAAGTGGTCTACCTTAAAAGAAAGATCATCTAGTTTATGTAGCTTCTCTTCTACATTCTTATTAAAGGCTTTTTGGGTAGTGATGAAATCTCTAAGCATAGCCTCTAGTTCAGTGTTGGAGTTCTTGGTACTAGGATAAGCATTGTTGTTCCCATAAGAGTTAGAGGGGAACGGTCTAGAATTGTTACCAAAGTTACTCCTATAAGCATTGTTGTTGAAATTATTTCTAGAGATAAAGTTAACATTTACTTTTCTTGAGCAATCAAAGAATTTAAAGGAACATCACGAGGATCAACATTAGATTGCTTCGAAAGTAGAGACATGAGCAAGTCAACTTTTTCATTAAGGAAGGAAATCTCCTCGACAGAGTTTACCTTCCTACCTGTTGGAGCGCGTTTGGTGTGCCATTGGGAATAGTTGGTCATCATCTCATCGAGAAGCTTTGTGGCAGCACCAAGGGTAGTTGACATAAAAGTTCCTCCCGCGGCCGAATCTAACAAGTTCCACGAGGTAAAGTTCAAGCCTGCATAAAAGGTTTGGATAACCATCCAAGTAGTCAAACCGTGAGTAGGGCAGTTCTTGATAAGAGACTTCATACGTTCCCAAGCTTGGGCAACGTGTTCATTATCCAATTGTTTAAAATTCATGATGTTACTTCTAAGTTGGATAATTTTAGCAGGTGGATAGTATTTTCCGATAAAAGCATATTTGCACTTGTCCCATGAATCTATGTTATTTCTAGGCAAAGACTGAAACCAAATTTTAGCTTCTCCTCTCAAGGAGAAAGGAAAAAGCTTAAGCTTAACAATATTACCATCTATTTGTTGGTACTTTTGCATATCACAAAGTTCAACAAAGTTGTTCAAGTGTAAAGCAGCATCATCTCCAGCACCGGAGAATTGTTCTCTCATGACTAAGTTAAGTAAAGCAGGTTTAATTTCATATGAAGGTGCTGAAGTGGCAGGTGTAGTGATAGGTGTGCTGATATAGTCATCGTTGTTGTGACTAGTGAAGTCACACAACTTGGTGTTCTTGGTGGAACCCATAGTAGCAAGCAAGCAAGATAACTATTTTTGTGATTTTCGATAAAAGGAACTAAAGCAAAAAATGAAAGGTAAACTAACAAGACTAAAAAGCAAAGGTAAAAGATAGCATGCAACTCCCCTATCCTGAAGAGTGGAGTCCCCGGCAACGGCGCCAGAAAATACTCCTTGATGGGCCTCGAACCCCACGTTGGTTACCCCAAGTGGAAGGTGTAAGATGCAGTAAGTAGAAGTGTTTTCCCCTAGCAAAGATGCCAAGGATCGAATCCCCAGAGACTCCTAGGTTCAACAAGTAGGTGTCAACTGCTAACGGCGCAATTAGCAATCAACGTGGACCTGCACACAGATACAAATAACTTTGCTCCCAACGAGTACAGAGAGGTTGTCAATCTCTCCGGCCTTGTAGTTCACAAAGGGTTAAAAGCAATGATAGTAGTGATAGATAGTTTTTGCAATAGTAAGTAAATAGCGAAAAGTAAATAGTGGATGTGATCAATGATGGTAATATGGACCGGAGTCTCATGATGTTCACTAGTGATGTCTCTCTCCCAAAAGACGATAAAACAGCTATGCGAGGTAACAAATTACAGCTGGGCAATTGACAGGACCACGAACGCAAACCAATGCTGACTACATTGCAAGAAAGGTTGAGGTTCAAAGCATGGGCAGTACGCCAAAGTAAGTAGACCGAAATCCATCAATATCTACTAATAATCATCCACCTTGAGATATCTATCTAGAACATCTCGCTGGTATTAAGTTGCGAGTCCCACCCATAGTGTAAACTCAATGCAACAGACAACTGCATTAAAAGAACTTTGCGTAAAGTAAACAATCCTTGCACCCGCGGGCACAAGCACCGTTGTTTTCCCCCTTGTGGCAACAGCACATCCCCTAGACTCATGTTTCTGTCACTCAAGCTAGTCATCGAGGGGCATGAACCCACAATCGAGCATAACGTTCCCTCTTGGAGTCACTACCTACTACTCGGTCAAAGCAATAAATAACAACGAAGAACATGCAAGAATTACTTATGAACTAAAATATAAAAGAGGTGAATCAAATATATTACTCAAGATCAATCTGAACATAATCTCATAATCCATCGGATCCCAGCAAACTCAACATAGCAACAACATAAGGATTACGTAGGTGCCTCGATCATGTAGGGCAGTTCACGAGGACTAATTAGTGAAGCACAAGAACGGGAGGAGAACATCACATAGCTACTGGTCATGGACTCATGGTCCAAGGGAGACTACTTACGAGTCATCCGGGAGGCGTCCATGGTGGTGGAGAAGCTCCCGGTGGTGATCCTCCCCTCCGGCAGGGTGCCGGGAAGAGTTCTCCTGGTGCTCCCGATCTTGGAAGCGGCGGCGGCGGAACAGAGATGGGATCGCGAAAAAAGTTCCTGTTCTGAGGGTTTCAGAGGGTCCTTTAAATATATGCCAAAGTAGGGAACCGGGGGAGTCTCTGGGGGCCCAGGCGCCCCCCCGGCGCGGCCCAGGGGGGGCGCGCCCATAGGGCACCTGGAGCCCCTGTGCCCCCCCCCCCCCAGGCTGCCCTTCGGACGCAGTGTTGTTTCCGGAACGCTGATTTTTTATATAATTTTTCTGGATTTTTCTGGGCAATTCTCGAAACGTGAAAACCTGAAATACAAAAATAGCCGAAAACAGAAATTGGCACTGGGGTGCACTGGATTAGTAAGTTAGTCCAAATATGATCAAAAGTGTATGGAAGTGTATGAATATCATAGCAATATCACCCAAAAGCGGCATGGAGCAAGCAAAAATTATAGATACGTTTTGGACGTATC
The DNA here is from genome assembly GCA_902687465.1 of Secale cereale. NCBI lineage: Eukaryota > Viridiplantae > Streptophyta > Magnoliopsida > Poales > Poaceae > Secale > Secale cereale. The sequence continues at coordinate 543,476,922 of LR738713.1, forward strand.
ATAGATCACCTACACTTGTGGGTCATCAGAGTCCACCATAGCGAGGGCACCTTTGAGCTCTTTGGCAAGCTTGGGGAGGAGCTCTGCGAGGCCATCTTCAGAGGTCGCCAGCGGCTCTTCCTATCCTCCCATGTAGATGGAGCGCAACGCCTTGTGGGATTCGAGCTCAAGGGCAAGAAAGGTCTCGCGACCCGTGGCTGCCTTCTGATCGGCGGTGGCAAGGGCCTCCTCCCTGGCCTTCAACTGGGCTGCCGCCTTAGAGACGCGCTGGGCATGGGACGCCTGGGCCCCGTCGGTCTCCGCCTTTAGTTTGGCCAGGTGGGTGCGTTCCACCGCCTGGTCGATGGCCACCTGGGCCAACTTGGCATCGTGCTCGGCGAGCTTGTCTCTTGAGTCTGGAGGCCCTCCTCCTGTTAGCGGTGCAGTGATGCGGCCGCGGCATGCTCCTCCTGAAAGGCTTTCAAGCTCTCCTCCGCCTCTGCAGCGCTTCGCGTCGCTGGCAGCCTCAGCCTGTGCTACGCCGTGAGAAGCTCTGGCGTCGGCGGCTCTTTCTTGCTCTCGGCGTCGACGGCTTTGACCCGGCTCCAAGCCTTCTCGAAGGCAGAGTTGAGCGGGACCCACCCAGAAATAAGCCCCAGGCGCTCCCTCACGTAGCACTTGTCGGCGTCTTGAAGGTCCACCCGAAGGCGACCAAGTGCCTCAAAGGCCTTGTCAAGGGCCCCGGGCCTGACTAGGGGGGCGCAATCTGCAAGCGCATGGGTTGGAGGAGAAGGTGGTGTGAGTGCAGTGGGGCGCTCTGTCGCTCTAGAGGCATTGTTGAAGTCAACCTTGGTCGCCGCCGGTACAGAACCTTGCACGGCTGCAACGGGCGCAGATGGCTCCACGGGTTGCTCGCCCACCAGGACTAGTTCGTTCCGAAGGGGCGCCACCGCGTGCTGAGGGGCTTGCTCTGCCATGAGGAGACGAGGGGCGGCCTTCTCCGCCTGTTTTGGAGCCGCTACGGGGACAACGGGAGGTGCTGCCTCTGGAGTCCGGCCTCCCTCCTTCCTCTTCTTCACCACGACGCCCACCCTGGTCATCAGGGCGGGAGGGCAGTGAGCACAGTGCAATCATATGCTAAACAGCAACAAGGTCAGATACTCACTCGTCGGGGTCAATGTATGCCCTCTTCATGACCAAAGTTGTAGCGCCTTCACTTTTCCTAGGTGCGGTCTTCGTTGTGCCCAAGGAGTGAGCGGGGCGCTCCGCAGCCGGGTCCTGCGCGGCACCGCCGCCTGGCGAGGCGGATGCGTCGACCTGAGGGGGTGCCGCCTCGCCCTTCTTCGGGGCCGCCTAGCTTGTCCTTCGCTGAGCCAGAGGTGTGGCCCCTGACCTCATGAGAACCCTGGAGGTGCGCGGGGATTCCACGGTCGAGGCTCGTCGGCCTCGTCGTCATTGGAAAAGCCACGAAGAAGCTCGTTTCATGATGGAGGAGAGACCTCGGCCACGTCATCCTCGGTCGCCTCCGAGTCCCCCTTGTCCTCTTGTCTAGCATTGTCACCAGAGGACACCTGCACCGGGGAGTTGGGGGGCCTGGGCGGCACGAGCCCTAGCTGGTTGAAGACAGGCATGGCGGCGAACAGTGCCTCCCTATCGGCATGGCAGTACAACAAGACGTGGGCCTCTGGGAGGTCCCCTGGATCGTTGTCGAGTAGGACGCTCATGGACTTGTCCAGCTCCTCGCCCGTCAAGCCTCTCGGACACAGCTTGATGTCGTCCTCCGTGCCCTGAAGCTCCCACATAGGGCACGTATGTGCCTGGAGCGGAGCCAAGTGCTGCCTGAGGAACTCCTTCACGAGCGTTCCCCCCTTCGGCACCTTGGCGTCCATGTCCAAAGTCATCTTCCCGAGGACGGGCGCTGCCATGTGGTTGGAGAGCTTCTCGTGGCCCCACCCGTTGAGTTTCTTCGGCAACTGGGTTGGCAGTTCTAGCCGCTCGTTGAGACCTCTAGCATCCATGAAGACCCAACGGCGTCGGAAGTTCTCCACCTTCTTCCCGGCCCTCATGAGCATGTCGTTCCTATGGACCGTGATGAAGGACATGCAATCGGAGTGCTGGGTCAGATTGTGCAGCCGCAGGGAGAAGAAGTGTCGAAGGAGGGGCACGGAGGGCCTGACGCCCATGAAAGCCTCGTAGTAGAAAGCGAAGATTGGAAAAACTAAGATGGAGAGGGGTTGGACGTGCATGGCCTGGACCTGATAATGGTTGAGGATGGCGGTGAAGAACTCAGAGAAGGGAGGCACGAGCCCTGCAAAGATGTTGTGCAGGAAGAAGGGATAAGCTGTCTGCGCCAGAGTCCGCCGCTCGGCGGAACCGACCCAAATACCGGTCTCGTTCCACATATTCTCGTCGCCCGTCGTGTGCGGGAGCACGGAGGCCAGATGCCCCTCCTCAATGATGGAGGACGCGTTGAGTGCAAGCGTAAGAGGGGTGGAGGAGCTCGCAACGTGCGCGGTAGACTAGGACTTCTTGGGAGCCATCAATCGGCTCGCCGGTGTCGGTATTGTAGAAGCGAAGGGGCGGAGCTGAATTTGATCTCGAGGTGTTCTAGGCTGGAAGAAAGGGGATCTGGAATATGGTGAAGGGGAAGAATGATGGCCGTGCTGCGGGCACCCGACTTTTGTCAAGTCTGTGAAGTTGCCGCGGCGATGTGGTGGAGCGGACACGCCCACATCCCGTCAAAGCACCACGTATCAGCCTAGCTCGCAGGCGATTGGGGCCTCGCCCTTGCCCCTTGGCTTCACCTCGAAGCCAAGTCCAAGCGCGCCTTGGGCTCGGGGGCTATAGGTCTGACTATCTCATGTCGTCCTGTTTTTCGTACATATTACATCCTCCTATCATGCGCTTGTCTAAATGCAAAGTTTAGTTCGTCTGTATCATGCATCAATCTATTGTGAAGAACTAAATTTTTATTCCTTTTCTTGTGGGCTTCACTTGACATAGAAAAGAAAATGAGGAAGGAACATGGATTGGTAGGTGATGGTGTTAGTACTTGGCGGGCACAGAAACAGAAGCAGAAGAGCTATGCAGATTATGTTGGTACTGATAGTGCAATACAAGGTCGAAGTCCACCAGATAAATGTACAAACATGGTATGCCCTGCTACACCACCTGCAAAACATTCTAAACACAAATGAAAAGTTTGCACCAAACAAGCAACGACATCCCTAGTGGTTGCAGCACCTTCTACCACAGTACCAACATCTACATGAGTTACTCGTTCCTCAATTCAGCTAGCGGCAAGTTCCGATGCTCCCTTGCCACCTGACACTACTTTCGAAGCACACTTGACACAAGAGGACTTGGGAAGATCTTATGAACCATGTGAGCTTCAACAACAAGAAGTTAGTTGCTCGAGTCAAGTTCCAATTGCATGCTTCTTTATATGTAGTCTCATAGTTTGATGTACACTAACACTTCCCATGTTCATTGTTGAACTAGCACCTAGGCGCAAGAGGAAACAGACATCAAGGATAATGCTCGATAGGTTAACTAAATCTATAGGAGGAATAATTGAGATCCATTTTGAGGCATGTTAAAAAAGTCCGCGTGATGCTACAGAGTCATCCAAGTTAGTATCAGAGGCAGCCATTGCCGCTAGGTGTCATGTATGTATCCTCCCAGCATGGATTAAGTACATGAATGAAAAAGATGAAACCCGGTTTAAAACCTTCCTCGTACATTATCTTTAAGTATGGTTATGAATGGAAATTTGTAGTATCGTCTTGCTTTGTCCTATACTTTCTAGGTTGTTTGTAATGAGACTCCCATAATTTTCAACAAATGAGGTTCAAGTTGGATCGCCAAGATGATGCAACCAGACAAGCATGCACTCATGTTTTCAAGTCTGCTCTACAAAAGTATTAGTATTAGTTGAGCAAAACTCACTTTGAAGGCGGCTAACAGAGAACTTATGAAGACTGGAGAGCCCTTGTTAAACACTGGTCTGACCATAGTATCAACACTACAAAAAAAAGACACATCCGTGACATTTAGGGTCGAACGAATTTTGTTCTGACATACTTATGACACTTCTATGACGATAATTGTGACAAAACCCGGTATCATCATAGATGTGGTGGGGTCCTACTTCTATGACAAAAAATCATGATAGAAAATGGGCTTTTCGTCCTGGGCGGGCCGCAGACGCAGCTGCATGACATTCTTTGGGCCGCCCATGACGGAAAAAACTGTGGTAGAAGAGAGGGCGAGGATAATATCGGGGTGTTCCTGGTTACGGTGGGTGGTCGGGGCCGAGCGATGCGCGTTTCTCTCGTACACGCACGCGCATGGGTGCGAGGCATTGGGCTCTAACTGAACCTGTCAGGGATATGGTTAGTAGGTATAAACCGGGTATTGTAAACCGACTTAGTTATATTGTACTTGGTTTTACTATTTTAGTAGAGACTACGGCCCATGAGATTTCAAGGCCCATGTATAGAAATACAGTTTGTAAACCGCCAAGAGATGTAACTTGAGAGATAAGAAAGAAAAGGCAGAGACCGAGGCGGACACGATTATGAGCCGGCCTCGGGACTCTGTAAACCGGACCAGGCGTCACCTCTATATAAAGGGACGACCCGGTACCGGTTCAAGGACAAGCAACAATCAATCCGTCGATACGCAGGCAAAGCGAATCCGCTCCCTGTAAACCGACGCCCAATCAATACCAAACCAACTAGACGTAGGCTTTTACCTTTTCGAAGGGGCCGAACTAGTATAAATCCTTTGTGTCCTTTGGGTGCCATGAATCCTTTCAAGCTAACCCGTGCGATGGTTCCATCATCAAGTCCGCTAAACCGGACATCTGCCGTGTTAATTCCACGACAGTTGGCGCCCACCTTGGGGCCTGCGCACGATGGTTTCGAGTTCTTGAAAGGCGGCTTCGAAGGGTTAAAGGGTTACGCAGTCGGCCGGATGACCAAGAGTCGTCGTGGCCGTATCTACATCGACGACGCGGGTTGGGGTCCGGAGGCCGATTCGATCGAATACGGGTACCGGGTCCCCTTCGGCAGCATCCAAGTCTTCATCGGCAAAATTGGGGAACCGGGACCTGAGCCGGACACCTTCCCCAACATCGTCGAGCCGGCTCAGCGTGCGAGATCGGCCCGGATTCAGCCTGCCATGAAGCAGGTGTTCGTTGGAGCGATTCACGCAGGCCAAGCCGAGGACGAATCGGAATCTGATGGTGCAACTGTCGTCTATTCAGATGACGAGCCTTCATCCGGGGAAACTGAATCTCTGTATCAGTTGCGGGACGGCCGGTCTGAGGGCGAGTCCGATGGAAACAGTATTCCGGACCCCTTCGGCCCGCCAAACCGGGTGGCGGTCTTCATGGCCGGTTCACAACCCCCGACGAACGGAACAACAGCAGAGGCTGGTGCAGGGGGAAGCGGTTCAAATCCCTCCCTTACTGAAGTTCTATCCACCTTGATCGAGGAGTTCGCAGCTAAGGCAGTGGAGGTCGTAGCTCCAGCACACAAGGCGCAACATGATGCAGTGCTTCTTCAGTTGAAAGCCCGGATCGATCGGTTAAAGGAGGATTTAAAGGCAGAAGGGGAGATGTTAGCCATAAGACAAGCAGAATTGGATGATCAAGCTTTTCACTTGAGGATGGAGCAGGCTTCTGTAGAAGCAGTAAGGGGGCGAAAGTATCGATCCCGCCTACCGCCGGGTTATGAATCTGCGAATTTGTTCAAAACACCTGGGGCTGGGGCCAGTAATAATCCGGTCTTAAACCGGAGAAGCCCACCGGCTCGGGAGGAGCCGGTTCAGCAGCCCGCCGCAGAACGGGAGCGACGGATGACATCGGCGCCTTATGTTCCTGTCCCTCCGGGACACTACTCAAACCCTGTGGATAATATTGCTGCAGCGGCAGCACGGTTGGCCGCTTTACCTGTGGAAGAAACATCCCCGGTGGCGATAGAGGCGCGCAGGGCCCAGAAGCTGCTCAATACGGCATTAATACAGCAGCAAGCGTACTCTCATAGCAGGGAAAGGTTACATTCAACACCACGTCCCAACCGAAGTTACTCTAGACATTGGGAGGAGCCCGAAGTGTCTAGCAGTGAGCGTAGGAGACATCAGCACAGGCAAGATAATCCGGCAAGGGCGGAGATGCCAGCCCCGGATCGAAACCGGCCTAGATCGGAGGCCAGGGAGGAAGTTCGTCAGTCGACGCCGGTTCACACAGCCACTACAGGGACAGGAGCTACAGCGAGCGGTTTTGGAATACAGTGTCTCGTCGCCGCCCTGCGGAGCGTTAAGTTGCCCAGAGATTTCAAAGGACCCCGCAAGGTGCCTAATTACACAGCCGATTTACCGCCCGAAGCTTGGGTGGAGAGTTACGAGATGGCCATGGAGATGCTGGACGTGGATGAATCGGCTTGTGCCAAATATTTCACTATGATGCTTGAGGGCACAGCCCGGACTTGGCTAAAGGCACTACCTCCGAATTCTATCGGATCATGGGGGGAGCTGCGCAGTCAGTTCATCAAAAACTTCAAGGATACGTGCAAGCAACCTATGTCGGTGATAGATTTAGCAGCATGTGTGCAAGGAGAACAGGAGTCTACAGCAGCTTGGGTACACAGAGTGGCAGAGATCTTGCACTCCTCAAACGGCATTAACCCGAGCACAGCAATTGTAACATTGGAGAACAATTGCCGGTTTGAATCTTTGAAATTAAAACTCGGACGGCTCAAACGGGAGTGCAATGACATGGGGACTTTGATGAGCGCCCTGGTAAAGTACGGAGACTCAGATAATACCAAGTATCCGGAGTCAGAAGGAGATAAAACAGGGAAGGCCAGCAAGTCTGGTAAACCGGCGCCGGTTAATCCGGTTACTTCAAGCTTTTTGGGCAAACGAAAGGCAGAAAACAGCTCCGATTTTGTTGCCAATACGCAGGTTCAAGGCGGTCTTCAGGTTAATCAGCAGGGTTCCACTCCCCAAACATGCGGAGGAAACCCGGGTTGGGAGCAGGATTTGGATCAACCCTGTCTGAAGCATAGTGGAAGAGGGAGGATTGCAAGACATTCTATAAGAGAATGCCTGTCCCCTATGAAACCAGGGAACGGCCGTTTTAATCCTGCTAACCGGCCCCCGAACGGCGGTTCAGGGCCCGGATTTTATGGTCCGGGTTATCAAGGAAACAACTCCGGATCAGGATATAGGGGCAACGGCGGCTATCAAGGAAACAACTCCGGATCAGGATATAGGGGCAACGGCGGCTATCAAGGGAACAACGATGGTTATCAATCCCGGCCAGGCGGCCAAAGTAGTCAAGGGAACTACAATGGTCAGGGAAATCAATCGCATCATCAAGGTGGCTACAACAATCAGAATAATCAGCAGCAGGGTCAAGGGAGTTACAATAACCAAGGAAACCAGCAGCAACAGCGTCCGCAGCAACAGCAGCAATCCGGGTTCCAGAGTAATCCGGAGGAGTTGAGCAGCGGTCAATATCATGTTTTCACCACGAGTTTATGTAAGAGGGACCAGAAGGTTTTAAAGCGGTCTGTTAATGCGGTAGAACCGGCGACGCCACAGTTTCTACGATGGTCAGAGCAGCCCATTGTATGGAGCAGAGAGGACCACCCGTTACGGGTAGATAATCCGGGACATTTAGCCTTGGTGGTGGCGCCTCAGGTGGGAGGATACAGGTTTACTAAAGTCCTCATGGATGCAGGTAGCAGTATCAATATATTATATTACGAGACCTTTCGTCGTATGGGTCTGACAGATAAACAGTTAAGGACATCAAACACAGTGTTTCACGGGGTGGTCCCAGGTAAGTCAGCTTATCCAGTTGGTAAGATTGACTTAGAAGTTACCTTTGGGGATGAGCATGATTCCAGATCGGAGATGATCACCTTTGAAGTTGTCAAAATTAAAAGTCCGTATCATGCTTTGTTTGGGAGGACGGTTTATGCTAAATTTATGGCTAGGCCATGTTATGTTTATCTGCAGCTTAAGATGCCGGGTCATAAAGGCACGATTACGGTGCATGGCAGTCGTAAGATAGCAGTGGAATGTGAGGAAGGTGATGCAGCTTATGCAGAAGCGGTATGTGCCACGGAAGAGTTAAAATTTTATAAGGATAATGTTGATCCGGCAGATATGACTCCGCTGAAGAAGCCAACTACCGAGCATGATCCGGCTTTGAAGTTCAAATCAGCGGAAGAGACTAAGCAGGTTGATTTTGTGCCTGGAGATTCGTCTAAGCAATTCACCATCAGTGCTAACCTGGATCCTAAATAGGAAAGCGCGCTCATCGAGTTCATCCGTGAGAACCGGGATATCTTTGCATGGAAACCTTCTGACATGCCAGGTATACCGAGGGAACTCGCTGAGCACAAGTTAAATATTGATCCGAAGTTTAAACCGGTAAAACAGTATATGCGCCGCTTTAACGAAGAGAGGCACAAGGCTATAGGAGAAGAAGTGGCCAGGCTTTTGGCGGCAGGGTTCATAGTGGAAGTTTTTCATTCGGAATGGTTGGCTAATCCGGTGCTGGTTCTAAAGAAGAATGGGAAGTGGAGGATGTGTGTGGACTACACAGACCTCAATAAAGCTTGCCCGACTGATCCTTTTGCTCTGCCTCGCATTGATCAGATTATTGATGCCACAGCAGGGTGTGAGCGGCTGAGTTTTCTGGATGCGTACTCAGGTTATCACCAGATCAAGATGGCAGTTGAAGACCAAGAGAAGACAGCTTTCATAACTCCTTTTGGTGCTTTTTGCTATGTATCTATGCCTTTTGGGCTCAAGTGTGCACAGGCAACTTATCAGCGTTGCGTTCAGAATTGCTTGAAGGGGCAGATAGGAAGGAATGTACATGCTTATGTGGATGACATCGTGGTTAAATCAAAGGAGGAAAGAACAATGATAGAAGACCTCAGAGAAACCTTTGATAATCTTCGGGCTTACAGGATGATGCTTAATCCGGAGAAATGTGCCTTTGGTGTCCCGGCTGGTAAGCTTTTGGGATTCCTGGTTTCGAACAGGGGAATAGAAGCCAACCCGGAGAAGATCAAGGCCATCACATCTTTGACAAAACCGGCTTGCATTAATGATGTTCAGCGCATAGCTGTCCGGATCACGGCGTTGAGCCGGTTTATCAGTCGCTTAGGAGAAAAGGCGACCCCGCTTTATCAAATGTTGAAGAAAACAGACCGGTTCATTTGGAGTGATGAAGCGAATACAGCGTTTGAGAATCTGAAACAGCAACTAGCGAAACCGCCGGTTTTAGCTGCTCCTATCGATAAAGAGCCTTTGCTGTTATATGTTGCTGCAAACACACGGGCAGTCAGCGTTGCGATTGTGGTTGAGCGCAAGGAAGCAGGGAAGGAACATCCAGTTCAGCGCCCGGTTTACTATGTGAGTGAAGTACTCATCGAGTCTAAGCAAAGATACCCTCATTGGCAGAAATTGGTATATGGGGTGTTCATGGCAAACCAGAAACTGAAGCATTATTTCCAAGGGCATCCAATAACTGTGGTTAGTTCAGCTCCGTTGGGAGATATAATCCAGAATAAAGAAGCCACAGGCAGAATAGCCAAGTGGGCCATTGAGCTCAGTCCGCATGAGTTGAAGTATGTACCACGTACTGCTATAAAATCTCAGGCACTGGTCGACTCAATGACTGGACGGAATTACAGACTCCTGAGGAGAAGCCGGATCTCACTTATTGGACGATTCACTTCGACGGTTCAAAGCAGTTGGAGGGCTCGGGGGCCGGAGTTGTCTTAACTTCCCCCAGAGGTGATAAATTTTGTTATGTACTCCGATTATTATTTCCTTGTACTAATAATGCAGCGGAATATGAGGCGCTGCTCCATGGTTTGCGATTGGCAAAAGAGATGAATTTGAGCCGGGTTAAGTGCCTGGGCGATTCAGACCTAGTGGCACAGCAAGTTTCGGGCAAGTGGGATTCAAGGGATCCCCTCATGGCGGCTTATCGACGAGAGGTTGAAGCGGTCGCAGGACATTTCAAAGGATATCAGGTGGAGCATATAGACCGGCGGAAGAATGAAGCAGCCGACGCTTTAAGCCGGCTAGGATCGCAACGTAAACCGGTACCACCTAACACCTTTTTGGATGAATTGCACAATCCTTCGGTTCAAGTACCTTCAGAGAACGACCTAGCTGTTCCGGATCCAGAGGCACAGTTGGTTGCAGCAACCCATGTTATTCCGGATTGGACGTTTCCCTATTTGGCATATTTAAGCCGAGGAGAGTTACCAGAGGACGAAGATGAAGCACGGCAGGTAATCCGGCGTTCCAAATCTATGACAATTGCCAACGGGGAGCTGCACCATCGTAGCACTTCTGGAGTATTTCAACGGTGTGTTTCAGCTGAGGAAGGTTGTGAGATCCTAAGGGAGATTCATGAAGGGGATTGTGGTCATCATGCCAGATCAAAATCTTTAGTGGCTAAAGCTTTCCGACATGGCTTTTATTGGTTAACCGCACATGCAGATGCGGCAGACCTGGTCCGCAAGTGTGACGCTTGTCAGAAGTTCTCAAGACATGCACTTGTTCCGGCACGGGAACTCCGGATGATACCAATAACTTGGCCTTTTGCAACTTGGGGGCTTGACATGGTTGGTCCTTTCAAGAGATCCCAAGATCAGAAAACTCATCTACTAGTAGCAGTAGACAAGTTTACGAAGTGGGTTGAAGCAGAGCCTATAAGCAAGTGTGATGCGGCAACAGCAGTTAAGTTCATCAAAAAAGTTATATTCCGGTTTGGTTTTCCACACAGCATCATCACAGATAATGGCACCAACTTGTCTCAGGGTGAGATGGAAGAATTCTGTCAACGAGAGCATATTCGTTTGGACGTATCTTCTGTGGCTCACCCCCAATCCAATGGTCAGGCAGAAAGGGCAAATCAGGAGATTTTGCGAGGAATCAAACCCAGGCTTATGACACCTTTGCAGAGAACCCCAGGGTGTTGGGTTGAAGAATTACCGTCTGTCCTTTGGAGCATTAACACTACACCCAACCGGTCTATAGGTTATACAACTTTTTTCATGGTTTACGGCGCAGAAGCAGTTCTTCCAAGTGACATACGCCATGATTCACCGAGGGTAGCGGCCTATGTGGAAGCCATTAATGAGGAGTCAAGACAAGACAGTTTGGATCGGTTGGATGAAGAGCGTGATATAGCTACAGCACGGTCGGCGATTTATCAGCAAGATCTGCGCAGATATCACAGCCGCCGGATTAGAACCAGGACATTCCAGGAGGGTGACTTGGTACTTCGGCTTATCCAAGATCAAACAGATATGCACAAGCTATCCCCGCCATGGGAAGGGCCCTTTGTGGTCAGCAAGAATTTACACAACGGGTCATATTATTTGGTGGACATTCGAGAACACAAGGATTCACGGACATCAGAAGAGGAGATGAAAAGGCCGTGGAACATTGCTCATCTACGGCCATACTATACCTGAGCAATGGGCTCCAATGTATCCTATGTATATATTATGAATAATGAATAAACCGGCACCCTCGGTAAACCGGGGCTCAGCCTTTTTTCCATATATATAAATTTTGCGGCAAATAATCATATCAGTTTGTTATCAAGGATCAAATTACAATGTTGGCTGGTTTTAGAAACTAATTTTTGCAGGGTATGTGAAGGAGCGGTAGAACTCTCGGGAACAAGAGATTATATCCGGTTCAAGAAGAGAAAAACCCCATAAAAAAGAAAAAACCTGCAGGGTTAGGAGGAATATCAGAGGCCCCTGGGGACAGTCCGGTTTGCCCACGTCCCCATGATTGGCTATGTTACGATTTTGTGGGCTCCCTGAACAGTCGATACGCTCACGTTCAATGATGACCCGGCCCCTGGGGACAGTCCGGTTTGCCCACGTCCCCATGATTGGCTATGTTACGATTTTTTGGGCTCCCTGAACAG
>LR738713.1:543489056-543506840 GCA_902687465.1 Secale cereale
AGTTGATACGCTCACGTTCAATGATTGGCTAGGCCCCTGGGGACAGTCCGGCTTGCCCACGTCCCCATGATTGGCTATGTTACGATTATCGGCCCCTTGAACAGTTGATACGCTCACGTTCAATGATTGGCTAGGCCCCTTGGGACAGTCCGGTTTGCCCACGTCCCAATGATTGGCTATGTTTATAGTTTTATCAGCCCTCTGAACAGTCGATACACTCACGTTCAGTGATTGGCTAGGCTCCTTGGGACAGTAGGTTTGCCCACGTCCCATTGATTGGCCGAGTCTTGTTTTGAGCCTGGCAGCTCTTTGAAAAAGCCTCGACTACATGGTTTGATTTACAAGAATTATGTGTTGTTTGATGTTTTTTGTGTTCCATAAACCTTTTAAACCGAGTGGAACAGCTCCAGAAGTTGACCACCTATCTATAATGTCATAAGTCTGGGTCATGAACACCAGCGAGAATTAAACCGGTGTTCATCATAACCCGGATCGACTTCATGATGAACCGACAGGTTGGCGGTACACGATCAGGTACAAGTTACAATTTCTGAACCAAGATGCGAAAGATTTATCGACAAGATGAACCGAAGAGTTTCAAGGGTTCATTAGAATTGATGAAGATTGATTAAGGTGATTTTAACATCCCGACCGGTTTAAAGGTATTTTGGTTATATACAATTCAAGTATCACAATTATTTTTTAAGATATGCCTATTAGATATATCAAGAGAACAAGTTAATCCATCCAGTGGTAAGCCACTAGGACATGTTTTTGATCTTTTTTATGAACAGGGCAAGGCATCCGTATCAATCAACAAGTCAACAAACGAAAACTTCATAAAGACCAAATGTCGGATCACAGCACATTAAGTTTTAGCTAAACCTATTACAAGGCATAAAAAGCCGAATAGTTGGAAGCATTGTTCACGGAATAACAATCATGATTACAACAGTAGCATTCAAGATTGTGCTTCTCCTTGCTGAGATGGTTGGCCACCGTCTTGTTCCGGAACATCTTCCTCCTCGTGAAGCGGCGGAAAATCTGGTGCACGCCAATCAATCTTGGCCAAGGCACGGAAATATACTTCATCGTTGATCAGCTCAGCAGGATCAATATCAGGAGCAAAGGTGTGAGGACGAACCGGCGGAATTAAGTTTGCAATATCGTAAACCGGTCGCTCCACCCGCTCATTCTGCAGGTTATATGATGGATGATATCGAGACAAGTCAGACTCCACCGCAATCTTGCTCGCGAGGGGACGCATCTCCTTTGTCAGAGCATAAAGATCCTTTTCATTGAATGTTGAACCGTCCTCCTTGGTATCAGGAAATCCGGTTAACACCTCCTCCGGATCAATGTCTGGGACCCAAGCTTTAGCCCTCGTAAGGGCCAGAAGAGCACCTCCTCGAGCAGCTGATTTCTTCACCTCTTCAAGACGAGCCGGCAGAATGGACAAACTATTCAAAGTATCTTTGATAGTTGAAGGAGCCGGTTTACCGAAGGAGGTGGCACTGATAATCCTTTGTGCTCCATAGTATAATTGTTCAACCAAGGTATAGCAGGCCTTCAGCTTCTTCCGTACATCATCCCCAAGATGGGAGACACGGCGTCCTACATACAAAATAAAAGTTAAACCGGTACAGGTCATAGGTTGCAAAGATAAAGACAGGAGTTCAGGTTATGCTTACCAAAGATAGCAGAAGTCATCAAGTCAATTTGGCGCTTTAACCCGGTCAATTCTTCAGTAACCGGGTTAAGTGCTCCTTCGGCATCCTGAACATGTTTTTCCAGATCTTTTTTCTGGACTTCAAAAGTAGTCCGTTCCTCATCAAAGAACCTCTTCAAGTCTTCAGCAGTCTTTAAACTAACTTGAAGCTCTTTCTTAGCCTTTGAAGCGGCGGACTCAGTCTCTGTAAGCCGGCTTCGAAGTTCACTGATTTCCAGGGCATTCCGGTTCAGCTCAGCCTGTAGACAAAAGTTCAAAAGCAAGGTTAGAAATTACAAGTCTCAAGCACACAACCAAGTTGTATACTTGACACTTGGGGGCTAATGGCAGTTGAAGTAATACAGCAAAAACAATTTGAAAATACAAGTCTCAAGCACACAACCAAGTTGTATACTTGACACTTGGGGGCTAATGGCAGTTGAAGCAATGCATCAGAGACAATTTTGAAATTACAAGTATCAACTACATACCCAAGTTATCTACTTGATACTTGGGGGCTAATGTATGGATCAGCAGTTCAAAACTACAAAGTTCCGGATTACCTTCAATAAAGCAGATAAACCGGAACTTGGGGGCTGCTATGAGGTAAAGAGGTTTCAAAAAAGCAAAGTCAGAAGAGGAAAACTTACTTCATATTTTTCTCTCATCAAGTTTACTAGGCTGGCTTCATAATCCCGGCTGCTGTGGAGCCGGTTCAAATATCCGGAATAGATATCTTGAGCACTCATACTCGAAAGACTGGATATATCAGTACTCCACTTCCCCTTTTCCTGAGTTATCTTTTCCGCTTTAGCTGTATGTTTTGCTAAAACGGTGGGTTCAGCTGGCGCAACATAAGCGGTGCCAGTAACCACGACATCAGGGGAAGTGGGTGCATTGGGAGGAGTAACTTCAGCTTGAGCCGGATCAGGAGACGCCGGGTTAACTTGAGGAGAATTAACCCGGGCCGGACTTGGTCGGTCTTGGACATCTTCAGCGGCAGGAGTTTCAAGAGTAGGTTCGTCAACCGGAGCAGCAGGAGTACCTTCAGGAGGAACGGCTGTAGACGGGTCAATCACCGGTTCATCAGCAGAAGGATCAGCAACAGGCTTATTCGCCTTGGCTCTTTTGCTAGGTTTCGGTTTGCTGGAAAAACAAGCAAAATAAGTTAGCATTATAAAGGTAGGGGATGTCATAAACCGGAAGAGGTGAAGAGAATTACCCCGGGACGGTCTTCAAAGGAGGAAGCTGTGTAGCAGTCGATTCGCCGGAAGAAGACAGTGGAGTTTCCTGATAGTCAGGATCAGACGGTTTAAGTGGTTTTCGGATAAGTCCGGCCTTGGGATGAAGAAGGGTCGGAGAGAGTATCACCTCAGCACGGCGCTTTCGAACCGGAGTTAATGAGATTCCAGAGGACTCCACTGCCAAGCCACTATGGCGAGTGGTCCGGCGCAAAGCTTCGTGCTGTTGCTTCTTCAAAGTAAAATTAGGATCCAACTTAGCATAAGGGTGAGAAAATTGATATTTTCTGACAGTCCGACGGCTTTTTTGAGGAGGAGGTTCTGAATCAGAAGAAATAAGGGTTACCTCAATCTCAGCCGGGTTATCACCTTCAAGTGGTTCCTGTGAAAAGGTATCATTAGATATGAGTACAAATACACGAAAGCGAAACTTAAACCGGAGTAAGGCATACCTCGGAGTCCGGATCATCATCCTCAGAAGGAGAACCGGCATCAACGGCTGCTTTCCTTTTCTTGTTTGCAGGGGTTTTCCGGCGAGCCTGCTTTACAGTTTTTTCCTGAGGTTTTCTCCTCCAGAAGGGGTCATCAGCCTGAATGAAAAAAGCAAAGGCAAGTGAAAGACGGTTCAAAGAGGACGGTTTATAAAGCACAAGTTAAAAACAAACTTACTTCAGGCAGCTTATTCTTCTTAAAGTATGGGGCCAAGCCAACTTTAGAGCAATCTGTTAAGGCATGATTGACAATCTTCTTGGCTGACTCTACCACTTCCGATTCAGAAAGCTTCTCCTTAGTAAACCTCTGAGGATCATCCGGTTTACCGGAGTATTTACACATCAGCTTAGGGCGACGGCTTAAGGGAAGGATGCTCCAGGATAGCCAGCAGCGAAGGAAGTCAGTGCCAATCAGACCATTTGCCATAAAGGCTCTCAGTTTGGAGAGCTGCGGTGAAAACCGGGTCCGTTCAGCAGCACTTAGCCGTTGTGGCAAGGGGTGATTCGTCAGGATACGAGTTTCACGATAACCCGGCAAAGGATTTTCACCTTCAGGAGATGTGTCTACACAATAAAACCAGGACTTGTTCCAGTCCTTAGGGTGAGTGTGTAAAGAGGCGTGAGGAAAAGCTACATCCCTCCTTTTCTGAATGCTAATCCCGCCAAGCTCTTGGTGAGGCCCGCTGGTGAACTCAGTGCGCCGGTTCGCATGAAAGAAATCCCGGAATAAATCAACTGAAGGCTCCTCTTGCAGATACACTTCAGAAAATACTTGGAAATCGCAAATGTTGGAAACGGAGTTTGGTCCAATGTCCTGTGGATGCAGCTGGAAGGTGGCAAGAACATCCCGGAAAAATCTTGAACCGGGGGGAGAGAAGCCTCTGGAGATATGGTCCAGAAATACAATGACTTCCCCAGATCTAGGAGTAGGAGGGCACTCGTTACCAGGAGCACGCCATTTTAGCTCAGCCCGAGGCCCTAAGGTGCCGATGCTCGACAGTTTGACTAAGTCTTCCTCAGTCACGACAGAACGGACCCAATCGCACGAAACATACTGCTTAGCCATTCGAACAAAGTGCTGAAGAAGAGAAAGTACATAGACGGATTATGAATGTACAATGATCCGGATCTATTCATATTATACAACGGTTGAAACGGAGAACTAGCTGGCAAGGTTAAACCGGCAATCATAAAACAAGTTATATCATTTCCGGTTTAAATGGCAGTTGAAGAGGAACAGTTTAGATCGTTGCATCAGTTTATATCATTTCCGGTTCATGGCATGACAATTTAAACCGGAACATACTTAGCGAATCTACTGAGGAGAAAAACATGTTTCTAAATAACTGCTAAGAGGGGAAGATCTGAGTATGCTGAGGAAAAGAAACTAATCTACAGCAGAGTAATAATTGCTAAAGGGGAAAGCTACGCAGACTTCATACCAAAAGGACGAGTTTACATGTTAGACAGGTGCAATAAAGATTCGACGCATCTACAGCGGAGTAAAAATGGAAGAAGATCGATAAATAAGACTATTACGAGTTACAGGTTCAAAGAATGAACAATGCAAAGCTTGCCGAGAGCTCTAATGGCGGAAGGATAAATCTACAACGTTATGACGGTAAGATCTAATTTAATACTAAGCGGAAGATCTACTGTCTAGGGCCTAAAGATCACAAGACTCCTATGAGAAACGTATCTACGAAGAGACGAAGCTTAATTTGAAGCCCTAAATGGCGGAAGAACACAGGCGAAGCAATGGCGGACGCAGATCTACAGCGAGGAGGGTAAACGTACCAGGGACAGCGAGAATCGGTGGCGGAGAGAATCTGGTCAAGGCTCAGGTTGATGCAGCGGCCGGTCGAGGACGGGAGATCCGGCGGTCGTCGGCGGCGGTTTGAGCTCGAGCAGCAATGGAGGAGGAAGACGCAGGAAGAGGATGAAGGGAGAAGAAGATAACGAATGGAGCGGGGCAGTATTTATAGCCAGAGGTTAGATCTGAAACGACAGGAGCGAGAATCAAGGAGACAGAAGTCGGATAAAGATCCCGTGATGCCTCGATCTTCGGGATAACCCTTAAAATACGCTACAGTACAGCTCACAGCGTTAAATGCGGAGATGATGTCATTGTCAGACTTTAATGATTTCGGAGGATGACGTCAGAGCCGGTTTACAAAAAGATGAAGACAGAACAGAATTATATGAGATGACGGAGATTGATATGAACAAGTTCAAATCATTCTGGGGCCTAATGTCAGGGATATGGTTAGTAGGTATAAACCGGGTATTGTAAACCGGCTTAGTTATATTGTACTTGGTTTTACTATTTTAGTAGAGACTACGGCCCATGAGATTTCAAGGCCCATGTATAGAAATACGGTTTGTAAACCGCCAAGAGATGTAACTTGAGAGATAAGAAAGAAAAGGCAGAGACCGAGGCGGACACGATTATGAGCCGGCCTCGGGACTCTGTAAACCGGACCAGCGTCACCTCTATATAAAGGGACGACCCGGTACCGGTTCAAGGACAAGCAACAATCAATCCGTCGATACGCAGGCAAAGCGAATCCGCTCCCTGTAAACCGACGCCCAATCAATACCAAACCAACTAGACGTAGGCTTTTACCTTTTCGAAGGGGCCGAACTAGTATAAATCCTTTGTGTCCTTTGGGTGCCATGAATCCTTTCAAGCTAACCCGTGCGATGGTTCCATCATCAAGTCCGCTAAACCGGACATCTGCCGTGTTAATTCCACGACAGAACCTGAGCGAGGCGTTGGGCTCTAACTGAACCCAAGCGATTGCACTGCAGGCTACGCGTTACTGAACCCGAGCGATCGATCGATGGCTGTTAACTAAACCCGATCGAGCGATTCCTTCGCTACTGCTGCTAACTGAAGCCGATCGATGCTGCCTCTGGATGAACAGTGAGCGTTGTTGGGAGGGTTTGGATGAACAGTTCCCGGTGGGGGTGGCTGAATAGGACCCCGTGGTGTTTCCTCCGAATGAACAGGACCCCGAATGATCGAGCTGGTTGGGGCTGGATGAACAGGACCCCGTGGAGGGCTGGATGAACAGGACCACCCCGTGGATGGCTGGATGTACAGTAGACGGTGGAGGGCTGGATGAACAGGAGCCCACGGATGAACAGTCGCGGTTGGAGGCTGGAGGAGGTCGACGGTGGATGAACAGTAGCCCGTGGAGGCTGGAGGAGGTCGACGGTGGATGAACAGTAGCCCGTGAAGGCTGGAGGGGTCGACGGTGGAGATGAACAGTATCCCGTGGAGTCCCGTTTTGCGGTATGCCACACCCCTCCCGATGAACAGGACCCCCGTTTCGATCGTAGGAGGTCTGTTTCCTCCGTTTTGCAGTACGCCAGACCCCTCTCAATGAACAGGATCCCGTTTCGACCGTGGCCGGTCGAACACAAGGCCGTTTCCTCCGTTCTGCGGTACGCCAAGCCTCGTTTCCATCGGCTGTTCCGTCCAAGCCCTCCCCATGAACACGACGATGCATTCCGTTCCGACCCAGCCGGTTGGCTCCCCATGAACACGACGACGACACTGTTTCTCCGTTCTAACCCAGCCATGTACACGAGCCCTGGCCATACGTATGCGCAAGGAGGCGTTCGAGACCCTGCCCGTATGTACATACGTGGCCGTAATTTCTTTCTTGCACACTGGCCGTTGTACGTACGTGTACATGCTACCTGTGCGCCTCTACTACGACACGTGCGCGCCTCTACATCGACCAGTGTGTACGCACACGTTCGCGACAAGAATGACAACGCTACATACGCTTCGACCAGGTGGATCCCGACTGTCAGGCACTTCCTTGCGTGCGAAGATGTAGCTGGTGGGTCCCAGCAGTCAGGGGGGCAAATCGTTTTTTTTTTGCCCGGACGCACTTCCTTGCATGTGAAGATGTAGCTGGTGGGTCCCAGCAGTAAGGGGGAAACGTTTTTTTTTTGCGAAATACGGTGGCCCGTCCGGTGCGTCCCTGCTTTCAGGTGGAGGAATCATTGTTCTCAGTGTAATAAGGAGGCACTTCCTTGCTGCCGTCGTGGACCCAGCCGTCAGCCTCTCCACGTACATTCCACGTCCGATGGAAGCCGTTCCTTGACCACGTTGACCACGCCGCGCCGAGAGCACCAGGGCGGTGGACGACGGCGAGGCCTAGGAAGGGGCCGACGCAGAGCCGGGGAAGACGCGGCAGTTGATGCCCACGCGTAGAGGAGTACGAGGGTTCCCTGGTTCGCTATGGTGTGAGGTTGCCGTCGCCGTAGAATAACAGGGGGTGTGGGTGAGTAGAGGGATGTCCTGGCCAACGATGGGAATAGTAGGGGCGGTGAGGCCTCCGCGGCAGCATAGCCGGCCACGGGAGGTAGGAGCATGCAGCATGACCGGCGCTACTTTGGGCGGCTGGAGCAACAAGACCAGAGGTTGAAGAAGCACTACGGCCGTTGGATGGACATAGTATGGTCACTGGAGCTACAATCGTTCATATTGACTAAGTTGACAAAGCACTCCGTCCCCGTCAACTTAGTAGGCCCACAAGTCAGCCTCCCACCAAGGTGGGTCCCAACCAGTAGGGGGAGTATTCATTTTTTGTGTGTAATAAGGAGGCACTTTCGGTGG
Source organism: Secale cereale (assembly GCA_902687465.1). Classification (NCBI taxonomy): domain Eukaryota; kingdom Viridiplantae; phylum Streptophyta; class Magnoliopsida; order Poales; family Poaceae; genus Secale; species Secale cereale. The sequence goes on from LR738713.1 coordinate 543,497,133, forward strand.
GTCCAAGCTGACATCGGGGGGAACGTTCTTTTGTGCAATACGGTGGCCCGTCCGGTGGGTCCCAGTAGTGAGGGGGAAACATTTTTCGCAAAATATGGTGGCCCGTCCGATGGGTCCATGCTGTCCGGTGGAGGAATCATTATTTTCCATGTAATAAGGAGGTACTTCCTTGCTGCCGTCGTGGACCCAGCTGTCAGCCTCTCCACGTACAGTCCACGTCCAATGGAAGCCGTTCCTTGACCATGTTGACCACGCCGCGCCGAGAGCAACATGGCACGGGACGACGGCGAGGCCTAGGAAGGGGACGACGCGGAGCCGGGGAAGACGCGGCAGTGGATGCCCACGCGTAGAGGAGTATGAGAGTTCACTGGTTCGCTGTGGTGTGAGGCTGCTATCGCCACAGAATAACAGGGGGTGTGGGTGAGTAGAGGGATGGCCTGGCCAGCGGTGAGAATAGTAGGCGGCGGGGAGGCCTCCGCGGCAGCACAGCCGGCCACTGAAGGTAGGAGCATGTGGCACGATCGGCGCTTCTTTGGGCGGCTGGAGCAAGAAGACCAGAGGTTGAAGAAGCACGACGGCTGTTGGATGGACATCGTACGGTCACTTCAGCTAGAATCGTTCATATTGACTAAGTTGACAAAGCCCTTGGTACGCCTCAACTTAGTAGGTCCACAGGTCAACTTCTGAAACGGTGCGCCCCAGATGTCAGGGGGAGGAATCATTTTTTGGGCGGGTGAAGCTAGAATATCCGAGATTGAAGAAGAAGCACGGCATCCGTTGGATGGATATCCAACGGCCACTGCTGCTAGAACCGTGTGCTGACTATAAGTTGACAAAGCCTTGCATATGCGTCAACTCTCTTTTTTTTAGGGGACGCGTCAACTTAGTAAGGCCACAAGTGTGTGGCAGAGAACTTATAGCCCATTTGAGATTTGTAAGAATGTGCAGCCATTTTTTGAATTCTAATGGAATTTCTTACAGCCCATTTACAGTTTGTTAAAAGTACAACCAATTTCAACCAACCGTTCAAAACAGAATTCAATAAAATTTCTCACATTTTGATGGGATCCAAAATATTTTTATCCCGAAATTCTAGTGAGATTAAATACAATTTCAATATAAATTTATATTACGTAAAAATCCAATGAAACATTGTGCTCGCAACAATTAATGAAAGTAAAATTTCAATATCCAAAAATAATATTTTATAAAGTAATTACGTGTTTGGCGTATTTTTATAGTTATTACCCAGTTTTTATAAGTACATCCCATGTATTATTTCTTAAAGCCGATTTTCTTGTTAAGCCTAATGCATCCCTCCTAGGAAAGATTTACAGCCCAACACGGCGGAGAATAACAAGTTGACCTTGCCTGGGTATTCCTAAAAAAGTATAGTTGGGCTAGCCATTTTCAGCTTGAAAAAAATTAATATCTGGGCTGGATATCTGGCCTGGGCTAGACGGGCCACAGACCGCCCAGTTAATAGCTGCAGCGATGTTTTCGTTGTTATTCGGAGGAGAAAAATTAATATCTAGGCTAAACATCGCTCAAGAAAAACTCTGCAGTGCTCACACCTAAAAAACACAAATACTCCTTCAGCTGCTTGGTCCTAGCTATCGGCCGCTTATTTTGCAATTCTCTCATTTATTGACTACATAAGTTGACAATGGTGTGGAACTGTGATGTCAGGAAACCAGGAGAAAGCAAAAAATATAGTTTTATATACTAATAAGGAGGCACTTGCGTACGTGCGGCTATGGCCCTGGTGGGTCCCCACTGTCATCCTCTCCAAGTAAAGTCATCTCCTCATCCTGATGTTCGTTGACCATGTTGACAACGCGAGACGGCGGCGCCACGGCGAGCGCAACAACTCGAAGGACGATGGAGAGGGCCTCACGGGCCCTACGGATGGTCTGATATAGCGCCCGCTGCTCATTCGGGAAGCCAGGATCATAGGGCCACATGTCCGCGACGGCATTGCCGTTCGCTTGTTCACCGGTGCTCATTGAGGAGACGGAGGTTGCAACACAGGTCCTCGTGCGCTGGTAGCTCTTCAGCCATTAGGGCGTCGAAGTGCGGCCACACCTGCTCTATGGTGAACACGGCATGAACCAGCTTGGACAGTGGCGCCGGCTCCTGGTCGGAAGCTACGTCCATCGTCTGATTCTCATCGCTCAGCTCGGCGAGGTAGCTGGCGAGCCAGCATGTCCAGCTGCTGGACTGACCCGCTGCCAAGCACGAGTCTGACTGCCCTGGCCCACCCAGACTGCCTCCCTCGCCCGCGCGCGCTTTCCGCCCGAAACGGTCAGCGCCACCCGCCCCGCTTCCCAGTGCATGCGATTGCTCCGCCTTCAAACGACACAAGCGTCATCCGTTCGTCCTTCTGCCGCCCACATTAATGATACGTGGTTACCAATGCGGCTACTTCGGCGCCACACGTCCGTCCCTCCACCGCCCACCATTGCTATATAAACTGCTGCACCGGCCATAGCCGCAGTCATCCGCATCCGTTCCTATTCTCCTGTCCACGCTACTACTGCCCACCATGGCTTCCTCGCGCTCAAGCGCTCTTCGGGACGGGCGGGCGACGGATCACAAGGAGATGGCAGCCATTGCTGCCGACTGGCTGGCCGGCAGGCAGCCGGAGGACGACGACGACGTCCCAATGGAGAACATGGTAGTCGACGATCCGGCGCCAACCCCCTCCTCCGCGCCATCCTAAGCGGTGCATTGCACCATGACCATCGGCGAGGCCCGTGCCCAATATATGGACATGGTGAGGCTGAAGCGTGAGGAGCAGTTCCGGGAGGCGCAGGCCGATGCCGCCTACAACCACCTTCTCCTCCAGGAGCACTTGCAGGCGGAGGAGCAGATCGCCGCGGAGCGGTTGGAGCAGGAGGCGCTGCTCGACTCGTACCGCTCCGCCCGCGAGGGCCGCCTCGAGCGCTCGTGGTACCGCATGCAGGTGGCGGAGGCTGCAGGCCGCCTACAAAGAGGGCGATGAAGCGGGCGAGGCGCTGTTTGGCGAGACAAAGGACGAGGCAAAGGACAATGCCGGCTCAGACGAGTCCCAGCTCCGCTGGCGTCGACGAGGCCCCGCTGCGCCAACAACGAGACAGATGACACCGCTGGCCCCGTCGAGGCCCCACCCTACCGGCAACGAGGAGGAGGATTTCCCCCGCTCTGCCTAGGCGCCGCCTACTGGCAACGAGACAGAGGACATCGCCGGCTCCGCCGAGGCCCCGCCCCGCTACCAACGAGGCCGCGCCACACAGAAAACAAGGAAGAGTAGAACACAGTAGGTCGCCGCTGCTCGGGTCCAAGTACGGCCACCGCTGCTACCCTCCGGCCGGTTAGCTTCTTGGTGGCGACGTGGAGTCGGAGAGCTATGTTGGAGAAGGACGATGCTTCTACTTAACTGTTGGTGCAGTTGGCTGACTGACACGTGGGCCGAATAGGCATCTGGGCCACATGTCAGTTACGCAACTACACCTGAAGTTAAATCACTGAAGCTTCGGTTCGGCTCAGCCGGACACAGGTGGGTAGCTTCGGTTAATTAATTATACCTCCAGCGCACCCCTTTTGAGTTGAAGAATGTATGAAATGTAATGAAATCCGACATGTCTATATGAAATCTGACCGTGTATGAATGAATTTGTTTCGATTAGTTTGAATTCTTGTATCACTGGCATTGGATGAACATGTAAAACAATACGTACTAGCATTATTCCCAGGGTGATCACCTTGTTTGCAGCAGTTTCACATGTACTCCCTTCGGTCCTTTCTAGTTTGCATACAAGTTTTTCTGTAGTCAAAGTATCTCTACATTGACCAATCTTATAGAAAAAAGTATGCACTTTCACAATGTGCAAAGTAAAAAGGAAAAGGAGTACAAAGAGTTTGAGCAGCTTTTTAGCATTCCTGTACATTGCAATCAAACACACAGGCCTGGCAATTCATAGAGAACATTCAAAACAATCGATGATTATGCATCTCAGCGATTCACATGTCAAAGCCAATATTTACTTCACAACTAAAGAAAAAAGAAAAAATGGATCGACGCTGCTGACAGCAAAGGGCGTCCCATTCGAAAATATCAAACACATATCTTCTTGCTAAAATCAATGAGAAAAATTTGACAAGGTTTTCCCATTCAAAAATATCAAATGCCTACGATTGTGGAATGGGCAGGGTTTGCTATCAGTTCGGACATTGACATGGCACCTCGTGCGTAATAAACTAGCTGTTCTTTTTGTGCAGTTCCACCAAAATCAACCAAATTCGCGCGTAGCTTGTATGATTTCGCCCTTATATGTTGCAACGCCTTGAACTTATCAGCACCTCCTTTCTAGTGGTGGAAATGAATGATTCGATGTATTCATGAACATTTTGTGATGTTCCCATTGAAATCAAGCTGAGCACCCCTGTTTGCACAAATACAAAAAAAGTGATTAGTATAAAGCAAACTGTGCTATGAATTGACAGTTTAAACAGGCACCTACATGGTCCATGTAGAGCACACTTTTAGAAAAATGGAACTCACCAGAAAGAATCCTAGAACAACATTGTACTCGCAAATCACAGCAAGAAAATGGAGATTTGTCAGTCCTTCTGAGCTGAAGTTATTTTGGTCTTGTGGGGGGTAATGTAACCATCCTTCAACTACTCCTTCTGACGAGAAGATAGACAGGGCTTCTTCATCCTGGCATAATCGGAACTAGTCACTTCATGTACTCCATATTATTCTACAGGCTTTGTTCGTTTAATCCTCCTCCCAAGGGGATTGGAGTGGATTGGAGAGGATTTTGGCTTGTAGGGGATCTAATCCCCCTCAAACCCTGCCATTCCCCTTCAAAAACCACCTCAACCGAACAAGACCTTAGAGGAGGATGATCCTGTTGGGCAAAGACAAGAGGATAGTTAAATGCTAGCATCCCTGTTTGCTCGAAAAAAAAGGAAAGGAAATATTTAAAACATCACAGATGAGGCACTTCTCAAGGACAATGCCACTTTTTATTGACAGTATCTAAACAGTAGCACAACACCAATAGAGATGACAAAGCTCAATCATATGGATGAAATCTGTGGGCGAGTACCAACCTTTGTCAGGAGGCTTATTGTGTAGAGCATATAGATGAAGCACTTCTCCGGAACCATCTGTTGCTATCTACTGTGGTGGCCATGCTTACTATATATTCCACGATTAGATTAATGTTTCCAACATCTTCTTGTACAGTTCCACTAAAATATATGGTATCTTCAAAGCAATCAAGCAACGTTGTCGGTGTGACATTTCGGTTGAACTTCACAAAACACTCTTAAAACAAAAGTGTTTTGTGCAGTGCAACAAAAGGTCAAAATAGCAACGAGGTGAAGTAGATAACCCTGTTTACACAGAGGTGCAAAGGAAACAACTAGTTGTCAATAACGGTGGATGACATAGAAGCCAACAAAAAGAAGCATCTACCTTATCTAAATGGGAAAGAAAGCAAGACAGTAGCATTTCTCAAACGGTGGCATTGATTAATATTAACGGAGAGATTATATTAACAATAAAATTTGTTAAACATGTAATTTGCTTTTAACTATGGCATTGCATCAATTTTCCAGCGGCATTATTAGAGGGTGCTTGTGTACAGGGACATTTTGGTGGAGGGACTAAAAAAACTCCGTGTCGGTCCCATCTAAACCAAACAGGAGGGACTTTTAGGGACTAAAAGTGGCCATTTGGGGCTAAAGAAAGAAGACCCCGAGGGAGAGTCTTTTTGGGACATTTTCCAACAGTTGCCCCTGCCACGCATCGCACCTTGTCTCTATTAGTTCATTACAAGGGGTAACATGGTCTTTTATCATGTCATTTAATAACCTCTAGTCCATGTTTAGTCCCTGGAACCAAGCAGGTAGGGACTAGGGAGATTTTAACCAAACAGGGCCTTAGATTAACAACAGCTAAAGAGTTTGCACGTGACAGTGGACGCACCAGCACCATGTGCATCTACCGATGTACTGGGGTGACGCACAGTCTGTTGCAACAAAGAACGAACAACCAAGGAGCATAATTGTGTTGGTCTCAGTTTTGTTATCTTTAGACACGTTTCCCTATGTGAGCGCAGCAAATCTAGTCCTTCTCAAACTCTACAGCCTTGTCCCCCAAAACAAAATATCAGTTCGTTACAGATGTGCGTACTGCGTTTGTCATTGTTTTCCCTTTTCGACCAACATAGGTGCTGGATAGCCAGTCTGTACTAGTACTTTCCCCACTTCCTTTCCTCTGTGAACCACGCCCTAGATTTATGCTATATACAACTTTCCCCACTACTTTCCCCCATTCATCTCCTCTTTGAACCACATCTTAGATTCATGCGATACAACTTTCTCCACTACTTTCTCCCTTCCTTTCCTTTTTGAACCATGTTCTAGATTCATGCTATACAACTTTTCCCACTACCTTTTCCCATTCCTTTCCTCTTTTAACCATGTCCTAGATTCATGGTATACAACTTTCCCCACTAATTTCCTGTTTGATCCAACACCTAGATTCGAGTGCAGAAGCGGAAAAAGCCCACATGCAGCTAGAGCAATGCATGTGGAATAAGTAAATTATACCTTACGGTTCTTGGGGTGTGGTTCGGTGGGCGACCTGACGCCGTTCGACCCACACTATGTACGGCGGCGAAGAAGAAGGGGTCGGAGGCCATCCCGCGCCGCTGCTGGGTGAAAGTGAACAGCTGCGCCGGTAGTGGATTCCCTCCCTCGCCAACGGCGACAGCGTTAAGCCTCCTTCCCTTCCCGGCGGATGGATCCTACCGGCTCTTTGACTAGCAGTGAGGGGGGAGAGAGAGGCCAACGGAGTCTTGTTTAGGTTGGAGAGGGTGAGAGAATGTGAAGAGAGCAACTACAAGCAGACCAGCAGTGAGGGGAGAGAGAGAGGCCAACGAAGTCTTGTTTAGATCTGGAGAGGGTGAGAGAGTGTGAAGAGAGCAACTACAAGCGCTGAGGCTCCAGCGTGTATATATATACTGGAGAGAGTGTGAAGAGTGCAAACCCTAGAAAACAAGCGGTGAGACTGCAGCTTATACGTGATGAGGTGATTATACGGTCACTACGAGATCGTATAGCTCGTATCCATCCATTTTGACCAGTCAAAGAATCCTCCTAGCACGAATTATGCTCAAATGAAGTTATCGAACCCGAGACCTCAAGTTTGATGAGCGAACAGGCTAACCAGCTACACAACCCTCCCGTTATGTTCAATGAGAGGAAAATAACATTTTATACATTCCTGCATTCGTGTGACAAGCATGTTGTATTATTATTTTTTGTGTGTGGGAGTCATTGGGATTTAAATCATAATCGTGTCATATAGCTTTGGTGGTAAGACTATCCACAGTGGTGCAGAAATGATGCATCCTTAGTCACCTTACCTCTCTCCACGTAGTACGTTGGGTCCCACCGGTCAAAGGGTGAAACAAACAAATTAATAAGAAAAATTAAAAGCGCCCGCGGTGTATCTTACCTCACACATCTCGCTACTGCTCGGGAACACTGTCCAATTGATCCCTTTGTTAGCTCACGTACTATTTTAAGTGAATCCTTATTATAATATGCACACAATTTTGGGCACTTGTATTCGACCTAAGTCAGTGTGCCACCGTATCTCGTACGACTCCCTTCGTCTAGGTGTAATAAGTCACGTTAGAAGGTCCAGCGGGACCAAGCTGCAAGCAGATTGGAGGAGAAGGAGAAACTTGACTGGTCATTCCTCCCATCAAAGCCTTGATTTCTATCTCTAAACGCAACAATTAATCCAAACAACTAAGAGATGTCGTTTTAGCTACCATGCAGGGCCACGTATTAACTCGAATGCAATCCTATTTTGATTTCTTGACTGATCAACGCGTAGTTGCGCTCCATGCATTGGGTTTCCGGAGGAGATAACAAGGCAGAGTAAGGAGCGTTTGGTTACGTTGCTTAGGCTGGTCATAGTTTGTACGTACTCCATTTGTATCTCACTTCATGTGGCTTCGCACTCGCACGATTTTCCTATTCTATGAACCTGTGTGTGCATGTGCGTGTGCGTGTGTGTGTTTAATATCATGTGTGTGTTAGAGAGAGCAATAGATCGACCTACTCCTACAGAGAGATGGTGTGTAGTGTATGATTTTAGCCGCAAGAGTCGGTGCATCCTCTCATTTCCGGGTGTCCGGTAGGGACAGGCGGACAGCTGCCACGCCCGCTCCTAGCCAGCCTGGCCCACCCAAAGCCCCTCCATCGCTCGCGCGCGCTTCCCGCCCGAAACGGTCAGCGTCGCTCCAAAGAAACAGTGTCGCATTCATGCCCGGTCAGAGCGGACGCGACCACTCACTAGCGCCTGCGTTGAAGGGAGAAGCGGATTCAAGAGTGATGGTTGCTTTGTCCATCCAACTTACTGCTGGGTCTATGTGATTTGACGGCTCATTGGTCATTTTTACTGAGGTGGTAGGACTACTGGATGTCCCACGCTTTCGGCGAATGGAGGTACTACTAGATTACAATTTTCTCCATTCTTACCCGCGGAGGAGTGCAACAGCAGTGAAAACACGCAGGCTCAGTGATTACATGGCCCACCTCACACTATCACCATATTTTCTGGACACCGTGCAACACCTAACTCTTTACATAGTACTCCCTCCGTTCCTAAATATAAGTCTTTGTAGAGATTCCACTAGGTGGAATACATACGGAACAAAATGAAGGAAGTATGTGGTTCATGGTGAAATCTCTACAAAGACTTATATTTAGGATGAAAGGAAGTACTTGTATAGTACGTACTGTAATTTATCACCGAGATAGTACAATGCTATGAAGCTTCCAACTTCTGTTACATGTATCTTGCGTCCAAGGTTGCCCGTTGCAACATTTCATCAAGTACAAAGGAGACTAACATGCATGCTATCGCATCTCAATGATTGACAGATCATAGCAAATATGTACTCCATCCGTTCCAAAATAAGTGTCTCAACTTTATGCTACATACGGAGCAAAATGAGTGAATCTACACTCTAAAATACGTCTATATACATCAGTGTTTGGAGTATGTACTAGTAGTTCATATTGAAATCTACTAAAGGACATATGTATTCCAAACAATATGATAATCTCTCTAACCAAGGTAGTAGGGACGAGGAGTAAACGTAGGGAGTAGTAAGAATTTCTCCTCATCCTGCGAGCCACCGTGCGCGTGGGTGAGGAAGCGGGCGTAAGGCGTAGTAAGCAAGCTTCACCTCATCCTGCGAGCCATCACGCCCGTGGGCGGGGGAGTAGGCGTACTAAGAAAGCTTCTACGAGTTGACGGGACACATAAAGTACTCCAGTGTATAGAGCCTTGCCTCTAAGGTAGGCCCCACATGGTTTGCATCTTTTTTAACATAACGTGTCAAGTCGCAATTTGTTTATTCACCCGTGGTAGACGATCCTCCCTCCATCTAGTGGCCAACCAGTACACGTGTCAACTTACCACGTGGGTTGCCTTTTCATACAGAAATGAGCTCCACCGTGTACCGGCGCGGGTGTGGTTGGGAAAGAGACGGGAGTACGTGCGTCGTGCGTGCACCTCTTCTCTTCGTGCACGTCCCCCACCTACGTGGGTGTGTGTGAGAGATACAAACCTAGACAAATGGATTGTGCATTCGTGAGTGTTTTTTGTTTTTTTTGGGGGGGGGGGGGGGT
>LR738713.1:543507146-543519709 GCA_902687465.1 Secale cereale
GATTTCGTGAATTTATTTGTGGGAATATGTGTCGATGAAATCTGAAACAAAATTTTGCCTGCAATGTGTATGAAATGGAGGACTATCCATATCATATATAGAGGGTCGGCGATCCACGAGAAGAGAGGGAGGGGTCATAGATATCGATAGAGTCGAAGAGAGGATCAAGTGGGTGGGTGTGAGATCGATGAAGAGAGCCATCGAAATTGTGTGTGTGTGCAAGTCAAAGATATAGGGCGACTGACCTAGCTACCAGAACGTCAGAGGGCACATGTCAAGTTTGTGTGTGGCAGGGAGACATGACTAGAGCGCTCGATGTATCAGTGTGTGTGTGTGGGAGGGGGTGGGGGAGGGGTAGGCAGAGGCCTAACTATAGAGGTAGAACGACTCATATATTTGTTGAGAAGGAGAGACCCAGCTGTGTCTTGAGGGAGATCGGTCGACATCCATACATAACTGAAGGACGGAAATAGGATGGGACAGAGAGAGAGAGAGAGAGAGAGAGAGAGGAGATAGAGAGGGAGGGAGAGGGGTAGAGTGCTGGATGGGTGATGGAGTTGCTTCTCGAAGATGGTGGGAGCGGCCTACTAGACAAACTAAGGGTGGAACTGCAATATTATCAATAAGAGTGGGAATGTGTTTCTGTGTGTGCCTGTGCGTGATAGATCTGTCGGGACACATCCATGGATGATGAAGGGGAACCATGTGTTTGGTAAGCAAACCTAACTAGATCGGTAGATCAATTGTTTTTTGTCAGAGGAAGGGAGAGACATAACTAATGAGGTAGATCGATCGACGCCTGGGGAAAACGGGTTTTAAGGATCTAGGTAGCTATATGTATAGCAGGAGATCGGTCGGTGTACGTCCATTCGTTAGAGGCAAATAAGGCCTGGCAAGACGGATAGACGGAGAGAATGGAGCTAGGAGGTGGTGCGAGAGGCCCAGCTACTAGCTAGATTGGGGGAGGAGTGTGCAGTTGTGAGATTGATGAAAAGAGGTGCGAGAGTTTACACGTATGTGGGACCGTATGAGAAACACGAGGCAAGGACACATAAAGGAGGAGATTGAAGGTGCGTGTGTATGTTGTAGGCAGACATCGCTGGAGAGGTTTATCGATCGGTATGTGTCGGAAAGGAGTTGTGGAGACTGTGGGAGAACGACCTAAAGAAAAAAAATGAATGTGCGTGATGGATAGAATGCTGAGGGAGGGGGAGGGCGTGTGCATGCACGAGAGAAAGTTAGTGGTAGCTACAAAGGTTAGAGGATTGTGTGGGTGTAAGAGACTAGCAAAGATCATAATTTGATATGAAAGTGGGTTCATATATTTGAATAGGAGATCATAGTGTTTTAAACATATGCATGCATGAATATAGCGGTGATATGCGTGTTGTAGTTTTGCACATGTTATACCATAATGTGATAATGCATGGCGTTTGCAACTCACAGCTAAATGTCGAACAATCTAAATCATACTATACATCGAACAATCTCACATTTTATTTGAATTCGTGATAATGTGTGGCGTTTGCAGCTTACAACTAAATATCAAACAATCTAAACAATACTATATATCGAATATTCTCACATTTTATTTGAATTTGTGGTAATGTGTGGTGTTTGCAACTCATATCTAAATAATTGTAGGCGTAGGGGGCGGGGCACCATACATAATGTGATAAACACATTATACATATGAGACATGGTTTAGTTTGTGACGATCTAGCTAGTGCTTGAAATGTACTATGATTTGAAATCAACATAAAGTGGATTCAAAAAATCAAGTTCGAGTTCATATAGTACACATAGTTCATATGTAACTCGAGACTAATCATGTGGTGTGCTGTGAAGATAATACACAAACGATGGTTTAACTTGACAATAAAGACGATTGTAGATCTTATTAAAACAGAGAAACAAATTTAAATGCTTTGACTTCACAACAATCATTATTGTAGATCTTATTCAAATAGAGAAACGAATTCAAATTTAGTTCATATTGAAGTGGTAGTATATACGTTTGGAATGCACTAAAACGTTCATTTCAGTACTAGGTTGCATGCATTATACACGTAGCGAAATATTTTAATTGAACATAACATGAAGTCAAAGTTTTGAATGACATTTGTAGTGCGAATTGATTTCGTACAGTACACGTTAGGCTTGTCCAGAAATTTCAACCCGCGCCTTGTTAGCTCGAAATATTTAAGATATATCTTTGTCTCGTTGTGCTCCGACAACTCCCTCCATCTCAACCTGCGCCTTGCTATTCCAAAATTACAATGCGCGCGAAAACTCCCACCTCCTGTGAAATCCCGACATGTGAAATGCCCATGATACCCCTGAACTGAAAGAACCACCTCAAATCGGTGGGGGTACTTTCGTAACTTACCCCACATTTCGGACAAGTGCGCCCCTAAGCCATGGTTCCCCACTCCCATACCATCCCATCTTCCCACCCATTCGTACACCGAGGCTGGCAAAACCCGCGAAGCCCCACACCCTCCTCCGTCCGCCACCTTGCCGAAGCCTCTTCCCCGGCGACGTCGTCCACAGCAACACCTCGACGTCCCTCATCCACCATACCGGATGAGGATCCGTCGTCAATCTGGTCATCCCGCCGGTTCAGCCACCCTGTCCTCCACCTCCAAGGAGCTGCCCCGACGTTCGCCTCGTCTTTCGCGCCACCTCCATTCCCACACCGTCGTCTTCACCTGCACCACCATAAGAGCATCATCATCACCGTTTCCTCGGATGAAGCTGCGGCCTAATCGGCGCCACCAAAAAGGTTGTACATTAATTGCCACATTTTCTTCTTGATTCGATCTCACAGTGCTACCGGCGCTCGGTCCCGAGCCGACACGGCACAGCTCCATCCACGGCGGCGTCGCCGACCACTTCCTCCACGGCGTCGCTCCCTGATACGTCCATTTTGGATCATGCTTTTATGTTGATATTTATTGCACTATGGGCTGTTATTACACGTTATATCACAATACTTATGCATTTTCTCTCTTATTTTACAAGGTTTACATGAAGAGGGAGAATGCCGGCAGCTGGAATTCTGGGCTGGAAAAGGAGCAAACATTGGAAACCTATTCTGCACAACTCAAAAAGCTCTGAAACTCCACGAGACACCATTTCAAAAAAAATTAAAAATTTCTGGTGAAAGAGATTCACCTGGGGGGCCACCACCGGTCCACAAGGGTGGGGGGTGCGGCCCCATCTCTGGGCGCGCCCCCTGCCTCGTGGGCCACTCGTTGACCCCCCGATGCCCATCTTCTCCTATATGAGGTGTTCAGACCTGGGAAAAAAATCATAAGGAGGCTTTCGGGACAAGACGCCGCCGTCTCGAGGCAAAACCTTGGCAGAAACCAATCTAGGGCTCCGGCAGAGCTGTTCTACCGGGGATACTTCCCTCCGGGAGGGGGAAATCGTCACCGCCGTCATCACCAACAACTCTCCCATTTTGGGGAGGGTTATCTTCATCAACATCTTCACCAGCACCATCTCCTCTCAAACCCTAGTTCATCTCTTGTATCCAATCTTTGTATCCAAACCTCAGATTGGTACCTGTGGGTTGCTAGTAGTGTTGATTACTCCTTGTAGTTGATGCTAGTTGGTTTATTTAGTGGAATATCATATGTTCAGATCCATTATGCATATTAATACACCTCTGATCATGAACAATATTATGTCTTGTGAGTAGTTACTTTTGTTCCTGAGGACATGGGAGAAGTCTTGCTATAAGTAGTCATGTGAATTTGGTATTCGTTCGATATTTTGATGAGATGTATGTTGTCTCTCCTCTAATGGTGTCATGTGAACGTCAACTACATGACACTTCACCATTATTTGGGCCTAGAGGAAAGCATTGGGAAGTAATAAGTAGATGATGGGTTGCTAGTGTGACAGAAGCTTAAATCCTAGTTTATGCGTTGCTTCGTAAGGGGCTGATTTGGATCCACTTGTTTCATGCTATAATTAGGTTTACCTTAATACTTCTTTTGTAGTTGCGGATGCTTGAATTATAGGTTAATCATAAGTGGGAGGCTTGTCCAAGTAAGGACAGCACCCAAGCACCGGTCCACCCACAAACCAAATTATCAAAGTACCGAACGCGAATCATATGAACGTGATGAAAACTAGCTTGACGATAATTCCCATGTGTCCTCGGGAGCACTTTCCTTCATATAAGAGTTTGTCCAGGCTTGTCCTTTGCTACAAAAAGGATTGGGCCATCTTGCTGCACCTTATTTAATTTTACTATTTCTCACTTGCTAGCAATTACCTTATCACAAAACTATCTGTTACCGATAATTTCAGTGCTTGCAGAACATACCTTACTGAAAACTGCCTATCATTTCCTTCTGCTCCTCGTTGGGTTTGACACTCTTACTCATAAAAAGTACTACGATAGATCCCCTACACTTGTGGGTCATCAAGACTCTTTTCTGGCGCCGTTGCCAGGGACTAAAGCGCCTTTGGTAAGTGGAATTTGTTAAGGAAAAATTTATATAGTGTGCTGAAATTTACCTGTCACTTGTTACTATGGCTCATCATCCTTTGAGGGGCTTGTTCAGGGCATCTTCACCCCGACCAGAAGAGCAAAGAGTTGCTCCTCAACCTACTGCAGCTACTGAAAATGTTTGCTTTGAAATTTCTTCGGGTATGATAGAGAAACTGCTAGATAATCCTTTTACAGGAGACGGAACACTACATCTTGATTTACACCTAATCTATGTGGATGAAGTTTGTGGATTATTTAAGCTTGCAGGTATGCCCAAGGATGTTATCAAGAAGAATGTCTTCCCTTTGTCTTTGAAGGGAGACGCATTGTCATGGTTTAGGCTATGTGATGATATTGGATCATGGAACTATAATCGGCTGAAGTTGGAATTTCATCAAAAGTTCTATCCTATGCATCAGGTTCATCATGATCATAATTATATATATAATTTTTGGCCTCGCGAAGGAGGAAGCATCTCTCAAGCTTGGGGAAGGCCTAAGTCAATGTTATATTTATGCCCCAATCATGAGCTCTCAAGGAAAATGATCATTCAAAAATTTTATGCTCGGCTTTCAATCAATAATCGCACCATGCTCGATAATTCTTGTTCTGGTTCTTTTATGATGAAGACTATTGAATTCAAATGGGATTTATTGGAAAGAATTAAACGCAACTCTGAAGGTTGGGATCTCGACGAAGGTAAGGAGTCAGGTATGACCCCTAAGTTTGATTGTGTTAAAGCTTTTATAAATATCGATGTTTTCCGTGAGTTTAGCACTAAATATAGACTTGACTCTGAAATAGTAGCTTCTTTCTGTGAATCATTTGCTACTCATGTTGATCTTCCCAAGGAGAAGTTGTTTAAATACCATCCTCCCATTGAAGTAAAAGTAGTTGAACCTGTTAAAGTTGAAGAAAAGACTATCACTTATAATGTTGATCCTATTGTTCCTACTACTTATATTGAGAAACCACCTTTCCCTGTTAGACTAAAGGATCATGCTAAAGCTTCAACTGTGGTTCGTAAGAGTAGTACTAGAACACCTACACCCTCTTAGCAAATTAAAGTTGAACCTAGTGTTGTTATGGTTAAAGATCTCTTGGTTGAAAATTTAGATGGACATGTTATTTACCTTCAAGAGGAAGCTGCTAGAATAGCCAAACCCGATGCTAAGAATAAACATATACCTGTTGTAGGCTTGCCTGTTATTTTTGTTAAAATAGGAGATCATTGCTATCATGGTTTATGTGATGTAGGTGCTAGTGCAAGTATAATCCCTCATTCCTTATACAAGGAAATTATGCATGATATTGCACCCACTGAGTTAGAAGGTATTGATGTCACTATTAAGCTTGCTAATAGAGACACTATTTCACCAATTGGGATTGTTAGAGATGTTGAAGTCTTGTGTGGTAAAGTTAAATACCGTGCTGATTTCCTTGTTCTTGGTTCCCCACAAGATGATTTTTGTCCCATTATATTTGGTAGACCCTTCTTGAATACTGTTAATGCTAAGATAGACTGCGTGAAAGATATTGTTACTGTTGGTTTAGGGGATATGTCTCATGATTTTAACTTTGCTAAATTTCGTAGACAACCCCATGATAAAGAATTACCTAGTAAGGATGAAATTATTGGTCTTGCTTCTATTGTTGTGCCTCCTAACGATCCTTTAGAACAATATATGCTAGAGCATGAAAATGGTATCTATATGAATGAGAGAAGGGAAATAGATGAAATATTCTTTAAGCAGGGACCCGTATTGAAAAACAACTTGCCTGTTGAAATCCTAGGGGATCCTCCTCCACCCAAGGGTGATCTCGTGTTTGAACTTAAACCTTTACCTAATAATCTTAAGTATGTTTATCTTGATGAAAGAAGATATATCATGTTATTATCAGTGCTAACCTTTCAGAGCAGGAAGAAGAAAAATTATTGAAAACTCTGAAGAAGCACCATGCTACTATTGGATATACTCTGGATGATCTTAAGGGCATTAGTCCCACTTTATGCCAATACAAGATAAAATTGGAAGAGGACGCTAAACCGGTTATTGATCATCAACGACGGTTAAATCCTAAGATGAAGGAAGTGGTAAGGAAGGAAATACTAAAGCTTCTAGAGGCAGGTATAATCTATCCAGTTGCCGATAGCCAGTGGGTAAGTCATGTCCATTGTGTCCCTAAGAAGGGACGTATGACTGTTGTTCCTAATGATAAAGTGTCGGGGGGAAACTGTCCTCCCACGAGCACCTATGGGACCGGAGCCCCTTCTACGTTGCGGTAAGGGAGCGGAGGGAGCACGGAGAGCAGATCGAGGAACACACGCGGGCAGTTTACCCAGGTTCGGGCCGTGCGGACGCGTAAAACCCTACTCCTGCCTTGGTTGTATTGACAGGTGTCAACGAGAGAGTCGTCTAGGTTCCGAACCCCCTCTATGTTGTGCATGGGCCTCCTTTTATAGCTCAAGGGGTCACCGACAGGTGTCAATGTAGAGGAGGGTAAAAGTGTAAATTTGGTGGTAGTTGTAATAGTGCGGGAATAGTGCGTGAACAGTAGATGAACAGTGGTCTTCACCTAACCTTGACAGTGGGGGACAAGGGCATTAAATGCCCGTCACTGTCGACCCCAAAAGTATCCGTCCATGCTTCTCCGTTCGCCACGGCGGTAGCCTCGTCACCGTGGCTTGCCACCGTGTGCCCCAGGCTGCACAGCCATCCGCCACGCGCCCCTGGAAGGGCCCCAGGGCGACGCGTGGGCGGATGAGCTGGAGCGCGGACACACAGTGTAAGTTTTCCCCGGCAAGCACCTTGCCGGGGCCACGATCTTGCCGGGCCCGGAAGCTTGCCGCTCCCCGGACCCTGCTGAGGTGCATGATGTGCCAAGGCATCTCTCGGGATATGCGTTCCTTGGCCTTCCTGGCAAGCTCCTCTTGCCAGGGCCTTGTGTTAATATGGTAATCTTAAGCCTGGTACGGCCGTCCCGGCAAGCTCCTCTTGCCGGGGCCTTGATCTTCTGACTTGTATACTTTGTTCTTGAATGGCTTCATAGGGGCCAGAAAGGTTTCCGGCGAGCACGTGGTAAACCCTGCCACGGGAAGCTGCAACTGCCCGTGCACAAGTTGGGGTACTTAGTACACCGACAGGAGCCCCCGGGCCTGGGCCACACACGGTGCCGAGCGCTGTTGGGCCAGGCCCAGAACAGTGCACGGGCACACGCGGCCCACGGCAAGCCGTATCTCCTTCCGTATCCGCCGCATCCCTCCCTAACGGCACGCGTCGATTGCGGCGTCGTGGGAGAGATCGTGGCCTGTTCTTTAATGGGAAATGCGGAGCGTCCCCCACTTCCCCCTTAAAAGCAGAGGAAGCAGGGGCAGTTCCCTCCATCGTCTTCATTGCTTCTTTATTCTCCAGAAACCTCCGCTGCTTCTTGCCTCCGCCCCTCCTCCGCCGTCCTCTGCATCCGCGGCGCCGTCGAGCTCTTCGCTTCTTCCCTCGCCGCCTCTGCCATGGCTCCGAAGAGCGACAAGGCCAAAAGCGACAAGGCCAAGAACGACAAGGCCAAGAAGGAGAAGTCCGAGCAGGCGGCGAAGCTGGCCGCCCTGCGGAAGAGGTGCGTGGTCTTCGCGCCAAGGCTTGGCGCAAGGGAGCTGCGGAACAAATATTATTTGTTCTGGGCGAGGGAGACCAAAGCTCATCCCCGCACCAGAGCCTTCCCCGCCATTGCCAAAGATATGTTCCCCGGCGGGTACTTCTTCTTCGCTGCATTTTTCCATTGTGGACTGTGCCCTCCGTTCTCGGAGTTCTTTTGTGATATCATGAACACATATGGCCTCCACCTCCTAGATTTCACTCCCAACGCCATCCTTACGATGGCCGTTTTCGTACATCTGTGCGAAAACTATGTTGGGATTCATCCAAACGTAGCACTTTTCCGCCACTTCTTCATGCCTAGAGTAGAGGCTGGCGCTCCCCTCTCCGGCGGCATCTCCTGGATCTTCAGGCTGAACAAGAAGGATTTGTACCTGAAGGGAGAACTCCGCGACAAGTGGGAAGAATGGCGAGCCGATTGGTGCTGGGTGGTGGAGGATAAGCCGGAGCCCTTCACCGCGCCGCGCACAACTGCCATAGTGCGCGGCAGGGATTGGAGCGAATTGGCCCCGGAGGACAACAAGCTTAGCATCGCCCTCATCAGGATTATTCGCCTCCGGGTAGCCAATCTGACTATCGGAGAGGTTGGGGCAGATTTCCTCCGCCGCCTCATCGCCCCTTTACAAGAAAGGAAAAGGGCCGCCTGGGAATTCGCCAATGCGGCAGATATCATGAGGCTGCGCCCTGGGTTGAACTACAATTTCACCGCCCTGGAGTTGAAGGGGATGGTCAAGGAGCTCTTCAAGCACGACCCTGCCCATCCAGAGTGGTTCAGGCCTGCCCGGGGAGTGGTACCACTGTGCAACAGCACTGCCCGTGATTCCTTGCGCGCGATGTAGCCTGCGTGCGACTCCCATGGCGTCACCCCCACTTGGATAGAGCCTCCGCCGGATACTGTGCTGAGCTTCTTTGATAACTTGGTCGAGACGCCCAAAAACACCGAGGAGAACAGGGGCCTCACCCGGGCCACTACGGCGCGGGACATAGCTTACTTCGCCTCCAGGATGGAGGAGGCCGCCGCGGCTGCGGCGGCAGGTGACTTTGGATACACTGTGGATGAGGCACAGGCCGCGGACGCGGTGAGCCAAGCAGAGGAGGCGGAAATCATCAGGCTGCTCAAGCTTCCGCCCGACGAGTTTGCCGGGGTGCCTTCCGTGAGGTTTGCCGGGACGAGCGAGGTTGCCGGAGGGAGCGAGGTCGCCGGAGGGAGGAAGGCCGCTGAGCATGGTGCTGAGTCCAGCGGGCCTGCCGGGGAGGAGGAGGACGTCGAGGCTGACGAAGACTCTGGTGGATCTCTGAATCTCGAAGACGACGCCTCCTCATAATCAGAGAACTCCACGCCTCCAGCGAGTCCCAAGCAGCAACCGAAGAAGCGCCTCCACAAGGCAGCTGAGACGGCGAGGCCGCAAGCGCCTCGACAGCAGCCAGCGCGCCGTGCAACGCGCGCCACCAGGACGAGCGAAGTCGTCCAGGAGGCGCCCCGTGCACCAGCGCCAAGCGGAGGGGGATCCTCCCGGAGCGGAACGGCCGCTCCTCCTGCCCCTCGGCACTCGGCGACGACGGAGGCTGGGTCTTCGCAGCCCACAGCCCCGGAGACCGCCAAGCGCCCGAGGGAGCCTTCTCCTCCTGCTCCTCGCGCGGGAGAACCTCAGGCGGATTTCGACTTCTCCGCCCTCAGCTCCGACGACGAGGAAGAGGAGTAAGTACTTGCAACTTGTAATTTCTTTGATTTTGTCTTGATTTTCCTTGTTGATTCTGATCTTGTTTTTGTTTTGCTTCCAGGACCCTGGCCCAGCGGATGGTGAAGAGGGCCAAGATCCCTGTGGTCGAGGTTGAAGACGACTCGCCCGCCGCGGCGACCGGAGACGCGCCAGCGGCAAACTTGCCGGATCAACCTGCTGCTCCGAGGAGCAGCCCCCAGCGCAGCCCCTAGCGTAAGTCTGGTTTTTATTTTCCTGCTTGACGGGCGCGCTTGAGGTGATCATCTTTATCTGATATCTTGTTTGTCTTGTGTAGAAGTGGAGCCGCAGCCGCAGGGGCGCCAAGAGGTCGCCCCCGACGAGCCACTTGCTCCACCCTCCCCGCCAAGGGTGAGCTCCCCGGCGAGGGAGAACGCTCCGCCAAGGACGGGCACTCCGCCAAGGGCAAGTACCCCGCCAAGGGCGAGCACCCCGCCAAGGGAGGGCGCGGGCGGCCCTCCGCCAGCAGGGGCCACTGCTCCGCCGCCAAGGGAGAACTCCCCGGCGAGGGAGCCCGTCGTTGAAGAAGTCCGCGAAGGTAAATCCTTGTAGCTTTCCCTTCTTGAACTTGTCTTTTTGGATATTTGCTTGATCTTTTCTTTCCTTTTTCTTCCGCTAGATCCTCCTGCACCGGAGCGGATGGAAACGGAGGCCACTGGCGAGGAGGGTGTGCACGGCGACGGCGGCAACGCCACTGCTGCTGACGAGCCGACCGCCGAAGAGACCGCCCCGACCGCCGACGCCGCGGCCGGGGAAGAGGCCGGCGACAATACTGCTGGCCCGGAGGCCGCAGGAGCGTCGGACGCTACACCGGCCGCCGACCCCTCCGCCCCCACGGAGCGGTCGGGTGTCTATCTTGAGGCCCCCAACGGGATCTTTATACAAGTCCCTTGGGCGTCCTTGTCTCGAGCCCCCGTGGAGGGAGAGACCTACGACGGAGAGATCCTCGCCTCCGCGGGGTTGAAGGTTGTTGAAGCGCCCGGCGGCAGCGATGAGCCCGAAGAGGAGAAGCTCCTTCGCCGGCTTCTGGCTCTGTACCGGACCAGGCAGGCGAAGCTAGAGTCTCGGGAAGCTCTTGCCGCCAAGGCTGGAGCTGACTGGGAGAAGCGCGCCGCGGAGCACCGAGCCGCCAACCAGGCGGCCCTCCGCAACTTGCCGGAGGAGCGTGAGGAGCTTGCCGGGGCGCAGCAAGCCTTCCTCCTGGAGAAGGCTGAGGTGGATGAGCGGCAGCGACTGGCCGCCGAGGAGTTGTCTCAGCGGGAGGGAGCGCTCAACCAGCGGAAGGTCGACCTCGACATCCACGAGGACGACCTCACCGCGCGGGAGCAAGCCATTGCCGGGGCCCTGAAGGAGGCGAAAGCCGCCGCATCCGTCGTGGAGACCGCCAAGAGGGACCTGGAGCTTAAGGTGGAGCAGCTGGAGCGGTGCCTGAAGGCGAGCGAGGACAGAGTCACCGCGCTCAATGTGGAGCGGGAGAAAGATGCCCACACCAACTCTGACTTGCAGGTACGTCTCTCCAAGAAAGGCGACGAGCTCACTGCCGCCAAGGACTCTATTGCTGACTTAGAGTTCAAGGTCTCTACTCTGACTGATTCGCTCGACGCCGCCCGGGACCGCGAGACGAAGCTGAAGGACGAGCTCCGCAAGGAGCGGAACTTGGTGGAGAGCGCCGCCGTCTCAGCGAACAACTTCAGCCGGGCGGTGGAGCAGTGGACTGACGATCTGGTCACCTCCGCCGCCAACATTGACAAGGAGATGGTGGCGCTGAGGGCGGAGCATCTCGCGTACTCTCCGGACGAGAACCTCCCCCACAGCGCCAAGTTGAGTCTCTTCTTCAGGGGAATCACGCCAGCACTTGCGCGGCTGCAGGAGAAGATCCCCGTGCAGCTGGCCGACGAGGCGCGTCGGCTCTGCATGGGCACCTTGGAGCGTGTCTTGACGAAAATCGTCTACCGCAACCCCGGCATCAACCTTGTCAACGTCCTCCCCACCTTGCCGGACGACGCTGATCAGGAGGCGTTGAAGGCGCAGGTTGCCCACATCGTCGCCAAGGTGAACAAGATCACAAGGCGTGAAGGCGACCGCGTAGATTAGATTTCTTTCTTTCTGTTTCCCTTGCCGCTGCAAGGCATGTTATGGACAAGAATCTATTAGTATTGCTGCAAGTTATCCTTGTAATATACAATCTTATTTTGATCAGTCAATGCAGCGTTATCTCCCTTGCTTTTGGTCCTCCACTTTGTATGCTTTCTACCCTACGCTTTCAGGGGACTTGCCGGCAAGGGGCCCTTGCCGCGAGTGCTGAGTGCCGGACTCTTAGCGGCCTGCAGGCAAAAGACCTCGTCGGCAAGTAACCTTGCCGCAGCTAGTCGCAGCACACTTAAACTGCTGAGCGAACTCGAAAACGAAGTAAGGGTGCGACACTTGTCGCAGCTCACTTAAGCCGTTGAGCGTGCTCGAAACAGAGTAAGGGCGCGGCTAGCCACGGGTAGGTTCCTCCGCGCACAGGTTTTCCATACAAAGTGTGGTTGTTCAAGGAAGACAACTAAAATTTAAAAATTTGAATTACTCAAACTTTGGTAACTTAGCTTTAATAAATTGCTCGTCCCCCGACAAGGCTTCTCTTTCTTGAACAGCACTTGGTTCATCCTCCATCTCCTCCCCCCC
>LR738713.1:543519728-543559301 GCA_902687465.1 Secale cereale
CGGCAAACTTGTGCGCGAAGAATGTTCCTTCTGCTTAAGAGGGAAAGAAAAAGAGGAGGGAAAACAAGTATATAGCCTCACGGCTTGCTAGTGCTTACCGGGGATGTGCGTTGCACAAGGTGCCAAACAATGCATTCAAATAACAAAGAAAAGCATGGAAATGGCAAATAGTGCGAAGCACGAAAACTTTACTGATGCACGGGATCTGCGCCCGGCTTTGTACAAAGGTTTACATGCAACAGCGGCAAGACTTGTACAAAAGGTGATTGCCGGAGCGGATCACGGCAACCGCGCCTCATGGGTGAAACTTGCGAAGATGCTCTATGTTCCAGGAGTTGCTCACCGGTAAGCCTTCTTCGGTCTCAAGGCGGACAGCGCCGGGCCTTGTGACTTGTCTCACCCGATAAGGGCCTTCCCACTTCGGCGTCAACTTGTTGGAATTCTTGGCGGACTGAACACGCCGAAGAACAAGGTCGCCTTCCTCGAGACTCCTGGCCTTGACCTTGCGGCTGTGATAGCGACGCAAGGCTTGCTGGTATCGAGCAGCTCGTACAGCAGCCTGGAGACGTTCCTCCTCGAGGAGCAATGCGTCATCTTGTCGCAGTTACTCTTGCTCGAGCTCATCATAAGCGAGCACTCGAGGAGATCCGTATACGAGTTCCGTGGGGAGAACTGCCTCTGCTCCATAGACAAGAGCAAAGGGTGTCTGTCCGGTGGCTCGATTTGGTGTCGTCCTGATTGACCAAAGAGCCGCCGGCAACTCCTCTATCCAGTTTCTTCCGCACTTGCGCAGCCTGTCGAAGGTTCTTGTCTTGAGCCCGCGCAGCACTTCAGCATTGGCCCTCTCCGCTTGACCATTGCTCCTCGGGTGAGCAACAGAAGCGAAGCAGACCTTGGCGCCAAGGTCTTGGACGTACTGCATGAAGGTGCGACTTGTGAATTGTGTGCCGTTGTCGGTGATCATCCTGTTAGGGATCCCGAAACGGCAAACAATTGACCTGAAGAACCTGACTGCTGACTGTGCTGTCACCTTTCTCACTGGTTCCACTTCTGGCCACTTTGTGAACTTATTGATTGCAACGTACAAGTACTCAAAGCCCCCGACTGCGCGGGGAAAGGGGCCGAGGATGTCGAGCCCCCAGACCGAGAAGGGCCAGGACAAAGGGATCGTCTGGAGAGCTTGAGCTGGCTGGTGAATTTGCTTGGCATGGAACTGGCATGCTTCACACTTGGTTACTTGTGCAGTTGCATCTTGGAGGGCTTCTGGCCAGAAGAACCCTTGCCGGAACGCCTTTCCGGCAAGTGCCCTTGCGCCAATGTGGTGGCCACATATGCCTCCATGTATTTCTGCCAACAGCTTCTGTCCATCTTCTCTGGAAATACACTTCAACCTGACACCATTGAGTCTTCTTCTGTACAATTCATTGCCAACGAACTGGTACATACTTGACTGCCTGGTAATTTTCTCTATCTCTTCTGGCTCGTCGGGAAGTTCTCCAGTTTGCAGAAAACGGACGATTTGATGTGCCCATGCTGGAGCCTGAGGCTCAACAACAAGGACTAAAGGCATGAGGGCTGCTGCGGGAACCTCAGCTTCTACGGCAAGAACCTGTGGCTCCACCGGAGCTGATGATCCCTCGGCAAGCCTGCCGGGGCAAGGCTTGTCGGGAACACTTGCTTCAACTGTACAGACCCTTGGATCTGCAGGAGCAAATTGTCCCTCAGCATTTTGGTTGTTGATCTTGGGGGCCTTGGCGGCGGCGTCTGGAAGGTCCGCCGGCAAGTAGTCCCCGGAGACCAACTTCCTCTTCTTGTTTTGCCCAACTGATGGTGTAACGGATGGCTGAGTTAACTTGAGCAGGAAGGTCCCTGGTTCCACAGGTAACTTCATTGCAGCACACTTTGAAAGGCCATCGGCAATATCATTCTGAGCTCTTGGGACGTGCTCCATTTGCAGACCTTCAAAGTGTTCTTCAAGCTTCCTCACTTCATCAACATAAGCTTCCATCAAAGGGCTCTGATAACTCTTATTCACTTGTCGGACCACCAATTGTGAATCTCCCCGTACAATCAACTTCTTGATCCCAAGCTCGGCCGCAATTCTGAGGCCGGCAAGCAAACCTTCATACTCGGCAGTATTGTTTGTCGCTTGCTCCTTGGGAAAGTGCATCTGGACAACATACTTGAGGTGCTCTCCGGTGGGCGCTATGAGTACCATGCCGGCACCGGCGCCTTGCAGCGAGAAAGCACCATCAAAGTACATTATCCATTCACTGCTCGTTTCTTGGACGGGGACGCTTGTCTCTGGAACTTCTTCATCTGGCGTTGGAGTCCATTCAGCTATGAATTCTGCCAAAACTCTGCTCTGTATGGTTGAGGTACTCTCAAACTTGAGACCAAAGCTTGACAGCTCCAGTGCCCACTCGACGATCCTGCCTGTTGCCTCGGGATTCTGCAATATCCTCTTCAACGGAAAGCGAGTGACCACTGTTATCTCGTGTGCTTCGAAGTAATGGCGCAGCTTCCTTGAGGCCATGAGGAGGCCGAACAGCAACTTCTGCACCCCAGAGTATCTTGATCTAGCCCCCTGCAAGAGGGAACTTACAAAATACACTGGGCGCTGCACCATCTTCCTTTGCACTTCACCTTGTTCCAGCGCAGACTTGTCCTTGTCGGGGCCAGAGCTTGTCGGGGAAGCCCCCTGCTTGTCGCTGGAAGTACTTGCCGGGGCTGTGGGCTCTTCCTCTGCCTCCCTTTCCGCTACCAACGCAGCACTAACCACTTGATTGGTTGCCGCTAAGTACAGCAGCAACTTCTCTTGTGGTCTAGGTGCGACAAGTACTGGAGTAGAGGACAGGTATCCTTTCAAGTCTTGCAGCGCTGCCTCCGCTTCCGGAGTCCATTTCATAGGACCTGCCTTCTTCAAAAATTTAAAGAAAGGCAGGGCGCGTTCTGCAGACTTTGAAATGAACCTGCTGAGGGCAGCCACGCAACCAGCAAGTCTCCTCGCATCCTTGACGCGTTTCGGGGCTTCAATCTGCTCGATGGCTTTGATCTTGTCGGGATTGGCTTCAATCCCCCTCTGAGACACAAAGAACCCGAGAAGCTTGCCGGAGGGGACTCCGAAGACGCACTTCTCGGGGTTCAACTTGAGCTGGATCTTGCGCGGATTCTCAAAAGTCTCTTCTAAATCTTGGATCAGTATATCTTTGCTCTTGCTCTTGACCACTATATCATCCATGTATGCTTCCACATTTCTGTGTATCTGTGGCTCAAAAGCAGTGTGCACCACCCTTGCAAATGTTGAGCCTGCATTCTTCAATCCGAAGGGCATGCGTACGAAGCAATATGTGCCACATGGAGTAATGAATGCAGTCTTCTCTTCATCTTCCTTGGCCATGAATATCTGATGGTAACCTGAGTATGCATCAAGGAAGGAAAGCAGCTCACATCCGGCGGTGGAGTCAACAATCTGGTCAATACGCGGCAAGGGAAATGGATCCTTGGGACATGCTTTATTCACATCAGTGAAGTCTATACAAAGTCTCCACTTCCCGTTGGCCTTACGTACGACAACTGGATTTGCTAACCACGTAGGATGGATCACGCCTCTAACCAGGCATGCTGCTTCCAATTTCTTTATCTCCTCGGCGATGAATTCTTGGCGCTCCACGGCTTGCTTCCTGACCTTCTGCTTGACGGGCCGTGCATGAGGACAAACAGCAAGCTTGTGCTCAATTACCTTCCTGGGAACGCCGGGGATGTCAGATGGTTGCCACGCAAACACATCGACATTCGCCCGCAGGAAGGCAACGAGCGCGCTTTCCTATTTGTCGTCGAGTGTAGCACTGATGGTGAAGGTACCACCAGTGCCGTCCTCCTTGGCGGACACCTTCTTGGTTGCCGGTGGAGCGGCCATCCCTTTCTTGCACTTGCCGGTGGAGCTCGATGGTACGTCCTCAACGGCAGCGCAGCACTCCGAAGAGGTGCGTTTGCCGGAGTGGGCCCCAGAGCTCTTGCCGGACTTGGTCTTGGTCTTCCCCCCGGGAGCTTCAGCGGCAAGTGTATTGCTTTCTGCTGCGGCTGCTGCATCCCGATAGATTTTGTCGGCGCAGATAAGCGCGTCCTTCTTGTCGTCGGGGACAGAGATGACGCTTATCGGCCCCGGCATCTTGAGTATGTTGTAGGCATGGTGGGAAGCTGCCATGAACTTGGCGAGGGCAGGACGGCCAAGTATTCCATTGTATGGCAATGGGATATCGGCAACGTCGAAGGTTATCCTCTCCGTCCTGAAGTTGAGCTCCCCGCCAAAGGTCACGGGCAGTGTAATCTTCCCCTTCGGCTTGCTCCTTCCCGGGTTGATCCCTTGGAATGACCCGGTTTCCTCGAGCTCGCTATCGGGGATCTGTAGCTTCTTGATCACAGCTGAGGAGATCAAGTTCAGGCCGGCCCCGCCGTCAACCAACATTTTGGTGACCTTGAGGTTGCGGATAGTTGGTGAGACCAACATCGGCAAGCACCCGACCGCCGTTGTGCGATCAGGGTGATCCTCAAGGTCAAAAATGATGGGCGTGCTGGACCACTTCAGCAGCCTGCGTGACTCGACGGGCGGCTCAACTGCATTCACTTCCCGCACCCACTGCTTGAGTTGGCGGTGGGAAGTGTGCAGAGAGGCGCCTCCGTCGACACACAGAACTTCTGTGGCCTTCTGGAACTCTTGCTCGCTGTTATCCCCTTCTTCCATGTCGTCGTTGTCGTCTTCTTCCTCATCCTTGTCGCGGCCCCGGGGAGGTCCGTCACCTTGCCGCTGCTTGGCCTTGCCGCGACGTCCTCCCCGGCCATTGAACGGCCGCTTCTTGCTTGGTTCTCCTCCGCCCCCTTGGGCCTTCTCCTTGTCGCGACGCTCGTATTCAGCCTTCTGCTGTTCTACGAGGTACTCGACTCGCTTGCAGTTCTGAAGATCGTGGCCCTTGGTGCGGTGGATCTTGCAGTATTGCTTGTCGGAGCCGTCCTTCTTGTCGGCTGCCGCTACAGGGGCAGGTTCCTTGCCGGAACCGCCAGCCTGTACCTTCTTGGCGGGAGCCTCCTTGCCGGACTGCTCGACGACTAGCACCTCCTTGCTCTTCTTCTTTCTGTTGTTCCGCCGCCGGCTCTTCCTTGCCGGGGCGGCATCTTCGTTGTCGCTTCCTCCTGCGCCAGCATCCTCTCCGGGGAGTCTCCTCCCCTCTTCGGCGCGCGCGCACTTGTCAGCCAGAGCGTAGAGCTCGCTGACATCCCGGATCTTGGTCATGGCCATCTCTTCCCTCATGCTGCGGTTACGCACGTTCTGGTGGAACGCGCTGATGACCGCGGCAGGGTGGACGTCGGGAATGTTGTGTTGCACGCGGCTGAACCTCTGGATGTACTTGCGCAGGGATTCTCCCTCCTTCTAGGCTAGGATGTGGAGATCACTCTCTTGGCCGTGGGGTTTGTGGCCGCCCATGAAGGCGCCAACAAACTGGTGGCACAGATCTGCCCACGAAGAAATGGAGCTCTCCGGCAAGTGCATAAGCCAAGAGCGGACGTTTGGCTTAAGCACTAGCGGGAAGTAGTTGGCTAGTATCTTCTCGTCGCGTCCCCCGGCAGCCTGCACCGCGATGGTGTAGATGCTGAGGAACTCTGAGGGGTGTGTCTTGCCGTCGTACTTCTCGGGTACGTCGGGCTTGAAGTTTTTCATGCTGGGCCACTGGACGCGCCACAGCTCACGGGTGAACGCAGGGCAACCTGCCGCGTACGGCAAGTCGCCTGGTTCACCGGGCGCGTGCGTGTCGACAGCGGTCCCAGCGCGCTGATCCGACTGTCGTCGGGCTTCTCGTCGGCGCTCGATGCGCGTCCGAGCGTCTTCTTGTCGCCGGTCGTCGAGGACTTGGCGCTGGTCCCGACGAGCCCGCGGATCCGACGACGCCGTGGAGTCGTCGTCGACGTTGATCCGGCGGGGCGGCGTCTTCTGCTTCCGCGGCGGGGAGTGCACGGTGGTCGCACCCCCGGCGGTCTTGTCGCCATCGGCCTTCGTCTGGTCGACTTGCCGCGGCCGCGACGTCGCCGGCTGCTGCGGCGTGTCGTTGTTGGCGAAGGCGATGAGGCTTTGGATCGTCGCCCTCCAGTCTTCGGCCTTGTCCGCCGCTGGAGGGAAATCGAGGAGCAGTTGCGCTCTTGCTAGCGCTTCTGCTGGAGAGGAGGGGAGCGGCGGCGAGCGGTGCGAGGAGCGAGATATGCTCGGACTTCTAACAGGGTTAGAAGGAGCAGTTTCTCGCCCCGGCGACCGCGCCTTGCTCGTGCCAGGACGATGGCCTTGAGCATCCCGCGATCCTCCGGTTTGTCCTTGCCCCAGCAAGCGTATGGTACCTCCTGTACCACGGCGCTGCTGGCTTGGCACCTGCTGAGAGGGATTTGGTGCGTCTACGGACACCGAGGCTTTGGAATTTGCCCGGTCGTTCGTCTTGTCCTTGGATTTGGTGGCACCGTGAGTTTCCTCGCCGGCGACCACCCTTCCGCCGGCGTCTCCCCCACCAACCGTTGGTTCTGGTGGTGGCGGGAGCGACGCAGACGGGCCTCCGACCTCCGAAGCCTTCTTCTTCGGAGGCATGTTGTTGTAGACGACGAAGTTGATGAAGCTGGAGAGGTTGATGAAGAATGCGCCCGCGTGAGCGTCGGATCAGGTTCGCACAACCTCGACGCCCCCTACCTAGTGCGCCAAAGATCTCGGGGGAAAACTGTCCTCCCACGAGCACCTATGGGACCGGAGCCCCTTCTACGTTGCGGTAAGGGAGCGGAGGGAGCACGGAGAGCAGATCGAGGAACACACGCGGGCAGTTTACCCAGGTTCGGGCCGCGCGGACGCGTAAAACCCTACTCCTGCCTTGGTTGTATTGAGCTCGGGAGCTTGAAGAACTACAATGCTTAGCTACACCGAGCGAGAGAGTCGTCTAGGTTCCGAACCCCCTCTATGTTGTGCATGGGCCTCCTTTTATAGCTCAAGGGGTCACCGACAGGTGTCAACGTAGAGGAGGGCAAAAGTGTAAATTTGGTGGTAGTTGTAATAGTGCGGGAATAGTGCGTGAACAGTAGATGAACAGTGGTCTTCACCTAACCTTGACAGTGGGGGACAAGGGCATTAAATGCCCGTCACTGTCGACCCCAAAAGTATCCGTCCATGCTTCTCCGTTCGCCACGGCGGTAGCCTCGTCACCGTGGCTTGCCACCGTGTGCCCCAGGCTGCACAGTCGTCCGCCACGCGCCCCTGGAAGGGCCCCAGGGCGACGCGTGGGCGGATGAGCTGGAGCGCGAACACACAGTGTAAGTTTTCCCCGGCAAGCACCTTGCCGGGGCCACGATCTTGCCGGGCCCGGAAGCTTGCCGCTCCCCGGACCCTGCTGAGGTGCATGATGTGCCAAGGCATCTCTCGGGATATGCGTTCCTTGGCCTTCCTGGCAAGCTCCTCTTGCCAGGGCCTTGTGTTAATATGGTAATCTTGAGCCTGGTACGGCCTTCCCGGCAAGCTCCTCTTGCCGGGGCCTTGATCTTCTGACTTGTATACTTTGTTCTTGAATGGCTTCATAGGGGCCAGAAAGGTTTCCGGTGAGCACGTGGTAAACCCTGCCACGGGAAGCTGCAACTGCCCGTGCACAAGTTGGGGTACTTAGTACATCGACATAAAGATGAGTTGATCCCGCAAAGAATTGTTACAGGTTATAGGATGGTAATTGATTTCCGCAAATTAAATAAAGCCACTAAGAAAGATCATTACCCCTTGCCTTTTATTGATCAAATGTTATAAATGTTATCCAAACATACTCATTTTTGCTTTCTAGATGGCTATTCTGGGTTCTCTCAAATACCTGTGTCAAAAGGGGATCAAGAAAATACCACTTTTACTTGTCCTTACGGTACCTTTGCTTATAGACGTATGCCTTTTGGTTTATGTAATGCACCTACTACCTTTCAAAGATGCATGATGGCTATATTCTCTGATTTTTGTAAAAAGATTGTTGAGGTTTTCATGGATGATTTGTTCGTTTACGGAACTTCTTTTGATGATTGCTTGAGCAACCTTGATCGAGTTTTGCAGAGATGTGAAGACACTAATCTTGTCCTGAATTGTGAGAAGTGCCACTTTATGGTTAATGAAGGCATCGTCTTGGGACATAAAATTTCTGAAAGAGGTATTGAAGTTGACAAGGCTAAGGTTGATGCTATTGAAAAGATGTCATGCCCCAAGGACATCAAAGGTATACGAAGTTTCCTTGGTCATGCCGGGTTTTACAGGAGGTTCATTAAGGACTTCTCCAAAATCTCCAGGCCTCTGACTAATCTTTTACAAAAAGATGTGCCTTTTGTTTTTTTTATGATGATTGTCTAGAAGCATTTGCAATACTTAAGAAAGGATTGATCTCTGCACCTATTGTCCAGCCTCCTGACTGGAATTTACCCTTTGAGATTATGTGCGATGCTAGTGATTATGTTTCAGGTGCTGTTCTAGGACAAAGAGTTGATAAGAAATTGAATGTTATCCAATATGCTAGCAAAACTCTAGACAGCGCCGAGAGAAACTATGCTACTACTGAGAAAGAGTTTTTAGCAGTTGTATTTGCTTGTGATAAGTTTAGACCTTATATTGTTGATTCTAAAGTAACTATTCACACTGATCATGTTGCTATCAAATACCTTATGGAAAAGAAAGATGCTAAACCTAGACTTATTAGATGGGTTCTCTTGCTGCAAGAATTTGATTTGCACATTATTTATAGAAGGGGAGCTGAGAACCCCGTAGTAGATAACTTGTCTAGGCTAGAGAATATTCTTGATGATCCACAACCTATTGATGATAGCTTTCCTGATGACCAATTAGCTATCATAAATACTTCTCGTACAGCTCCATGGTATGCTGATTATGCTAATAACATTGTTGCTAAGTTTATACCTCCTAGCTTCACATACCAGCAAAAGAAAAAGTTCTTCTATGATTTGAGACATTACTTTTGGGATGACCCACATCTTTATAAAGAAGGAGTAGATGGTATTATTAGACATTGTGTACCTGAGCATGAATAGGAACAGATCCTATGCAAGTGCCACTCCGAAGCATATGGAGATAGAACTGCACATAAGGTATTGCAATCTGGTTTTTATTGGCCTACTCTCTTCAAGGACGCCCGTAATTTTGTCTTATCTTGTGATGAATCTCAAAGAATTGGTAATATCAGTAGACGTCAAGAAATGCCTATGAATTATTCACTTGTTATTGAACCATTTGATGTTTGGGGCTTTGATTATATGGGACCGTTTCCTTCCTCTAATGGGTATACACATATTTTAGTTGATGTTGATTACATTACTAAGTGGGTAGAAGCTATTGCAACTAGTAGTGTTGATCACAACACCTCTATTAAGATGCTTAAATAAGTTATTTTCCCGAGGTTTGGAGTCCCTAGATACTTAATGACTGATGGTGGTTCACACTTTATTCATGGTGCTTTTCGTAAAATGCTTGCTAAGTATGATGTTAACCATAGAATTGCATCCCCTTATCACCCACAGACTAGTGGTCAAGTAGAATTAAGCAATAGAGGGCTGAAATTAATTTTGCAAAAGACAGTTAATAGGTCTAGAAAGAATTGGTCCAAGAAACTTGATGATGCATTATAGGCCTATAGAACTGCATACAAAAATCCTATGGGTATGTCTCCCTATAAGATGGTTTATGGAAAAGCTTGTTACTTACCTCTTGAGCTAGAACATAAGGCATATTGGGCTATTAAAGAGCTCAATTATGATTTCAAACTTGCCGGTGAGAAGAGGTTATTTGACATTAGCTCGCTTGATGAATGGAGAACCCAGACCTATGAGAATGACAAGCTGTTTAAAGAAAAAGTTAAAAGTTGGCATGACAAAAGGATACAAAAGCGTGAGTTTAACGTACGTGATTATGTCTTGCTATACAACTCTCATTTGAGATTTTTTGCAGGAAAACTGCTCTCTAAATGGGAAGGTCCTTACGCTATCGAGGAGATCTATCGTTCCGGTGCCATAAAAATCAACAACTTCGAAGGCACAAATCTGAAGGTGGTGAACGGTCAAAGAATCAAACATTATATCTTAGGTAATCCTATAAATGTTGAAACCAATGTTATTGAAACCGTAACCCCGGAGGAATACATAAGGGACACTTTCCGGAATGATTCAGACCCTAAAAAGGAAGAGGTATGTGGTACGGTAAGTAAACCGACTCCAAAATAGTTCTAATGGCAATTTTTCACCGTTTTGGAATATTTAGAAAAATAGAAAAATAAGTGGCAGTCCGGAAGAGACACGAGGCGTCCACGAGGGGGGAGGGCGCGCCCCCTCCCTCTAGGCGCGCCCCTGCCTCGTGGGCACCTCGTGTGCCTCCCAGACTCCGATTTCTTGTATGTTACTCCTTTTGGTCGGTAAAAATTCATTATATATTCTCCCGAAGGTTTTGACCACGGTATCACGCAAGAATCCTTTATTTATTTTTCTAGTTGTTTCTGTCGCAGATAAGAGCAATATGTCTTCTCAGAAGTCAGTTAGAGAGAGTCGGTTGTCTCATCCAACACATGGCCGAGGAGCAAACAGCGATGCTGACCACTTTGGTCCATCAACAGAGGAAGAGATGGAGGCTGACTTGAAGAGGATAGATGCCATGGAGGAAGATCTAGAAGTTACTTCTCGGTTTCAAGCTGGATTCACGATAGGGGAACTACAGAGCTCAGCTATTCCAAACTCAGTCATCCCTACCAATGTCAGGTTTCTTTCTTATGAAATTGTGAAAAAGAGTGTTACTTGTTCTCCCGTAGCTATGCAGCATCCTTGGGTGAAAGGAGCTTTAGCCGTCATGGGCAAGCTCCGTAAGGAAATTATGGACCTTAAGCAGCAAGTTAACAAGCTCGAGGAGGAGAATCGTATCCTGAGGGGTATCATTGCCAAGAATATCAATCACCACTTCCGAAGAAGGAGACATAATCATATGTGTATGGGCACTCCCCTTGGCAACAGCCAAGCTTGGGGGAGGTGCCCTAGTATCGTACCACCATCACACTCCTATCTTTACCGTTTTCCTTAGTTCGATCCTTTTGGTAGTATCTTGATCTAGTAGAATTAAGTTAGCATGATCTAGTTGTGAGCTTTTGCTTTATGATCTTTACCTTTGTAATCGAGTCCGTGAGCAATATAATAAAGATTAGTGTTGAGTCAAGGGCTTGATTTCCTCACTTCAGTCATGAGAAAATAAAAGAAAATATAAAAAGTATCAGAGAGATCATATTGATCTTATGGTAAGTAATGACTTCACATATAAAGATTATGATGAATAAAAGTTGTTGAGAGTTGACAAACATAGTTTTGGTCATCGTTGCAATTAATAGGAAGTAATAAAGAAAGAGAGGTTTCACATACAGATATACTATCTTGGACATCTTCTATGATTGTGAGCACTCATTAAAATATGACATGCTAAAGAGTTGATGTTGGACAAGGAAGACAACATAATGGTTTATGTTTTCTTATATTCAAGATAAAGTATATTGTCATGGATCATCCAACATGTTGAGCTTGTCTTTCCCCCTCATGCTAGCCAAAACTCCTTGCACCAAGTAGAGATACTACTTGTGCTTCCATACATCCTTCAACCCAGTTTTGCCATGAGAGTCCACCATACCTACCTATGGATTGAGTAAGATCCTTCAAGTAAGTTGTCATGTTTGCAAACTCTCTAAAATATGTTTGACTTATTAGTGTGGAGGAAATAAGCTTTATACGATCTTGTGATATGGAAGTAATAAAAGTGAAAGACTGCATAATAAAGGTCCGTATCACAAGTGGCAATATAAAGTGACGTTCTTTTGCGCTAAGACTTTGTGCATCCAACCATAAAAGCACATGACAACCTCTGCTTCCCTCGGTGAAGGGCCTATTTATTATTCTTGCCTTATAAGAGTCAAGGTGAAAATCACCTTTCCTTTTTACATTTTATCCTTTGGCAAGCACATTGTGTTGGAAAGATCCTAACATATATACCCACTTGGATGTATGTTATCATGGTCTATTATTGTTGACATTACCCTTGAGGTAAAAGGTTGGGAGGCAATACCATAAGCCCATATCTTTCTCTGTCTCCGATTAAAACTCCATACCCATAAGTATTGCATGAGTGTGAGCAATTGTGAAAGACTATAAGATAGTTGAGTATGTGGGCTTGCTGAAAAGCTCTTATATTGACTCTTTCTGATATTATGATAAATTGCAATTGCTTCAATGATTGAGATCATAGTTTGTTGGTTTTCAATGAAGTTTCTGATTCATACTTGACATTGTGAATGAATTTTTACTTTAGCATAAGAATTAAATGATAATATATGTGTGTTGTTGTTATAAGAATGATCAGGATGCCCTCATGTCCGTATTTTAATTTTATCGAAACCTCTATCTCTAAACATGTGGACATATTTTTCAATATCGGCTTTCGTTTGAGGACAAGCGAGGTCTAAGCTTGGGGGAGTTAATACGTCCATTTTGCATCATGCTTTTGTGTTGATATTTATTGTAGTATGGGCTTTTATTACACGTTATATCACAATACTTGTGCCTTTTCTCTCTTATTTTACAAGGTTTACATGAAGAGGCAGAATGCCAGCAGTTGGAATTCTGGGCTGGAAAAGGAGCAAACATTGGAAACCTATTCTTCACAACTCAAAAAGCTCTGAAACTCCACGGGACACCGTTTCAGAAAATATAAAAAATATATGACGAAAGATATTCACCAGGGGGGCCACCACCTGTCCACGAGGGTGGGGGCGCCCCTCCCCCTCTCTATAGGCGTGCCCCCTGCCTTGTGGGCCACTCGGTGACCCCCTGATGCCCATCTTCTCCTATATGAGGTGTTTTGACCTGGAAAAAATCATAAGGAGGCTTTCGGGACCAGACGCCGCCATCTCGAGGCGCTACCTTGGCGGAAACCAATCTAGGGCTCCGGTAGAGCTGTTCTGTCGGGGATACTTCCCTCCGGGAGGGGGA
The DNA here is from genome assembly GCA_902687465.1 of Secale cereale. Lineage (NCBI taxonomy): Eukaryota > Viridiplantae > Streptophyta > Magnoliopsida > Poales > Poaceae > Secale > Secale cereale. The sequence goes on from LR738713.1 coordinate 543,532,797, forward strand.
AATCATCATCGTCGTCATCACCAACAACTCTCCTATCTTGGGGAGGGTTATCTTCATAAACATCTTCACCAGCACCATCTCCTCTCAAACCCTAGTTCATCTCTTGTATCCAATCTTTGTATCCAAACCTCAGATTGGTACCTGTGGGTTGCTAGTAGTGTTGATTACTCCTTGTAGTTGATGCTAGTTGGTGGAAGATCATATGTCAAATCCATTATGCATATTATTACCCCTCTGATCATGAACAATATTATGTCTTGTGACTAGTTACTTTTATTCCTGTGGACATGGGAGAAGTCTTGCTATAAGTACTCATGTGAATTCGGTATTCGTTCGATATTTTGATGAGATGTATGTTGTCTCTCCTCTAGTGGTGTCATGTGAACGTCGACTACATGACACTTCACCATTATTTGGGCCTAGAGGAAGGCATTGGGAAGTAATAAGTAGATGATGGGTTGCTAGAGTGACAGAAGCTTAAACCCTAGTTTATGTGTTGCTTCATAAGGGGCTGATTTGGATCCACTTGTTTCATGCTATGGTTAGGTTTACCTTAATACTGCTTTGTAGTTGTCGATGCTTGCATTAGAGGTTAATCATAATTGGGAAGCTTGTCCAAGTAAGGATAGCATCCAAGCACCGGTCCACCCACATACCAAATTAGCAAAGTACCGAACGTGATTCATATGAACGTGATGAAAACTAGCTTGACGATAATTCCCATGTGTCCTCGGGAGCGCTTTACTTCATATAAGAGTTTGTCCAGGCTTGTCCTTTGCTACAAAAAGGATTGGGCCATCTTGCTGCACCTTATTTACTTTTACTATTTGTCACTTGCTACCAATTACCTTATCACAAAACTATGTGTTACCGATAATTTCAGTGCTTGCAGAAAATACCTTACTGAAAACTGCCTATCATTTCCTTCTGCTCCTCATTGGGTTCGACACTCTTACTTATCGAAAGGACTATGATAGATCCCCTACACTTGTGGGTCATCACTCCCTCGGCGGCGACGTCCACATCAGTAGGAGTTGCTGCTGCTTTAGCTCTCGCTCGTGCTGCTGCTCTGCTCTTGCTCTCGGTCCCCTGCCTGGTCTGCTCTTGCTCTTGCTCATACTCGCGCTGCTGCTCTCGCTCTTGCTCTAGCTTGCGATGCTGCTCCGATTTAGCTACACTTCAGTCGACTGAATCGACTTTTGGGTCAGTCGATTTTCAGGGGATGGGGGGCTCGCCGAAGTTAAAGAAGAACCAGCCGTAGCGGGGAGGGTGGCTCGCCGGAGAGGTACCCCACTATCTATCTTTGGGTTCGGGGGGGGCGGTGGTCTCCGACGGTAGTGGGGCGGTGGCGTGGAGATCGCTGGAGAAAAAGCTCGGCACGGGGGGCCTACAGGGATGGCCGGGGCGGCGGTGGGGAGTGTTTTCGGGGCGGGCGGGGCGGCGCACCGACGGCCGCGGGCGGCGGGGGCGGCTGTTTGGCCGGTGGTGGCTGGCTGCTCAGTTGGGTGGAGGTTGAAGATGAACTGCAGGCCCATTTCGTATCCAACGGCTGCAAAATCGAATGATCGGAGATGAAAAAGTCAATCGACTGACGTGTAGCCTCACCTCTAGTGCGTTCAGTTTCGACGGTAAAATTCAGTTTTGACAGCAAAATTCAGTTTCGACAGTAAAATTTAGTTTCGACGGCAAAATTCAGTTTCGACAGTTAAGTTCAGTTTCGACAGTTAAATTCAGTTTCGACAGTTAATTTCAGAGATGAGCGGCTGATGTACGCATCTAGCACTTTGTGGTTATGTATTTTACGTCATCTATTGGAGATGCTATTAGAATTCCACTCAGGTTAACGTTGTCTCTCTTGTCCTGCTTCAGCCTCGGCGTCGTACAACTCACCGGAGCTGCTCCAACGATGAAACCCTCCATCACAGCGGAGCAGTACCTCGGGCTCCATCTCCAGACGCCTAAGATCTTCTTCCCCTCCTCCGACAGCTAAGTCAGCCGGAGCATCCTCATCGGCCAACCCAATCACACTGAGATCGACATGGCTTCGCCAAAGAGGTTGTACACTTCTTGTGGTTTGACTTAATCGCACCATGCTTCTTTGCATCATGCGATCTTCCAATTCTTGTGAACCAAACACCCAGATTGGCAGAAATCCTATGTTTTCAAATTCTCTGTGTTGCATGTGCATTCCTATCCTATTCTTGTCTATTTCCTATCCTTGCATTGTTAGAATCCTGAAATTCAAACAAGCCCTTACACAATTACTTCTGTTACAGATATGTGTCAAAGAAAACCTTGTGTGGTTTGTCTTGCTCCTACAGTGCTGTGTTCCACCCCAGCTCAGCTGCTCCAATGACGGTAGGGTTCCCCACACCAGGGATCCGCTCTCCAGACTGTCTTTCGCCGCCTCAGATCTTCTTCCCTCCCGCCGGCACACACGACAACTGCATTACCATCATCAACTGAGCAGATGACCTTGAGGACTACACGAGTCCGCAAGAGAGGTCACACTCTTCCGTGTCTGCTTACGTTATGCATCGCTTAATATGATGACATGCTACTTTATCGTCGTGTTCACCTATTAGACTCCGACTCAGGTCCAAACTTATGTTGAAACTTGAGTTTTTAAATGGTTGTGGGGTACATATTGGGGCAGCAATCAGTACTATATGTCTACTATCTGCTTAATCTCGGGTGTCTACTATGAGTTTCATGTTGGGTGCAAACAAACATTAAAGGAACCGTTATTTGTATTTTTTAACTAAAGCTAGTATCTGCTTGATATCATTGGTTTTGGGTCTATCCACAGTTTGCTACCTTCACTCTGGATTTGTGCATGCACTCCTTACATAATCTCACTATGTTTTGTTCCTATGCATGTCAATTATTGTACACAATGGAACTAGACATGTAGAGCAAAAGAGACAAGCCTTGCGTGGCAATAAAATTTCATGCAGACGTCGCTCCATGGTGGGCGCACAGGAAGCCTCCCTCCACGGATTTCAGATTGTAATCAAGAGGAAGATAACTGTTCTGAGGAGGTTCAGAAGCAGAAGACCACTCCTATTTACCCCATGAGGTCTTGCTAGTTACAGATAGCTCCTCAGATGAGGATTCAGAGAAAGATGATTAGTCCTATCCCCCACCCCCCGAGGAGCATGTTCTAACTTGGCAAGGTTATGTTACTCATATCGTGCGTATGGTATCTTGCATTGCTATGTCATTTGCTTAGTTTGGACATGATTTGTGTGAATGCCACATGTTTAGTGTCTAATTACCATATATGTGAATTATGCAATGCCATCTTTTTGCAAGACATTATATATGTGAATTATGCAATGCTATCTTGTTGCAAGGCATTATATATGTGAATTATGCAATGCCATGCTGTTTAGCCAAGCGTCTTATATGTGAATTATATCATGCCATCCTATTTTTGTATTTCCAATTGCTTTAGTCGACAATGTTTGTATATTCAACTGCTCTTCCTGTGCATCATCCATTTTAATTGGTGATGGAGAAATCTGGAGTGAAAACAAGGTCTTCAGAAAAGATCGTGCTACCTGTTGATGGAGATAGAACCATGGTTGTACTTGGCTAAGAACTAGCCCCACCACACATAACCCAGACTCACGTATATTGTACCCCTACCCAGTTGGACAGAGAACCAGCTACACCCCTTCTAACCCCAACCCCAGCAGATAGTAACCCAGTTCCCGTTGAGACAGCACCCAAACATGAGCAGTTAGTAAGGCAACTGCAATGCCCAAAGCACTAGGATCACCACTCCGAACCCCAAGTCAACGCTTAAAGCAGAAGAAGAATTGTTCTCAGGTCAGGTTCCGTAGCTATGGTTCATACTACTTTGCTCTTGCGTCACTGTATTTACTCATACCAACTAATTTCAAATTTGAAGGATGCAATTGAAACTCCAATGGCGCAACAGGTATGTTTTAAACCTGTTTCTTTAACGTGTTTGCTGTTGTAACTTGCTCTATGTTGATTTCAGTTTCAATTGAATAAACAGTCATGATCTCGTGCCATGCACATTACAAGTGATGTTATTGATGTGTAGTTTCCCACACTTATATTCTGTCTATGCTACTTTGTCTTAAATAGATATGATGCGAACTGTATCTATCTTGATTTGGCAACATAAACTAGAATGATCTAGACCGTACAGTGACCATACTACATAGATATATGTTTGTTTCATGCTGTTATCCTGTCCACCTTACTACTAAACTGGTTTACCAAAATGAGTTTCATATACTACATTGTAAACCTGTGATGTGTTTATTTGTTTCTCCTTTAGAACGCAGATAAAATATTGGAGAAGAGTACCCCCGTTATGCAATGGTAACGGAAGTAATGCAGATCAGGTTCAAGATAGTGAGACATCCCTATTGTTCTCCAAGAAAGCTGACAAAAACTAAATTGAAGACATTGAGACAACCCCAAGGTCCTGTCTTGATGTAGTGTTCGAGTTACTGGCTACTACTGTTGTTACCAGCTCTTCGAACTCGCTGCCTGAATCAGTTCGGCTTCTAGAGTCTCAACTTCAAGTTGAAAGACATCGATCAGATGTTATGCGACAGGAACCCGAAGTGCTGAGGAAGTCCCAGCAGAATTCAGATGCATACTTTCTGGTGCAACAGCAAGTGCTGGAGGATTTAAGCGCCAAACAAGGGAAAGTTAATAAGCTTGCTAAGCATCTTGCCAGCATTATGGGTACCCAGGATATTGTTTCTTGAGCTCTTCTGAAGTGGTTTCAGTTCTGGACTTGTTTTGCTGCGGCATTTATATGCTGCTTTGTTCCCTATATTTGCACTTGTGGCGAACTTTGATGGCCAGTGGATGTAATATGTGTAATAGCCGTGATAGCTTAGCGTAAGTTGCTTGCTTAGTTATTTCCGTTGTCTAGTTTATTTGTTTTCTTGTAGTCAGTGCAGTTGTTTTTTCGCGGTTTGCTAGTGCCGGAATAACCTATTTTTTAAAACTAGGCCACATTAACAATGGGCTACATATTTACTGTAGTTAACATGGGCCTCCTACGGGCCGTAGAAACAATGGGCCTTCTAAGGGCCATAGAAAGAATGGGCCTTCTACGGGGCGTAGACACAATGGTCCTTCTACGGGCCGTATCATCAATGGGCCTTCTACGGGCCGTAGAAACAATGGACCTTCTACGGGGCGTAGACACAATGGTCCTTCTATGAGCCGTATCATCAATGGGCCTTCTACGGGCCGTAGAAACAATGGGCCGTCTACGGGGCATAGACACAATGGGCCTTCTATGGGCCGTATCATCAATGGGCCTTCTACGGGCCGTATGATCGGTTGGCCAAACATGGGCCAATAACAGACCACATTATGGCCGTAAATGGGCTAGAGTTGAAATCATCCGTTCATGGGCCGACCATAACGGGCCGTCATTAATAGGCCGTATTTGATGACGCTATGAAAATGTCCCAACGTACTAACGTGCCACAAACGTGCCGACTGTAACCATGGCCTGTATTTGGCCCACAAGCACAAAATGGCAGTAATGGGCCGAAAGTAAACGAATGCTGGAAATGAGCCCAAGAATAAATGGGCCCTGAGAAAGCCGAAAGATAGCATGGGCTGGAAATGGCCCAACGGAATAATGGGTCGTTAATGGGTATAAAGTGATACACTGTTCATTACAGGACAATTTTTCCACGGGCCGTTAATGGGCCGAGGGTTACTAAGGGCCTCATATGGGCCAAAAGACGTCATGGGCCGTACATGGGCCGGAAGTTAAAACGGGCTGGAATTATATTGGACGGCCCAGATGATGCTACTGGGCCTAATTCAGATACACCGTAAACGGGCCCTGGGTTAGCGGGCTGTAAATGGGCAATATGCGAACAGGCCGTTAACAGGCTTGCCATGGGCCGGCCCGCCACCTTTTGACCAAGTCAAACGTGCCTACCTTTTCACAGGAATGGGCCTCTGTTGGGCCGTGCCATGTGTCGACGTATCATAGGCGCTTTGGGTCCAATGAGTGGATGACATCTGTTCCAACGGTGAGCCGGCACGTGTTTCCTCCAGCCAATGATGATTTTACACGTGGAAAATCCCCATTGGTCGGGGCTGTTAGTGGGTTATCGGATCCAAAACCGGACCCGATAGCTTAACGGCGTTCCGTTACGGTGGATGCCACATGTCGGTCACCCTTGACGAAAGCACTTCTGCGACGCACGATTTATCATCATGGAAGTGGACACTTACGTGATGATAATTTTGGTAATGTCATGGAACACTTCTACGACAGCATAAGTATGACTATCTTGATTCTGTCATAAATTTGTCATGGATGTACATGCATGACAGAAAACGTGACCTACTGTGACAAACACATATCATCACGGAAGTGTATTTTTTTGTAGTGCAAGTCCGTTATATATATGTGATCAAATCACATGTTAAACTCCTATTTACAAATGTGCCTTATAAATCTATCTTCTTCTAGGTGAACTGTTCAAATAAGAAGGCCAACCGTACGAAAGTGAAATTCCAACAAACAGTAGGATCTCATAGCTATATTGCACGCTGTGAGGCTCTTGTAACTAGCTATTGTTTCACTCTTTTTGTTGTGCAATATTATCAGATCTATATTGACTTGTTCCATCAGCAGAGGAAAGCCTGCAAGGACCAAAAAGTACCTGAACCAAATGTTGTGGAAATCTTCAAGGAATGTCACACCAACAAGACGAAGGGCGTGACTACACCAGTCAAAGCCGTTGTTCTAAGTCCTTAATCCGCATGCCTTGTAACTGCTGGTTACTCTGACTTGTGCATTCAACTGCACAGTTTGCAGCAAATGTCTATTACACTTTTAATTTTATACACAGTTGTCCTAGCGTATCATTGCACCTTACAAGGTTTAAAAGAGAGAAGTGATGTTCCTTTGATCTTGATCTATAATCTAGTTCTATGCTGGACTTTCCCACACAATGTTACAATCGCATGTTTGTCTGTTCTCAGTTGTTTTGTTATATGAATGATGTTATACTATGCTTACCATATTATAAACTTTGTCTCTTTATCCTTAAATGTTAGTGCAATGTGAAGAAATAGGCAATACATTAGCCATGGTACATGGTCATATGTTTGGAACCTGGTTTTATTATGTACTTTGTAGTAAAATACAACTAATATTTTACACTGTTTCACCAAAATAAGTTTTGTGTATAGACCAAACCTATTCTCTTTCGTTTTGTTTCCTCCTTAATAACTTATGTTCTGGTACTACTAGTGTAGAAACTCAACTTTTCAGCAAGTTATGGAACGAATGGTGGAATTGCCACCTCCTGAAGGTGACGAGGCAACCATAACTACAATGTCACGTCTTGCTGCACTCGGTCGGTATTTGTCCACTAACAGTGCCAAAAGTACCTTCGAGCTTAATACTAGATTGGTTATTAAGGCCATCTCATACATACTTCCTCATGATCATGATATGCATGCTAAAAACAATGATATATCTGCGCTCCAGACACAAGTCCAATCCCTGACAGAGACCCTTTGTGAAACAAGGACGGCCATCGTTCGATGTTGTCAAGATATGCATGGTGTTGAAACCAAACTATCAGACATTTGCTATGTTGTTTAGGAGCCTAGGAGAAATGAAGGCGAAGGAGATGGTGCTCCATCAGATAGTACAACAAGAAAACATAACAGTCGGGTCAAATGAACTGAGCTTCTGAACTTCTGATGGTGCATTTATCTGCGGGACTCTTAACTTTTATGCCAACCCTCCTTTTGTTATTGTAACATCCCAATTTTCAATTTTAATGTTATCATAGATCATTCATATGCATTCATCATTTGAGCATTTGGAATTTGATTTTATTTGAAAATTGATCCAAAGACTTTAAGCAACTCAAGGACCCAAGTGAGAGAGTTGGAAGTTTTCCAAAAAGGACCCACAAAATTTATTATTTCCAAGTGGGGATGGAACAAATACCAATTTTCATTTTCAATATTTTTAAATAAATAAGAGAATATAATATGACTTCTTCAAAACAAAATAAAAACGTTGGAATTTGAATTTTGAGTAAAATATAATTATTGGATTTTTATTTGCAAAAGTATTTATTTTTAGTATTTTAATTAGTACAAGAAAGTTTATTTCGTTTTTCGGCATTTAGGCCCAGAAAAATGTTGACGAGGTCATAGATAAAGCCCTAAGTACGTGCGAATTTTTCTGTAATTTTTAAAATATATTTATTTAATTTTTTGATTTTTCTCTATTTTCAGAAGGAAAAAAATGTTCTTCGGACCGACTCGGCCGAAGCCCAGCCAGCCCACCAGGTCGCCGCCTTCCTCGAGCGCCCGAACCTGCCCCAAGCCGGAGTCTGGCCGGAGCACGGTTCCGTCTCAGCCTCCCTGGCCGAGGGGGACTCCTCCTCGGCTTGCCCCTTCCTCCAAGCCGCCACCCCCTGCCCCGTTATAAGCGCCGCCTCGACCCCCTCCAGCCCACACCGCCGCCTCACGGCAACACCGCCGCCTGCCCGCCGCCGTTCCGCAAGCCCTCCGTCGCCTAGCTATCGACGTTCGTCGCCTTAGCCTCCACCGCCGCGCGCCACACCGCCGTCACCCGCACCCACCATCGACGCCGCCGCCTCCGCCCAAGCCCGCCGCCGCCGCCGGAGCACGTCGCCGTCCACCGCCCCGCCCCGACGCTCGCCGGACCTGCCAGCCCGCCGGAGCTCCACCCCGGGACCCGACCCGATCCGCCCCGACCAGACCCGTTTTGGTATAAAACCAACCACCTGTTTTTTTTCTTTTCGGGTTTTTATAAACCTAGATCGTTTTTTTAAAACGCTAGATCTGTTTTTTAGGTTTTATTAAACAGCGAACGTCCGATGTTTAGATCAGAAAAATGAACGTTCACTATTTAGTATTTTTATTTTTTTGTTTATTTTTTGCCAGGGACCTATCCACAGTTAAAGTTTTTACAGATTAGTCCCTAGACTTAAAATGATCACTACTTTTTTACTCGTCAGTCGGAATTAGATGAAACCAACGCCAAACTCTTCGTTTTGATCCCATCTTTCCAGTAATACAACTTAAATTTGCTTTTGAAAGTTTTAAAAATTGATTTAAGAGATTTGTATTTGAACTTCTTTTGATCTTAATTTGAGTTTCGTAACTCCGTTTGAGTTGACTCTTTTTGCAAATCGAAGCTATTGACCTCTACTTTCTGATAAGGCCAAATTCTCTTGATTTTGATACTGATAGAAATTGGTTTTTGTTGCAAAAGTTAATCGTTTGTTTTTTAGACTTTTCGAGATCTGTTCTTCGACTCTGCTGCATGATTGCTTATGTATGCTATTGTTCGATTGCGATAGAACTTCCGGAGTGTGAAACGTGCTACTATGAGTCAGTAAGTTTCACTGATCATCAACAAGGCAAGTTCATACTTTGATCATACTTTTCAATACACGGTTTTTATTGCATTAGTTCTATCCTCAAAGATTTGCATGAGTAGGACTTGGATACATGTGGTATTGTTGAGTTGTACATGAGGTAGGAACCCAATGACTTGATATCAACCCAGGGAATATACGCTTCGTTACTTTGCTTATCCATGCTCTTAGACGTGGATTGGTATGTGAGATTTCATGAAAGTTGTGAGTGTAATAACAAATAAGGGAATGTTTAAGGTGGCAACTTTAATACACAACTGGGTGGATTGGTTGCAGGGCACCTAGAGAATCTAGTGTTGTCCTAGGATATCCCGGAGGAACCATGTGATCATCCTATGTAATGACACCCAGGCTCAAAGGGATCATATATCATTCATCCCTAGAAACTTCCGTGTGCAGCCACAAGTCATTATGGGCTCTGGCATAGTTGAGTATGTTGTGTGAGCTCTTTCAGTGGTGGACTAGCAGATGTAGGGGAATGTAGGTGTGCCGGTCTATCCAGGGTAAAGATTGAATGCTTCTGAAAGACTATGTCTCGATCTTCCGATCATGGATGTGGTCGAGTTTTGTGGGGAAAAGTGCACAAACCTCTGCAGAGTATATAATCTATTCATGAGTAGCCGTGTCCCCGATTATGGACATCTTGAGTATCCTGGTATTTGAATTATGGACTGATCTCAACACTCTATTAATTAATTTGTTAGGTTATTAATGACTTTGTGGATTTTGGAATTGAGATAGAGGAACCGCTCTCAATATTGCTTAACTCAACTGAGTAGTAAATAAAATTTATTCCTTTGTTGTAGGAAAAAACTAGCTTTATGCAAAAATAAACCTTACAGCCTCCACCAGCCAAATATGCATATAGTTGTAGATACTTGTTCATTACATGCTACAGTGTGTTCTTCCCAGCATATTCAATGTGCTGACCTACACGGCTGCAACGTCTCATGTTCCAGAGTTCTCCGACGAAGAATAAGGTGTGATTAGGTCGTTGTCATGCACTCAATGTTTGCCGTGGAGTTGGATGGACTCAATTTATCTTTAATGCTTCCGCAAGTTCGTATTAGTTTATGGCCTTCAGCCATATTTTTGTAATAAGATTCTCTATGAGGATTCTTCGATGTAATAAAGTGTGATTGAAACTCTGTTATAAGTCCTCAAGTACTGTGTGTGTCAGCATACCGATCCAGGGATGCCATTTAAGCACAGAGACTCCGGTCCATTCGGATCGAGGTCGCTACAAAGATGGTATCGGAGCACACGTTGCCTGTAGGACGCGACCACTAGGATAAGCCACGGGATGCTCCTCTCTACTCATTTATAATCCTTCTCTATTTCTGTTCTATAGATGTCAGACCCCGGGAACAAGTTCACTCAGCCTGATGATGACACCCCTTTCGGAAGACACTTGAAGGATGTCACGAGGTACCTGCACATCAGAATACCAAATATCACTGGTACCTTTTATGCAACATTGCCGGAAGAGGAGTGCTGGAAGATTAAAGTTAGTTTTCCTAGGAGGACTATTGCACCAGTCACGGAACCTCTGGAGCTTGCCTTTGATGCACATACTTGGAGCTTGGGAAAGAATATGGCAGCACACTTCACCTTTAGACGCATATGTGAAGTCTACAACAAGGATCTTGAAGATACCATCTACCAGATTTGTGGACGTCAGGATGAGCAATGGGAGATGATTCACACCAGGAATGACAAGTCCATTGCAGCATTCATACACGAGATGGACCAACACATTCAATGCTATGAGAATCAAATGTGCACACTCATGTTGAAGACCAAGATGGTGATGCCACGGAACGTGGAGCTAGAAGAGGAACTCAAGACAATACGTGATGGATATGATGAGGAAATCGATGAATTACTAAACCAGAGATGGGCATTCATTCAGAAAACTACATTCTGATAGACGACACCGACAGTGATGGAAGTGAATATGAAGACGAAGCTGGAGCAGATATTATGGAGTCTTCTTCCGATGATAGTTATTAGATGACCACCCTATAATCACTAGTATTCTTCCAAGTAGTTAGAATCATTCGCTAGCTTTGTATTAGGGTCTTTTTTGTGATCTTGTTTGAATTGAGTGATATGATATGAAAATTGTTTGTCTCATGTGCATATGGGTAATGAATTCCCCTAGGCCTCATTCTATTCTCATTCTCATCCCTCTAACCCATCAGATGCCTCCGAGACGTGAGCCTGGATTCCAGCTTCCCCCTGATCTCACTCAATTGATCCAGTAGCAGAACACTTTGATGCAACTACTTGTTCAGAACCAAGGCAACAACACCAACACCAACAACAACAACCCACCTCCTCCTTGCCATGACAACATGACCCGGTTCCTAAGGTCGAATCCGCCGGTGTTCTCTAGTAGCACGGAGCCGATTGTTGCAAATGACTGGCTCCGCAAGATGGGAAGAGAGCTAGCAACTACCGGATGCACATATACAGAGAGAGTGCGCTTTGCCGCACATCAGCTAGAAGGACCAGCATCCGCTTGGTGGGATAACTACACCGCCACTTACCCACTCACTACAGTTACTTGGGATCAGTTTCAGCAAGCCTTTTGCACTGCTCATGTTTCAACTGGAGCCATGAACCTGAAGAAGCATGAGTTTCGCAACTTCCGCCAAGGGAACCGTACTTTGGGGCAGTACGTGGATGACTTCACGCAGTTTGCTTGCTATGCGCCAGATGATGTGGCCACTGACGCCGCGAAGCAGGAGAAGTTTCTGGAGGGACTTAACGATGAGTTGAGCATGCAGCTAATGGTAGAAACCTAAAACAACTACCAGGAGTTGGTAGACAAAGCCATCACGATTGAAGTAAAGCAGCAGCAGATTGAGACCCGCAAGAGGAAGTATGGATCAGGAAAGTATAACTCTGGAGCCCAGCAGAAGCCCCATTATTCTCCATACTCAGGAGGACATAACCATCCCACCCATGGAGGCCATTCGCACAATGGAGGAAATTCACACGACCATAGTGGCCCCAGGAATGGCAATGGGAATGGAGGAAACAACAATCAGAACCGTTCCACTCCATCAATGCTCGCTAAGAAGAATCTGAGTCACATTACTTGTTTCAAGTGCGGGAAGACTGGACATTATGCCACAGAGTGTCCTGAAGGCAAGAATGGAAATGGCAACGGAAGCTCAGGAAAGAAGCCCAACCCATTCACCAGAGGATAGGTGAATCGCGTCAATGTGGAGGAGATGACAAGCAGCCCAACGCAGTGGTTCGTAAGTTTTTGGTTAATGCATTTACCGCCCTTGTTCTTTTTGACACTGGTGCATCTCATTTATACATATCAAGGGGTTTTGTGGAAAAGTATCATTTGCCCACCGTAGCCCTTAAGTCACCTATGTTAGTAAGTTCTCCTGGAGCAGAGTACATGGCTAGTCGAAGATGTTATCACTTGCCATTGACCATTGGGAGACACGTTTTTCCCACGGACCTCATCATTTTGGAATCCCAGGGTTTGGATGTAATCATAGGTATGGATTGGCTATCCAAGTTTGAAGGAAACATTGATTGCGCCAGTAGATCTATTCTTCTCACCACCCCCGAAGGAAAGATGATTAAGTATGTGTCGAGGCACACACCCCGGAAGATGCAAGTGAATGCACTCTCGGGAGTTGTTCAGGAGGAAGTACCAGTTGTAAAGGATTACCCCGATGTATTTTCGGAGGAGTTACTAGGCATGCCCCCGGATCAAGACATCGAGTTCCTGATTGAGTTATTACCAGGCACCAAACCAATATCCAAGAGACCGTACCGGATGCCCACAAATGATTTGGAGGAAATCAAGAAGCAGATCAAGGAGTTAGTGGAGAAAGGTTATATTCGACCAAGTTCTTCACCTTGGGGAGCCCTAGTGCTTTTAGTCGAGTAGAAGGATGGTTCACAAAGGATGGTTATGGATTATCGTGCACTGAATGAGGTGACGATTAAGAACAAATACCCTCTGTCGATGATCAATGATCTGTTTGACCAATTGCTAGGAGCCAAAGTTTTCTCTAAGATCAATTCACGATCTGGATATCATCAGTTGAAGATCCGAGAGCAGGACATACCTAAGACATCTTTTACCACAAGGTACGGGCTTTACGAGTATACAGTCATGTCATTTGGTTTGACTAATGCCCCTCCCTATTTTATGAGTATGAAGAACAAGGTGTTCATGGAGTTCTTGGATAAGTTTGTGTTAGTATTCATTGATGACATATTGGTTTACTACAAGAATGAAGAGAAGCACAAGGAACATTTGTGTTTAGTTTTCGAGAAGCTCTGGGAACATCAGTTATATGCCAAGTTTAGAAAATGTGAGTTTTGATTGAAGGAAGTTGGATTTCTCGTGCATGTTATATCAGGAGATGGTATAGCAGTGGAGCCTTCCAAAGTAGAGGCCGTCACCGAATGGAAAGCACCCACCTCATTTGGTGAGATTCGCAGTTTTCTTGGACTCGTAGGATATTATTGGAGGTTCATTGAGAATTTCTCAAAGATTGCGAAGCCCGTGGCAGAGTTGTTGAAGAAGGAAAGTAAGTATAATTGGACCGAAGAATGTGAGGCCAGTTTTTAGGAGTTGAAGAAGCGTTTGGTTACAGCCCCAGTTTTGATTCTCCCAAATATACGCAAGGATTTTCAAGTGTATTGCAACGCTTCACGTCAAGGACTTGGAGGCGTTCTCATGCAAGAAGGAAGAGTTGTTTCATATGCCTCACGTCAGCTTCGACCCCATGAGTTGAATTATGCCACACATGATTTGGAGTTAGCAGCCGTAGTGCACGCACTCAAGACCTGGAGGCACTTTCTTATTGGAAATCGGTGTGATGTATACACAGATCATAAGAGTTTAAAATACATCTTCACACAGAAGGAGTTAAACCTCAGGAAAAGGAGATGGTTGGAGCTCATAAAGGATTACGACATGAGATTGCATTATCATCCAGGAAAAGCCAATGTTGTGGCAGATGCGTTAAGTTGCAAGAGTTATGTTAACACTATCATAACCGGACGTTTACCCCAGGAGTTGGCAGATGACCTCAGAGATTTACAGTTGGTGATAGTCCCTAGAGGCTATGTTGCTACATTGGAAATTCAGTCCACTTTGTTGGGCAAGATTCGAGAAGCCCAAAAGACGGACGAAGGAATGGCAGAAATAAAGGGCAGAATGACCAAAGGAAAGGCAGAAGGATTTCGTGAGGATGAACACAAAACACTGTGGTTTGAAAAGCGTATATACGTGCCCAATGATGCGGAGATCAGGAAGTTGATTCTTCAGGAGGCTCATGATTCTCCTTACTCGATACATCCAGGAAACACTAACATGTGTTTGGATTAGCAGAATTTCTGGTGGACCGGCATGAAGAAGGACATTGCCGAGTATGTAGAGGTATGTGACGTCTGTCAGAGAGTTAAGACAGACCATCATAAACCTGCAGGGTTGCTACATCCATTACCCATACCATATTGGAAGTGGGATAAGCTTGGAATGGATTTTATCACAGGACTACCCAGGACATGTTCAGGGTACGGTTCTATCTGGGTTATAGTTGATCGCTTGACTAAGGTAGCTCACTTTATCCCTGTGAAGACCACTTACACCATTGGCCAAGATATACATGACTAGGATCGTATGTCTGCATGGAGTTCCGAGGACCATTGTTTCAGATAGAGGAACATAGTTTACTTCAAAGTTTTGGAAGCAGTTACACGAGACGTTGGATACGAGGCTAGACTTCAGTACAGCCTTTCATCCACAGACAGATGGACAGACAGAGAGAGTCAATCAGATTCTGAAGGACATGTTGAGAGCTTGTGCGCTAGATTACGGATCCAGTTGGGATGATAATTTTCCCTACGCAGAGTTCTCTTACAACAGTTATCAGACTAGTCTGCAGATGGCCCCTTTGGAGGCTTTGTATGGAAGGAGGTGCAGGACACCCTTGATGTGGGATGAAGTCAGAGACCGCAAGTTGTTTGGACCCGATTTAATCAGAAAGTCAGAGCAGAAGGTCAAGCTGATCCGCGACAGACTGAAGATAGCACAGTCCCGACAGAAGAGTTATGCAGATACAAAACGCAAAGAGGTAACCTATGAAGTTGGAGATAGAGCGTATCTTCGTGTGTCCCCACTTCGATGAGTTAAGCGTTTTGTAGCTAAGGGTAAACTGGCACCATGATTTGTGGGACCGTACAGAGTTTTGTAGCGCACAGGAGAAGTAGCTTATCAGCTAGAGTTGCCTGAAACTTTATCCGGAGTTCATGATGTGTTTCACGTATCTCAGTTGAAGAAGTGTCACGCAGAGATGGCCGAGATTCCGCTACGAGATATAGTACCCCTGGAAGCAGTTCAGTTGAGAGTAATATGACCTATCAGGAGAAGCCTGTCAAGATTCTCGAGTTTGCCGACAGAGTTACCCGCAGCAAGGTCATCAAGTTTTGCAAAGTTCAGTGGAGTCACCATACAGAGGATGAAGCCACCTGGGAACTAGAGGAAGACCTTCGATAAGACCACCCACACCTATTTTCTAGCCAACCCGGATCTCGAGGGCGAGATTCATCTTAAGGGGAGTAGGTTTGTAACATCCCAATTTTCAATTTGGATGTTACCATAGATCATTCATATCCATTCATCATCTGAGCATTTTGAATTTGATTTTATTTGAAAATTGATCCAAAGACTTTAAGCAACTCAAGGACCCAAGTGAGAGAGTTGGAAGTTTTCCAGAAAAAGACCCATAAATTTTCTTATTTCCAAGTGGGGATGGATCAAATATTTTTAACAATTTTCGTTTTCAATATTTTTAAATAAATGAGAGCAGATAATATGACTTCTTCGAAACAAAATAAAAATGTTGGAATTTGAATTTTGAGTAAAAATATATTTATTGGATTTTTATTTGCAAAAGTATTTATTTTTAGTATTTTAATTAGTACTAAAAAGTTTATTTTATTTTTAGGCATTTAGGCCCAAAAAATGTTCACCGGGTCATAGATAAGGCCCTAAGCACATGTGAATTTTTCTGTAATTTTTAAACATATATTTATTGTATTTTTTGATTTTTTTTGTATTTTCAAAAGAAGAAAAATGCTTTTCGGACCGACTAGGTGAAAGTGCAACTAATCCCCGGGTGGTTTTGGTAATTAATAACAACATATATATCATTGAACTAATATTCTCTTGAGAATCATTTCAGAAAAGTTCGATGATATGGGTATGGAAATGTCTGAAGAAGTGGACCCCTCAAAATGCTAAGACAAGCATTGGCAAAAGCTCAAGACTCCATTTTTGGTTTAGTGATCAAAGATCACATTGAGTCCATAGGAAAAGCCAATACTATTAAAAGGGGATGAGGTTGTGTTAATGTTCTTGTTGCTCAAGTGCTTGGTGATCTAGCTCCCTCAACTATCAGCACTCTTCACTTTACAACACACTCATAAGTAATCTCGGACAAACCGATTCTGCAAACTCAGTCCCACCGAGATGAACCACTTCAGTTATTTCCCCAAACCCTAACTTCTCGGTCCAACCGATTCTGAGTCTCGGTCTCACCGAAAATGTTCTGCCAACCTTCTGTAACCAATGACAGCATTTCGGAATATCCGAGTTGTTGTTTTCGGTCACACCGAGATAGCAAACCCTAACCTTTGACTCACTTCGGACACACCGAGATGGTATTTTCGGTCCCACCGAAAATCCCAACGTTCACTATATTTGAACTTTCGGTCTGACCGAGTTTTAACTTCGGTCTCACCGAGATTGGTCAAATGTGTGTGTAACGGTTGGATTTTGTGTGGAGGCTATATATACCCCTCCACCCCCTCCTCATTCGTGAGGAGAGCCATCAGAAAGTACCACCACTTCTATCATACACTTTCTGAGAAGTGAACCACCTACCCTTGTGTTGAGATCAAGCCATTCCATTCCTACCATATGAAACTTGATCTCTAGCCTTCCCAAGTTGCTTTCCGCTCAAATCTTTCTTCCACCACAGCCATATCAGTGAGGAGAGTTGAGTGTTGGGGAGATTATCATCTGAAGCACAAGAGCAAGGAGTTCATCATCATCAACACCGTCTATTACCTTTTGGGGGGTGGTGCCTCCTAGATTGGTTAGGTGTCGCTTGGGAGCCTCCGTCTTTGAGATGTGGAGTTGAACCAAGAAGTTTGTAAGGGCAAGGAGATCGCCTACTTCGTGAAGATCTACCCCGAGTAAGGCTAGTCCTCCGTGGGCGTAGGCCGTGATGGAATAGACAAGGTTGCTTCTTCGTGGACCCTTCGTGGGTGGAGCCCTCCGTGGACTCGCGCAGCCGTTACCCTCCGTGGGTTGAAGTCTCCATCAACGTGGATGTACGATAGCACCACCTATCGGAACCACGACAAAAATCTCCGTGTCACCAAACTGCGTTTGATCTTCTCCACCTCCTTTTTACATGTGCAATTTACTTTCCGCTGCATATACTCTAGAATTGCATGTGTAGGGTGTTACTTGAATTGGTCTTAACTGTGAAACTGCCAAAAACATTGCATGATCTAAAGGCAGATTTTTTATATTGTCAAGTAGTCTAATCACCCCCCCTCTAGACCTACTTTCGATCCTACACTAGGTCGAAGGCCAGCCGGCCAAGCACGCCAGCCCACCAGGCCGCTGCCTTCCTCGCACGCCCACATCGGCCCCAAGCCGGAGTCCGGCTGGAGCACGGCCCCGCCGCCGCTGTGACCGAGGGGGACTCCTCCTCGCCTTGCCCCCTCCTCCAAGCCGCCACCCCATGTCCCTTTATAAGCGACGCCCCGGGCCCCTCGAGCCCACACCGTCGCCTCGCCGCGCCATCGCCGCCTACCCGTTGTCGTGCCGCAAGCCACCACCGCCTACCCGTCGCCGTCCGTCGCCTTAGCCGCCGCCGCCCCACGCCACAGCGCCGTCGCCCGCACCCACCGCCGACGCTGCCGCCTCCGCCCAAGCTCACCGCCGCCACCGAAGCACGCCGCCGTCCGCCGCCCCGCCCCGACGCCCGGCGGACCTGCCAGCCCGCCGGAGCTCCTCCCCGAGACCCGACCCGATCCGCCCCGACCCGACCCGTTTCAGTATAAAACCAACCGCCGGTTTTTTTGTTTTCTTTTTGGTTTTTTTTAAACCCTAGATCTTTTTTTAGGTTTTATTAAATAGTGAACGTCCGCTGTTTAGATCAGAAAATGTTCGCTATTTATTATTTTCTTTTTCTGTTTATTTTTCGCCAGGACCTATCCGTAGTTAAAGTTTTTACACATTAGTCCCCAGTCTTAAAACGATCACTACTATTTACTCGTTAGTCGGAATTAGATGAAACCAACGCCAAACTCTTCATTTTGATCTCATATTTCTAGTAATATGACTTAAATTTGTTTCTCAAAGTGTTAAAATTTGATTTAAATAGATTTGTATTTGAATTTATTTTGATCGTAACTTGAGTTTCGTAACTCCGTTTGAGTTGATTCTTTTTGCAAATCGACGCTCTTGACCTAATTTTGGTACTGTTAGAAATTGGTTTCTGTTGCAAGAGTTATTCGTTTGTTTTCGAGACTTTTCGAGATATGTTCTTCGACTATGTTGCATGATTGCTTATTTATCTATTGTTTGATTGCGATAGAATTTCCGGAGTGCGAAGCGTGCTACTATGAGTCACTAGGTTTCACCGATCGTCAGCAAGGAAAGTTCATACTTTGATCATACTTTTCAATACCCAGTTTTTAGTGCATTAGTTCTATCCTCAAAGATTTCCATGAGTAGGACTTGGATACATGTGGTATTGCGGAGTAGTAAATGAGGTAGGAACCCAATGACTTGAGATCAACCCAGGGAATATATGCTTTGTTACTTATTTCTTAGCCATGCTCGTAGACTTGGATTGGTATGTGAGATTTCATGAAAGTTGTGAGTGTAATAACAACTAAGGGAATGTTTAAGGTGGCAACTTTAATACACAACTGGGTGGATTGGTTGCAGGGCACCTGGAGAATCCAATGTTGTCCTAGGATATCCCGGAGGAACCGTGTGATCATCCTATGGAATGCCTCCCAGGCTCAAAGAGGTTATATATCATTCATGCCTAGAAACTTCTGTGTGCACCCATAAGCCATTATGGGCTCTAGCATAGTTGAGTATGTTGTGTGAGCTCTTTTAATGGTGGACTAGCAGATGTAGGGGAATGTAGGTGTACCGGTCTATCAAAGGTAAAGAGTGAATGCATCTGAAAGACTATCTCTCGTTCTTCCGACCATGGATGTGGTCGAGTCTTGTGGGGAAAACTGCACAAACCTCGGCGGAGTGTACAATCTATTCATGAGTAGCCGTGTCCCCGGTTATGGACATCTTGAGTATCCTGGTATTTGAATTATGGACTGATCTCAACACTCTATTAATTAACTTGTTGGGTTAATAATGACTTTGTGGATTTTGGGATTGAGATGGAGGAACCACTCTCAATATTGCTTAACTCAGCTGAGTAGTAAATAAAATTTATTCCTTTGTTCTAGGAAAAAAATAGCTTTATGCAAAAATAAACCTTTCAGCCTCCACCAGCCAAATATGCATATAGTTGTAGATACTTGGTCATTACTTGCTATAGTGTGTTCTTGCCAGCATATTCAATGTGTTGACCTACACGGCTGCAACATCTCATGTTGCAGAGTTCTTCGACGAAGAATAAGGTGCGATTAGGTCGTTGTCATGCACTCAATGTTTTGCAGTGGAGTTGGATGGACTCAACTTATCTTCGATGCTTCCACAAGTTCGTATTAGTGTATGGCCTTCAGCCATATTTTTGTAATAAGACTCTCTATGAGGATTCTTCAATGTAACAAAGTGTGATTGAAACTCTGTTATAAATCCTCCATTACTGTGTGTGTCAGCATACCGATCCAGGGATGACACTTAAGCACAGAGACTCCGGTCCATTGGGATCGAGGTCGCTAAAGTTATATGGATGTAATATGTTTTGTTGCGATACAACATTTGTATTTAACGGAAAGTGGCCAGCTGAAGAAAACAACAAGCCATTTTTGTATAGTGTAGGGTGTTCCCTATATTTGCGCTGGTGGTGAACTTTGATGCCAAGTGGATGTAATCTGTGCAATCGCCTTAATAGCCTAGCGCTAGTTGTTTGCTTATTTAATTCCTCAGTCTTCTTTTTCCTCGGTTTGCTAGTGGCCGCAACAACCATGGGCCACATATGGACCATGGTAACCATGAGCCTTCTACTTGTTGTAGTGACCATGGGCCATCTACGAGGCATAGGATCAAAGGGCCTCCTACGGGCCGTAGGATCCATTGGCCACACATGGGTCCAACAATTTGTGGGCCAAAACTGGACCGCTATATGGGACATAAATAGGCCCAATTGGTAATGGGCCAGCACGGTAATGGGCTGTTAAAAGGCCAAAAGACAGTAAAATTTTAATTCTATCAAATAGGCATAACAGGTCATTAATGGGCTCGAATTCATGACGTGTTGGAAACATCCCAATGGGTTAACATGCCACAAGCAGGTCGATTATAACTACGTGTTGAATTTGGCCCATTATAAGAACATGCGAGCAACACACCGTAAGTAAACGAGGGCCAAAAATGAGCCCAATAATTTATGGGCCCTTAGTAGGCCGAAAGCTGACACGGGTTGGAAACGGCCCAACTGAATCATGGTCCGTTAATGGTTCCCAAAAAATGTAATCATAATTATGGGCCAGAATCATCACGGGCCGTTAAATGGCCTAGAGAGACAGAAGGCCACATATGGGCCGAATGACGTCACGGGCCAAATATGGGTCATAACTGACAACGGGTTTGAATCATATTTGACGACCCAGATGACGCTACTGGGCTGAATTCACGAAGTCCATAACGGGTCATGAGTTTCGGCCCGTAAGTGGGCTATATGCGTACATGCCGTTAACATGTTTTCCATGTATGGGCCCACTAACTTTTGACTAAGTCAAATGGGCCGGCCTTTTTAACCTAAATGGACCGATGTTGGGCTGTTCCACATGTCGACGTATCATAGGCGCCTCCCATCCATTGGACGGTTGATATTTGTCGCAACGCTCACCTGACATATGGATCCTCCGGCGGATGTGAATTTTACACATGGAAAATCACCATTGGTCTGGGCAGTTAACATGTTTTCAGAACCCGGTGGAAGCCACATGTCGGTTATCCTTCACAAAAACACTTCCATGACGCGGCATTTATCGTCATGGAAGTGGACACTTCCGTGATGATAATTCCAGTATTGTCATGGAACACTTCTACAACAGCACATGTATGACTATGTTGATTCTGCCATAAAATCATCACGGATGTACATGCATGACAGATAACGTAACCTACTGTGACAAAGACGTGTCGTCGCAGAAGTTTTCTTTGTAGTGCTTGCAGATTTTTATTGTGTGGTAAGAGAGGGATTGGAGTGAGAAGCAACTCGGGGAAGCTAGAGATCAAGGATCAAATGTTGGAGTGGAATCCCCTTGATCTCAACACAAGTGTAGGTGGGTTTCCATCAGAAAATGGATATGGAATGTGTGGGACTGGGTGAAACCACTCTGTGCGACCGACTAGTACAAAAAACTGAACTTTAGGCTTTTCGGTGAGACCAGATGAAAAACTCAGTGAGACCGAATAGTTCCTTCATACTTGGGGTACCCCGATCTTGGTTATCCCGACACCCAATTTTCTAAGGGCATCTGCAATGCCGACCCGCGAAACGTCCGCATATGTCTGAACTAACCTTCCCGAACGTAATTGGCTCTCCAATGTGATACCCCATTGATCGGCGAAAGCTCCCGATTGTCTGAATTCCAGCAAATCGAAGAAAAACTGAGGGGGCATATCGGTGTCTGAACCACCGCCACATAGGACTCGGACACCCTTGGCTCTCGCCGACCATTTTTCTTCCACTCTACCCTTACTACATGTGGGGGTCCTTGGGTGTCCGGACTACTGAAGGTGAGCCGGACTAATGGGCCGTGAAGATAGAAGCAGAAGATCATCCCCCGCGTCCGGGTAGGACTCCTATGTATGATGAAGGGCAAAATAGATGTCCGAATGTAATGATTCCTTCCTCCTCAAGTCATCCATGTACAAACCCGAGGTCCCCTCGAGTGTGTATATAAGCCAGAGGGTTTAGTGCGTAGAGGCTAATAGAACAATCATAGGCTACACATCTAGGGTTTAGCCATTACGATCCCGAGGTAGATCAACTCTTGTAATCTCCATATACATCAAGGTCAATCTAGCATGAAGTAGGGTATTACGTCCATCGAGAGAGCCTAAACCTAGGTAAACATTGTGTCCTTGTCTCACCCTGCTACCACCGATCCTCACATACACAGCTTGGCCCCCCTACCCGAGATCTGCCAGTTTTGACACCAACAATGGTGCTTTCATTGAGAGCTCCACTTTGTAGTCGCGAGAAGCGATCGGTGGCTCGTCTCGTTATCAATGACAACATCACCTTCGGAATAATCCTGGATCTTGGCCAGGTCCTCCAGCTCGGCGGGTTCGCCATATGCGCCCGCATGGTCGTCAAGCCGACCGCATCCCGTGCGGCCATCGAGCATCACTCCTACATCGGTCTCGAACACTCCAAAAATGCGAATCCGGCGGATACCTCATCCTTAAATGAGTTGCTAGATCGCATCGCCGCCCTGGGGCTTTCACTGTCCAATGATCGGATCGGGCCTAAACCCGGCCAGGGGGAAGACAATTCCACCCCGATCACTCATCTCGTGGCGGCCGTCGAGGAACGGGCTGAAAACACTTCACCTCTTGAACCGGAGACCGGCTGTGCTTGGGTCTCCAAACCCTTTGAGCCGAACACCCATCCTTTAGGCGGGACTCTACATCTTTTGAGCTTAGGGACAGAGACGGAGCCCGGGGAACGCTCAGATCTTGTCGGGCCCAAGTTGTCTACACCGAAGGCTTTTCAAACCCCATATACTATATCGGGTCGGGACTCAAATTTTACCACACCCACCCACCACAATCAATACTCTCCAAGTAACAACGTGCCCTCCAGACATATGTTACTTAATGTATGTGCGGAAGCAACCCCAGGAGACGGTCTATCACTTCCGGGTCAGGTTCCTGCTTGTTTAAAACAAGATTAAAGACTGATGCGACGACGACGCGGTTCCGGTCTTTCACCGCAATTGCACGGATGAGGGAGTCTTGAACGCCCTCAACTGCCGTCACGTCCAGAGTTGTCGCACTTAGTATGAAAGTACTGTGCAATGGAAAGTACCTAGAAGGCCCAAAAAACTCATCTGGAACAGTCCGTCTTCGGGTAGTATGTCGCTAAAGCAAAACGGACGTACCCTAGCGGGGCATCCGATCATAAGCCCACCGGCAAGAAAAATAAACCCTTCACAAGACATAGGTCCGTTCTTTACGAACTCCTGGATAAACCCTGCCCGATACATGTGATCCCTGGTATGACCCGAACGCACAGCCTTCGAGCGTGTTGGGTACTTCGACAGGTAGCTAAAAGCGGCGAAGTCATCCTCGCCACCGCAACCCTAGAGGAGGACGATTTTAATGTCCTCATGGTCTTTGAGACCTTCTCTTCAAATAATTGGTGCAATAGAGCACTTCGCAAACTCGCCGACGTCCACTAGATAGCCACGGTGAGCCCATGGAACGACTTGACAATTACCTTCACCGATGATGACGAACCACGGCACGATCAGTCCGAGCACCAGCCGCTCTTGTATTTAAACCAATTATAGATGGCTTTCGCCTTACCAAAGTGCTCATGGACAGTGTTAGTAGGCTTAACCTCATATACGAGGACACGCTCGAAAAATGCAGGTCGATAAAACCAGCATTAAGCAAAGTAATACAACCTTTCAAGGAATTATCCCAAGCCGAGAAGCCCGATGTTCGGGGAGTATCAAATTCGACGTAGTATTCAGCACGCTCGAGAACTACAGGTCAAAACAGCTGCTCTTCCACATTGTCCCCTTCAACAGCGGATACCACGCACTTCTAGGGCGAGACGCTTTCTCACACTTTCAAGCGATACCCCATACGGGTACATGAAGCTTAAAATGCCAGGGCCCAATGGAATAATCACAATCACAAGTGATCCGGACAAAGCACTCTGTGCCGAAAACAAAACCGCAACCTTGGCCCTCGAGGCACTATCCGAAGCCTTTGCGGCCGAAGAATTAACCTCCTTACGATCAATAGTGGACAAGGATGATGTGGTCCTCGATAAAAGGTCCAAGTCTACCTCCTTCGAGCCAGCTGGCGAAATTGTTAAATTTCAAGTACATCTGATGGACCCCAATAAGACGGCATCCATTGGAGCACAGTTGGACCTGATGGTGGACACTGCTTTGCGTGCATTCCTACGCAAAAATTGGGATATATTAGCCTAGAATCCTTCAGACATGCCTGGGATCCCACGCCGGCTGGCCAACTATAGCCTCAACATTATCAAAGGGTTCAAACTGGTCAAGAAATCACTACAACGATTTTCCGAACCCAAAAGACAAGCTATGCGGGGGAGCTGGCCAAATTACTTGAAGCCAAGTTCATCAGAGAAATCAAACACCCGGATTGGTTAGCCAATTTGGTCATGGTACCGAAGAAGGATACCATCAGATAAAAATGAAGGAATCCGACCAGGCCACAACGACGTTTATCACTATGTACGGGCCTTTCTGCTTCAACACTCTACCTTTTGGGCTCAAAAACATTGGTGTCACGTATCAACACATGAATCAAACATGCTTAGAGAAACAACTCGGCAAGATAGTGGATGCATACGCGAACGATGTAGTCATATACTAAACACGTCGAATCACTAGTGGACGATCTGCGCCTCACGTTCGACAACCTCCGAACATAAGACATACAGCTCAATCCGAAGAAATGCGTATTCAGCATTTCGGCCGGAAAGCTATTAGGGTTTATTGTCTCCCATAGAGGAATTGAAGCAAACCCAACTAAAATCCGAGCTTTGTCATAGCTTGCTACGCCAGCCGATCTAAAACAAGTCCAACAACTAGCAGGGTGTGTAGTGGCCTTAAGTCGCTTCATCTCCAGACTGGGAGAAAAAGCATTAGCACTCTATAGACTGCTATGGCACACGAACAACTTTGAATGGACGGATGCGGCCATAGCCGGACTGGAAGAAATAAAAACCCTATTACCGGGCAACCCAGTCCTAGCCACCCCAAGTGTTGGCGAGCCAATATTGCTCTATATCTCAGCAACTCACCAGGTTGTGAGTGTTGTGCTCGTAGTTGAACGAGAGGAAGAGGGACATAAATTCCCCATCTAAAAACCAGTCTACTATGTATCAGAAGTTATTACACCGTGCAACTCACGATAACCCCATTATCAAAAAATTGCCTATCCGGGGTTCATGGCATCTCGGAAGCTCCGGCACTACTTTCAAGAGTGTTCGATTACAGTGGCATCTGAAGTACAACTTAATGATATTATAAACAACAAGGACGCCGCAGGCCGCATAGCCAAATGGTCCATCGAGCTCTTACCATTGGAAATAACATACAAACCACGCTGGGCTATTAAACCTCAGGTGTTGGCTGACTATGTCGTGGAATGGACAGAAGCCGACCTCCCTAAATATTACGGGTCATACTCCCACTAGACCATGTATTTCGACGGATCGAAAATGTTAGCCCGATGATACATCTCCAACGTATCTATAATTTTTGATTGTTTCATGCTATTATATTATCTGTTTTGGATGTTTAATGGGTTTTATTATACACTTTTATATTATTTTTGGGACTAGCCTACTAACCCAAGGCCCAGTGCAAATTGCTGTTTTTGGCCTATTTCAGTGTTTCACAAAAAAGGAATATCAAACGGAGTCCAAATGTAATGAAACCTTCGGGATGGTCGTTTTTGGAACAAATACAACTCAGAAGACTTGGAGTGCACGCCAGGGAAGCCACGGGGTGGCCACGAGGCAGGGAGCACGCCCAGGGGGTAGGCGCGCCCCCC